>JBAJHX010000033.1:12740832-12785456 GCA_037176925.1 Amniataba percoides | reverse complement strand
TGTATATATATATATATATATATATATATATATATATATGTGTGTGTGTGTGTGTGTGTGTGTGTGTTTGTGTTTGTGTAAATGATATGTAATATATATGTTAATACTGAGCATATAATATGACAAGAGAACAATATCACTGATGCAAATTTTCCCTGTTGCCTCTTCAGGTTAAGAAAGTTAGCTATTGCAGCACATCAGGTGACCTTATGCTGTGTAAGCCAAGAGAGTGTCTTTCTGTTGATGATTAAATCAATAGAGATTTGACACAGACCTGTGGGAACATGCCTGTCTTATTTCAGCCAGTTCCTCCCCTCGTGGTGGACTGTGGGGGGGATTCATCACCTGACTGGTCTCTGTCACCTGATGGAGACGGGCCTTTAGCCGCGGTTTGATAGAGGGAGCCGATTATGATGCATGTCGATCGTTCCAGCAAATATTGACATGGAAACAGTGAGAGAACAACCCCACGGCTCATAGCTCTTTCTTCCCATACTGGCTGCTTCACTCGCTAGCTCTGTATCGCCCAGATGCACACACTCACACACACACACAAAACATAATGCAACTACAGTTTACAGACATTTTCACAAATATACACACACTTACAGTGCACACAAAGATGCCCAGAAACCAATCATCCCAATCGATGGTGTCTCATCAGCTTCTCAGGGTACATCCCAGCTCCATTTGCTATTAGTACTCTGGTGTGTGTGTGTGGGAGGCTGATTGGTTATTCATGTTTATTTACTTAAGGGTGGAGGAAGAGGCCATTTCCCCTGCCACACTACGCTAATATTGCCTCTTAACCACCTAGCTGTCTCTCCGACATCTCCTCAGAATCATATTCCTTCTGCACCTGTCCCTGGGAACCAGGAAGGTAAATGATGAAACATAAACAATGTTTGTTGTGAGAGAAAAAGCAAAAGAGGATCTGTTAAGGCTGCAAAGACTGTGAAGAGAGACCGGGGAAGTGAGAATGAAAAGAGAGGATGGAGGATGTGTGGAGGAATGGGGGAGGTGCTAATGACAGGTGTGTCTGTAAATTCTTCATCCTGCATAGACTGCTAGGGAAACTGCTTGGCAGGGCACTCAGCCATGACTTTACAACTAATCCTGTTTGTAAGTTATTATTTATCTTCTGCAAAGTTTGTCAAACTCAGCCTTTGATTTCTCCCCCTGAGTTCCCTCTCGTGGCCTGCTCCTGCACATGCTCCCCACATAATTTATGACTGCCTCTGGTCCTGATGACAGATTATTAAAAGTAGAATTAGTTTTTTGCTGGGGATTTTTCCTGTGGGAATTGGGAAGGCAGGGCTCTCAGAGGAAGGTCTCTGACGAGGTCTCCATTACTAATAGAGGCGGATTTTTTTCCTTCCCTGTGTGATGGCGAAGTGAGAAGACTAATGATTTGAATTTACTGTGGCAGTCGTCACGTGGTCTGGAAGCCAGCATCGGAGGAGAGGAGAGGTTAAGTTCTTCCCTGTGGAGAGGTTTATTGGATTGTTTAGCACCAGAAGGATAATGTTTTTGTCATAGACTGCTGGTGCTTCTGCTGTTAGGCTAGAGGGAGGCCGAGAGCAAATCCTCTACTTGTGTGTCTGTGTATGTGTGTGTGATCTCAGACCAAAAGTACGAGAAGATCAGAGAAGAGAAAGGGAGAGACGCAGTTTTATGGAGTTGTGGGACACAGGAGGGTTTAAGAGGGAGAAGCTCATAATTATTACAGAAAATGTTTGTAGTTGTTACTATGTGTGGACAGAATTTCAAATATTCTCTCTGCACCCAACAAAATGACACAACCACCACTTCTTCTCTCTTTCTCTGAAGTCAGTGCCAACTCTCTGATCCTCCCCTATCAGCAACTCTTGTGCACCAACTCCACACTTTTTCTCCATCTCTGCTGACACAAAAAGAGGATGTAGGCTTTCCCTTTTCCCCTGTTCACCTGATGGCCGTTTGGAGCCTGTTCCCCCAGCGTGTGTCTGCAGCCTGGGAAGCAGAGGGGAGTCTCAGCACAGCTGAGAGGCTCGGCTTAATCTTATGCATCATTAAGCACTCAGCGGCACGCCGCAGCTCCTCATATACATCATCCACGCTTAATAAACATAATGATGACATAAGATGTAATTCCAGATGAATTTTCATTTTATAGGGAAATGGAGAATTCCTGTAGAAAGGAGGGGAAAAAGAAAAGAGGAACGAAAGAGGGAGAGAAAAAGTAAATTATCTGGGAAGTACAGAATAAATGATGTTTTTTCTCCACAAGATGGATTGTGGGGTTCTGGGGGCAGTTGAAGTGGGAGAGGACTGTTGGAGGGAGGGAAGGAGAGAAAGGTGAGGGGGCAGAGGGCTGCTGTGGTGGTGGCCTGAGAGTGGAGGGGTGGCATGGGGGACAAGGGGTTGAAGGGGAGAGGGAGAGAAAAATGTTGGTCATTCCAAGTGTTTTAATCGCAGGGCTTGATGGACAGGCTGAGAGGACCTGAGGTGCCGCCATCCATCATAGGCAGGCTAGAATGGTGGAGCGAAGGGTAGAATTTCAGAGGGGGCTTTTGGACTGTGGGGGGAAATGGGATTCTGATGAAAGTGTGAGAGAAAGGCGGCCGTACACAGTAAAGGCCAATGAAGGCAAGAGGACCAAAGATTAGCGGCATGCTTCTGCAGCATGTTGGGAATGGCAGGAGGAAAGGAGATTTTAAAAGCACCGCTGCCATGTGATGCTATCACCATCTGTGTTCTTACATTCAACTGGCTTTAGACACAAGAGCCAGTGAAATGTTTTCAAAACTGCATTCATATTCTTACAGAATTACAGAGTCTGAAATAACATTTCTGACAACAAAAGCAGAGAGATACAGAGAGATTGTATATATATATGAGCATTTGTATGTGTGTGTGTGTGTGTGTGTGTGTGTAGCTTCAGCAATTTTGCAGTTTTGTCATGTTTATGTGTGTTATGCATCACATGTGTCACCCCTCACCACACTAGGTCAGGGTGAAGTTAGGGGACTGCCATGTCAAAAATAAGATATGGTCACCAGGGGCTCAGCATCACCACCACCACCACACAGACACACATGCACATACACACATCCACACCCATACACATACCCTCTGATGCACTTTTCCTGAACTCAGCCCTCACCCAGACATTTCCTCCTGCAGACAACACTGCCCAGACACCCATCCAACAAACTAACCAGCCAGCCAAAAAACAACAGGAGGGAGGGGAAGATGAATAGTGAAGTAAGATTTGGAAATTTTCATGTCTCTTGCATTCCAATGGGACTATAGCATATAATCCTCCTCCATCTTATCAGTGACTTCTGGCACAGGTGAGATAAAACCCTTGAAAGCAAATCTACAAATCAAAATATAATTATGGTTCCTGAGGGGGTAGAAACCAAGAGTTAAAAAAGCAGGCCAAAGATTTACTATTAAATATTTGAATTTGCTTACCCTATTTCCTCCTTTTACTGACCGTTTGGAAATCAGAAACTATTTAGCCCTTGCCAGTGAAGCCAGTTTTGTCGCGGGAAAGCAGCATCCCATGCATGCTTCCAGCTGGACCCAGTCCCAGACTGCCATGCCTGGTTAATGTGGCCATTCTGTGCTGCCAGAATTAGAATTCATGGTTTATATTAAACAAACAAACACACAAACAAGAAAACAATGACACAAATTGACCTTGCATGAACTGAACGTACTGTAACTGATTCTCCAAATCGGTAAAATTTTAACGTACGCAAACTGGACCTTTAATATTATGCCCACCTATTTCTTGAAGATAAATCACATTTTGAAGCATATGCTCCTCCGGCTCTGCAGATACACCTCGAGATCTGATGTGTGGGTTTAGCTATGGAGTCTTGACTGATGCGATACAGTTGGGGATATATTAATGGAGCCTCCCACCTCTCCTCTGGTGGCCTATGCTGCACAAAGGCATTTCTGGATTCAAACCTCAGCATGTTCAGGGCCAGTGGAGCATGCCCAGCAGTATGCCAAGGTTAGATGGGTGCCAAGGGTGCCACTAAACAGAACCTCATCCTCTGCTCTATCCTCTCATGCCCAACACAAAATGCTGCAATATAACACAATGCCATATAAAACAAAATGCAATGGACAGAGTGTAAGCAAGACAAAAGGAGCACACAGCGTATCAACTGCATCAATGTAACACAACAATCATTATTAATACTTAGAGTGATTTTTCCCTTTAATTCACGTCACTACTGCTTTTGAAAGACTAATAATGTACACATCAGTGGCCAGCCTTGGCAACAGCAGATGCCCATTTCATCTGTCACTTTCTCTGTCTTATGGTTCCTATACACTTCTCCCTCCCGTTGTCTGTGCGAGTATAACTCACGGATAATGTCTTCATCAGTGATGTACTCACAGGGCTCTGTTTGCGTTGACTTACAGGCCACGCTCCCTCCCTCTCGCGTACACACAGCCCCAGTCCGCTCCTGGCACCGAGCGCAGATTACATCTTGTTTCCCAAACTACTAAAAGTGTCAGAGGCTGTCTGGCTTTGCTTTTATATAGTGTTATTAATGGCAGTGAGCACCCACCGCCCCAGTCTTTGTGTATGTGTGCTTGTGTCTAATTAAAGGATCGCTGCTTACAGAAGCAGAGAATGGGTTTGCAAGATAGGAAATAATAATTGCAAATATTATCATTATTATTTTCATGGCTTATAGAGAAATGACATGAGGTTGGAAGACCGTATTTGAACTGTGAATTCTGAACTTGCTCAGTGATTGTAATGGATTGCTGATAAAACCCATAAAGGCCACCCGTTGGTATTGTATAACATCTGACCAAGACTGTGTAATCTCTGCAGCTGAAGAGGAATAAGGCTGTGAATTTTCTAGGTGAAACTTTACACTCACTGCTTAGCTACGAGGACTAAAATTATTTAAGATTACATCCTCCAAATATAGGAATTTCACTGAATTAAACTAACACTAATCAAAAAGCAAATATTACCGATACTATCCATTCATATCAAACACAATACTTTGGAAAGTTTTGCTTTAAAACTGCTGTTTTTAGGCAGATAATGGCAATATTACATGGTTGGCACCCATTCAAGTGAAACAGCAGCATATAAAACCAGTCAAGGAGGCATTTGATTGAATATTTCAAGATGTCTAAAGCAACCTTTGATCAGTCTGGTGACGACACCAAATTCAGATGGGCTAGTAACCACATATCTTTTCAGCTAGTAGAGACTTTTGTGAAAGACACAAGCTTTTCTAATACAATTTAATTCCACATACTTGCACAAAAACCACAGCTTGCCTCTGAACCACAGCTTACTACACTACCTGCATATGGTTGTTGTTGCTTTTTTTAGCTCTTTGCAATTCATCAAACCTGACATATGGGACAGTTTGCTGCACACAGATTCATCCAGGTCCCACCCATTTTAGCTAAGCCCAGCTTATTGACAAGTTGCACTGATATACAGTTTTATTTTGAATTATTCCTGACCAGGGTCTGGGACCTTAGGCCCTTTGTATAGCCGAGCCTTTTCTCAGACAGCTGTGGCTTGGCTGGCTCTCAGCTCCCCCTGTCTTAACCTGAAGAATTATGTGCTCAGATAATTAGCTCTTATAGGTACACTCTCCATTTCTCCACTCCACTGGGCACATCATCTTCCTCGCCTCTTTATTGTTTGGTTTGCTTTGTCAGATCGATGTCTTGCTACTGCGTAACCAGCACTCATATCTCAGGCTGCATAAATCACAACAAGGTTTCTGTCGCTCGGGAGAGTGGTGTGGCTTTGCTGCACGCATGCACGCTTGCAAACACACACACACACACACACACACACACACACACACACACACACACACACATAAACAAGTGGGTGGACCACTTTATGCTCCACATCCAACAAACTCTCTTCACCTCTCTCCTTGTTTCTTGTGCCCCTCTCTTCTGCTCTCCTCTGGTTCTTTCCTCCCTGCATCTCCACCACTGCTGAGTGACCACTGAAGAGGAACCCATCAGATTATCCTCTACCCAGTAGCAATGGGTAGGGTGGGTGCAGCAGAATGGAGGGAGGGTAAGGGCCTGTATCACGGCATATGATTGCAGCGCCACCCTTGTAATGAATTCGAAAAATGCAAATGGCTCTACCCATGTAAAAGTTGACATTGTCTCCTGTGATAAATTTTCTGCTGAGGTAAGAGACAATTTAGATGCGAATTACAAGCAGGCTCTTTGTCACTCCTCAGTTCCATTTACATCCTTAATTAGCTGATTCCCTCCCGCTTCCATTAGAGGGTGAGAGAGGGGACGAGAGAGACAGACAGACAGACAGGGACAACGGCATCAACAGGGAAAGCTGACATCGAGTGCTGAGCCCAAGAAAGCTTTCAAATATTATAAACACACAGACACACACACACACGTCTATTCAACCTCGCACAAAGGTACATAAGCCTTGATTATGGTGCAGGAAATGAGCCAGAAACACCATCCCATGTGTTGGGACCTCAGGGTTGATCAGCATCCCTGGGTCTGTGTCTCTGTTAATGTCATCCTTAACAGCAAACTAAACACCACAGGTTTGCAGACATTAGCTATGCCTGCTAAAATACTCATTTGCCAGGGCTCCTCATCACACGATGCTCCTCTGCTTTGAATGACAGGCCTAAACATGCCATTCTATTAGGAGGCTTACTCAATAGAGCAATGTTCAGTCATTCGTGTCCCTCCCAAGTGTGCGGCTTGTCTGTGAGACCCCACAAAGAATATGCTCAACGCGAGGTCATATATTACAGTTTACAATATGTGCTTGGTCTGCGTGAATGGAGAGTCACTCAAAGCATCACATCAAAGCCCGCATTGGCACACATGCTATGGTTTCTAATGATGTAAACTGAGGCGTGGTGTGAATATTCATGTTTTGACCATATAATGATGATGTTCTGATTTCATGGCACAGAGTAGGCCTTGCTGTCTGATTTTGTTCTGCTATCTTTAATGTATACATTCAAACAGTGGGGACTAATAGAGCATGTGGCAGCTTTACAATGCAAGGGATCTGTGGGTGGCCAGTTCATTCTGCCAGCTGACTGTCCCTAAATATTGTCTGCCAAACACAGTGTGAGGTTGGGTGAATAAAGTGACAGTGCAACTTATATTTAGCTCAGCCATAGATTTATCCTAAGAGGCTTCATAGCACTACTTGTTTGTGCACCCTAACTTACTGCATGATACCATTATATTAAAGTGGAACTGATATTTGAAAGCTCCTCACCTTTTGTGCAACAAGAAAATATAAACTTAAAAAAATACTGCTTTAATTTTTTAAATTTATTTATATTTAGACATTTAGACATTTGTGGAGACCGCGTTGCTAGATGACGTATAAACAGCAACTCCCATCTTCTGCACAACATTCAACATTTGGCAGGACTCATTGTACTAATTATCATAAGACATTACTTTTTTTTTTTATGTCTCCAGCTGGTTGACTATGTGACCATCCTAAATGGGGTGACAAAGTCTAATTGGTAGTGGTCATCCAAGAATTATTTATTTTATTTTATTTATTATAACTAATGCAAACATTGCCCAAAAATTCAAAATGTAATAATAATAAATAAACTTAAAGCAACTATTGTTATCTTTTTTTTGTACTCTGATTCATTCTTTGACCTGATAATTACATGAATCAGATCAGATTTATTCTGATTTCTCCTGATGCTTGTTTTTGGAATAACAATTGGTTTTACTGTTTGTCTGCACAACCACTTTGCAAGCCTTCTTCAATGCAAAATATGATAACTGGAGAGGAAAATCTTACTGGCGGAGGCACTCTCAGGTCTAGTCACTTGCCAAATTTTTGGTCAGAGGTCATTAGTTTCGTCTGGAATGTGCTGCTTCCCTCTGTAAACTGGATAAATGAAAAGCAACTTGTTTGCAATTTACTGTACAAACAATTGATCAGCGGAATAATGACACAGTTGACCACCCACTTGACCTGGCCTCATAGCCGTAGCGAATCAGATGGGTCTCGATTTTTTTTTTAGACTCATATGTAAGTGGTTTATGAATGTGGCTTTCTCTCTAATAGGGCTGTTGATGGGGATGTTTGTGGGGAAAAAGACTTTGTTTATGCTGGTGGCTCATTGTGTGCTGCTCTCTAATTGATTTGGATGACCAGCACATTAAAATAATTCATTTGATTCGCTGTCTGATACACTGTCACCTTTCCATCATGACATGCTGGAAGAATTCGATTCAACGCATATTTCAGTTAAAATGTGGGCTACCACGATCGACAGCACTGTCTTTCCACCTTTTTTTCTCTTTTTTTTTGTTTATCTTCTTTTGTTTGTTTCAGGGCTCTAGCATTTTTCTCTTTCTGCGGGACCTTAAATGTAGAGAAAAGCACACATATGACTTTCACACTGAGAAAACACTGTCATTACCAACATCAATCATGTGCAATATTTTCAGACATGTTGCTTTAATGTACCATTTTAAATGCAAAGTCTGGGGGACACGCCGCTGCTGGCCTCTCGTGGTGTAGGTATGCGTTCTTCAGCCACTGTAAAATGTGTATGAACAGACTGAAGCATGGAAGTCACCAGAGAAAGGATGCATTGTCTGTCTTCGCTGTCATTAGGCGGCGTCTGGAGGATGATGTGGAAGCAGTATGGGGTCCAGGGGAAGTATTTATGACCCTGTAGGAAACTCGTTGGACTGCGGTGATCGCAGGGAGATAATGGGAGGGAATGGGATGCAGCGAGGTGTTCTGACGGCGCCAACCAGACAAGAGAACATCCAGGATAAATCAATGTTGGTCATTTTCTCTCCTCCGCTATTGCCCCCCTGCCTCAACACACCTACCCCGAATCCTTTACACATTTCATCATTAAGGCCCCTCCAAGAAATCTGAATGAAACAGCAGAGTCACACAGAAAAGGGAGAGCAAATTCTATGTAAAACTGACTGGAGCAAAATGTTTTTACTTGAACAGTTTGATGTAAAATGGCAATGTAGTAATGCTAATTTGATTTAATTCTGACACAGCCGCTTGAATGACTTTTCTGGTGACATTGGGAGGCATACAAACAAGACTTCACCTCATTAAACAGGAACAAACTGAAGGGAAATTACACTTAGTTATGGAAATGGATTTTAAGCATGCAAAGCATTACGCTGACTTTAAGCAGAAATATGAAAAACATCAGTGTTGGTGCTAGCTTATCTGTGACACCAACACCATTAAAGGGAGTGGGGATCAAAGTACAATCTAACCTCTGATGATCAAAAGAGACAACTCATTACAGAAGTATATTGACCTTAAAGATGGCTTAATTTAATAAAGCACTACCTCTGAAGGTAGGAGTGCATTTATGGTTGCTCAAGTGCAATGCACACACCATATTACAAGCGCAGCTAAAACAGATAGATGAACTACTGCAGTGAATGAGGACTTTTTAAGAGTCCTGTAATTTTATCAGGGAAGCTGAGAAATTATGCCCTCTGAAAACAATCTCAGGAACATGAGTCTGGGCCAGCAGAATGAGAAGAGATAAAGGTGACGTGCATTAATAACTTTATGACAACCTATGACAAACTGGGTAAACAAAGTGTAAAAACAAGATCCATTAGAAACAAAACAATGTTATACAATTTAGATTTTACAAATACATTAAAGTAAGGGTGTACAGCTTAGAAGCATAGATAAGAAATTAAGTCTATTGCAAAAGAAATGTTAAAGTCATAAACAACTAACCTGCTTTTTTCTGTCCAAGACATTCAGATGTTTTATTGCAACAGCTGACCTTATATGTGGCTTATATTATTAGCTAATGTTAGATAGATGTTGTTGTGTAACATTACTGAGTCTGCTCTTTGACCTTCTAACTCTTCTCTACTCGTGCGACTTTTACACTATATTTTAGTATTAATAATAACCCCATACTTGCCACTTGCAATTTATAACTGCTGTTAAGTTAAGAGTTAAATACAGGGGCGTGATGCCGTTATACGTGCATGTTTAAGTTGTGGCTCATTTTGAAGATAATGTATCTAAGTTTAAACACATTATCCAAACAAAATGGATTACATTGGTTAACATTACCTAGCCATAGACTGTGGAGGGAAAAAAAATCACAAAGTGCAGTGTTGTACTGAATGTTACTTAGTGCATGAGATTACACTGTGAATCAGTCAACACACCTTAAATGTCACTATACCATTAAATTTGCTTTTAGTGGCTTGTTTGTAGGACATACATTTCATTGAGGATTGGCTTTATGAATTTTAATCAGATTATGCAAACTGGAAGTATTCCTCACTTAAATCAAACAGAGCGCTACACCAATAGTTAAAAAAGACATAGGCTAACTTCTTTAACCATATTTGACCCAAAGTTAAACAAAAGGGTTGCACCCCATCACCAAAATGAAAACATGGGATTGGAAACTTCTCTCACTTTCTATCACATATTTTTATTGACAGACTAAGAGCAGACAGTTATTAATGCTCTGTCATGCTGTTAAAGGTTTGTTTACATTAAGCCAATTTATAATTGATCAACTGAGACACACACCAGCTGATGATTTTCTATCAATACATACAATTCCTTATCTATATATAGTCATATTTCTACAGTGAAAAATGAGAGATAGAGTCTTATAAGTACCTCTACCACTCCTAAATTTTTTTTGCTCTTTTTCTCTTCCAGCTTGCTTTTGTTTTTCAAGGTACTTAAAGGTGACATTGAACAGGACGGGTGTTTATCTGTTGTCTTCAAACTAATCTGTTTGCATTACCGCTTGTATTCCAATGGTCCCATTATGTATTAGAAAAGCAATTAACAGTTCATTAAACTTCGAAGGTGTTAATACAAGTCATAAGACTAAGCCATCTGTCGGATTCTCTCCCAAGCCCGACTTTGATACCATCCACTAAACAACGTTTCTAACCAATTAAGGTTAGACTTGGTAATTTAAATTTGAAAATAGGCCATCTTCTGCTGGTTGTCTAATAATAGGGATACATATGGTGAGGGTTCGGCGTGTGATAATGAGAGAGTTAGCCTCCTTAATTTGTCTTATAAATATTAGGGAGGGAGGCAGATTTAGGCCTCGGGACTTAACATATGTCTGCCTTCAAACTCTATGCTATGTTTCAAGTCAGACAAGGAGGATAAAAATATATTAGGAGCAATACAAATGTGTGCCATAGTGCCACCATCTTAATACTATATTAAAAAGCCAGACACTGAATGAACAATGATGGACCCACCTACTCATTTGCTATTTGTTGACTAGATAAATGTTGCGTTTTGTCTCATCTGTGAACACGACAAATGAACAGGGTGAGCGTGATTCAATTCATCATGTTTCTTGAGGATTTAGTGAGATTTGCTCTCATTAGTGGCTCATCTGTCAGGGAGACACTCTGATCCTGGAGAGAAAAAAAAACTGCCTCTCCTCACTTAATTGGGAGCCACACACGCAGTGAAAGAGACACAGCAGCTATGTCAACCTTTTACATCCCAAATTTATCTTCCAAAATCAATCCGTCAACATCCTAATTGGCCCCCACTTTATGATTGCTGTGCTGGCTCACTCTCGGAGGATCTAAAGCTAAATGGAGTCATAAGCTCAACAGATAAAATGTTTGAAATATGTGATGCTTAGCAATCATCCGTTTATATAAATCTTAAACTGAAAGATAGGGATTAGATGAATGTGTCTGGAGATGTTCAAGGAGGAGGAGACAGCTTTAAAACCTTTGCAGAGTATCAAAGTTCAGCAGTGAGCTTTTACAGCACAGGAAATTTGAATTATTATTACGCTATTAGGTACCTGTGCATTTTGCCAGCTGCAAATAGTTCCCAAGAAATAAAGGAGGATCTGTATCGAATCAAGTGAAAGTAAAACAAGTAGCTTTCACCACAGCCTGAATGAGTATTGACATATTATTCAAGGTGCTGGCAACAGAATGGCTCTCATTAGTCTTCTGAGTCGGTAATGGCAGATCAACTCTTAGGGCCACAGAATTGACAGGCTGTGCTCCCCATCAGCAGGTATCTGAGAGCTTTTTATTGGCTTCCCCTCCAAACACCCTCCTACTAATGCTGCCCGATGGCCTGGTTAACCTTGATGATGCCTTCTGAAGCTGGAAAGGTATCACACAAAGTTCACTCAATCATTAGCAGTGCAGAGGAGTTCAATTCTGCACGCTCTGAGGTTTTATTGATATCTGTATGTGGGTTAATGTGGATCCGGGAGGTTTTGTGGAAACCCGAAATTATCCACTTTAGAATAAATCCAGAATGTTTTGCATTTGTGTCATGGAGGCAGGAAAGCCATTGAATCTGCCGCTTTGTGTAGAATATGCGGTCAAAAGAAAAGTTTCTTTCTCCTACTTAATGAACAGGTGTCTACATAACACAGCCCACCCCACAGATGGCAGCGTAATTAGCAGTCATTATGGTGGTCTTCAAGAGGGCCGGGATCTGTGCGGCCGCACAGAGCGCCTAACCTCTTCACCCCCTGACAGGGCCCACGGGGGGCCGCTGACACGTGTTGTTCTCCCGGAGAAGCCAAAGGTGGGGTTCCCCTTTCACGAGGTGTCATCCTGATGTGCTGGAAACCCCGAGACATGTGTTAAAGGATCAGAATGTCAAGGGCCTCTCTCTGGTCACAGCAGCATAGGAACAATGAGCAGAAGGCATTTGAACTGTTTGGGGAGCTTTCTTTATGAAGAGGTTTTATTAAATAGAATACTTCACTAATTATTCTTTCTTGTTATCTCATGTGTTGTCCTCAGTGTATTATTATTTCATGCATTCAAGATCACACGAAAAAATATTTTTAAAGTTAAACCATCATTTTCCTGCTTAAAAGAGTGACTCCAATTTGCCTGCAGTGTAGCTGTGTATCCTGAGCAGCAGACATATGCTTGTGCGACCTCAGACTGATCTGACCTTTAAAACAACACGGCTTCCTCCTGCCGTACTGAAGGTGGCTACGGATGTGGTTTGCAGGGTCATTCCCTGTTCATGTCACCGTTCATGCCCGACTACCCCTCCGTTGTTGGGCCACCGGTGGGGGTGAGCAGAGGCTGCTGTCGTGTGTGTGTGTGTGTGGGGGGGGGTTACCAATAGGCTTGTAATTTCCCCTCACTTAGAAATGAATTCCATCTAATCTCATTCCACCATGTCAAATAGCAGCGCGACACGCTGTTTTATACTGTAACATTTGGTTATACTGAAGCAGCTGACTGCCTCTCGCTCCAGCCCGACACCCTCTGGATATTAAAAGTCTGTATAATATTTCACTGAGATTGGATGTGGCTTAAACACAGTGCATTAGCGTGCCCCTGACAAACACTTCCACCAAGTTTGCAATGTTACATTTCTTATCCAATAAACTTGGCTGGTGGACTCCACGTAGCGATGATTTACTATGATCTCCTCACATTAAGAATCAAGGTTGAACTTACAGAAGGAGAAAATGACCCCTGGATGTTTTTGGATGTAACAGTCTCCTTCTCTATTATTAAGGTCAGACAATCAATCCATTCAGCTGATTAATGGATATACTGCACATGGAAAATATGTTTAACTTCTTTTAACATCTTTTGGAGATAATTTGAGAGTAGTATGGTGTTATTATTTATTAATGACTAAAGTTAAAAACTCTGGGACAGTTTCTTCAGTGGAACATGGTGCACTTTAGGTACCTCCACAAAGTTGGACAGCAGAGTGGCAGCAAAAGAAAATTACAATTACAGTTACAATTACTTACACCACATATGCACTGCATTTCTTATCTGATGTAAATATATGTATGATATCCAAACATCAGTTTAAACATAATCTACATAGCAAATATTTTAGCAGTTACTGCTTTATTATTTCCCCTCCCTTTTTTTTTTTTTTAGCAGAAAGCAGTTGCTGCTGGAAGGAGTTAAGATTCTGAGGTTGTTTGCAGTAGTAATTTATTCCTTTAAAGTCATAATCAGGCAACATCAGAGAAATATAAGAAGTTCAGCTCCATTGCTACCTTCCCATCAGCGAGTCATTATTACAATATTGCTGCTCTTAAGTAGCTCACTGACTGGCTGACCAGCTTTGAAATACACACTAAACCACTTGCCAGCCTGCACAAAATGGCCGATTGGCTCATTGCTTTAAGTGATAAAATGAAGAAACTCACAACAAGGGGAACAATGACACCTGCTTCCACAAAGTTGTTTGTCAACTCAAACCTAAGTTATTAGGAAATAAAATGAAACTTTTAATGTATTACTGAGCAAGTCATAAATCTTAATTTAAAAAAAAAATTTTTTACAACAAACTGCAAATTATTATGACTATAAAATGGCATGTTAAGGTGCGGCTTGTTTGACAGTAAACTGCTTGCTTATATGTAAATCGACACATTTTCATCAAAAATGAATACAATTATTGTTTGTCATTATAAATCTAAAAGATTATATTTGCAATGTGCCTCCCTGTACGGGAAAATTAAATTGTGTGAGCTCAGTTCACATCCTGCATGAAAGTACACACACGCTGTCTGCAAACAAAGCCATTAGGACAATGGTGTTCAATTAAAATCCATCTGTAAACAAATCTTAAATGTATCAGTTAATCATATTTGATGGCAGCTCCTTCAGGACAGTGCTCATTTAGTTTGCGTCCATCACGACAGTTGTGAGCGTAATTGCAGCTAAAACCCACTCATACGATTACATGCTGTTGATTATTGCGGATTAATATTAAAATTGTAAAACAACTGGAGCATTTCATACTATCTGTTTTCCAAATGATGTAGCATAGATCCCTAAAACACACACACACATACACACACTATATGGACAGCCACTTAAATAAATTCATTTGTCTCGTGTTAAGCTCATTTCCAGGAGATGAGGAAATGGAGTGTTTTTTTCCTTCCTTTTCATCTTTCGATAGGATTTAGGAAGCATGTAAGTGAGGTTTTCTTTGTTATTTACACCAGGGCCTGGGCCCCTAAGTTTATCCTGCCTCATATGGTGCCAGCTTAAGAGGCAGTGAGCCCCAGGAACAATGCCTCTTAGAGGAAACAAAATGACTCCTGTGTTTCATCTGTTGTTATGGTAAAAAGTGGTGGCCCTAAATGACCACTTCTATGCATATGTGGATTGGTGTTTGCCTTTGCTCTGGCAGGGAGCCAGTGGCTGATCCTTCTGTTCCCCATATGGCAGCATTGTGGTGAAAATGCTGGACAATTGGCCCCACCCTGGGAGAAGCCCCCCGGTCTCGCTGCTGGAGAAACTGTTGGTTTCACTTTTTATGAAAACCCCCATAGGCAACCAGACAGCCTGCAGGCGTGCACACAGAGGCAGCTTTACATTTGTACACATTCATTCAGAAATACACAGGTTATTTAAAAAGCTGCATGATAACTTGTTGTGAAGGAGTTAAGTGTGAAAGGGAGCATTAGATTTTTATAATTTATTCTAAAAGCATTAAAGTAATTTAATATACATGAAAGTGTTGTCAAAAAGAAACCCCATTTCTCTCCAGCATCTCTATAATTCTATCATTGTGCATTAATCCACTAAAGGAGAGATTTCAGTTCAATTCAATCAATTCATGAGCTTACCATTCTGATTTGAGGCTTTTGTCTCCTCTGATGCACATCTAAATAAACACTGTGTCATTAGAATACCTCTGTCTTCATGTAATAAATCACTTTGTTTCATTTGCTCAGTAGTTGATATAAAAAAAGGAAAGAAAAAATAGGAACTGTACAACTACAAGTGAGCAAGGCCCCTGGTGGAAATACCCACAGGCTCTAATAGCTCACTTGACTAATTTGGAATGAATTTTAAAAAGTTCATTACTATATGTAAATGCATAGCCACGATGAAATCTGCCGTATCTGCAAATATGCTGATGATGCAGCGACAGACAATGTAGCCCATGTTGTTTTATTTTAATGAACAATGCTTTCCCCGCAGACGGATAATGTGATTACCCATTGCTCCTCCTCTGCAGTTGGGTTGTCTCAGTTTGCTGAAGTTATCGTGTCCTCCCTGTTACTCCGCTCTGTTGGCATGGCTGTCACATCGGCCAGTTCTAATGGAGAAATTAATTACCAGTGGTGTCATCTCTCATGACACAGGAGTCAATTTGATCATGTTAACCAAATGAAAGGACCACTTGATATACCCGTCTTTTGTAATCATGCTTTGATGGAGAGGATTAAAATGCATTTAGGCTATTTAACAGTATTCATTAGACATAACTGCCATTGTGTGATGTGAACTATTAATTGATTAAGGAGGTCACATTCTCACTCTTTAACCTTGATAAAAGTACTGGAATTGAGATGTCAAATATAATGTGAATGTAATATGAGGGCCTCTAAAATATAAGATATAAATGAGTTTTTTTAATCATGTGGAATTAGTAAGATCACAATTTATTAGTAAATTAAAAGGACAAAATCCTTAGAAAATTAAAAATGAAAAGCTCTGATGTGTTTTTTTTGATGAAACATTTTACATTTAAGAAATGGCACAACAGCTATGATTTGTAGATGTGCAGTCAGTGGTGGAAAGTAACAGTAAGCAGATTTACACAAAAACTGTAGTTCAGTTAAAATTAGTAAGCAGGTATTTTAATAAAGTATTTCAACTTCATAATTTTTCGTCACTTTATACTGATATAACTTCTCAACTGACTTAATTTAGGTAACTGCTGAAGGCCAAAATAGGTAGAAATATCTTTTTATTCACAAAAAAGAAAACATTTAAGTACAAAAAATGTATCAGAACTTTCCTTTTTCTTCTTTCCTGTCTAATTTATAATATCATGACCCATCAGATTTATTATGTGACACTTATGAGTGGCCTGCCAGCTACAACAGTGAAATGTTGCTTGATGCATCAGAATGAACAATCTCATAATACATCAGTCACAGAGGACATTTTACTGCAGAATGAATACTTTTACTTTGGTTTGGCTGTGTATTTTGTAAGTGTATTTTTACTTTGTTATATACTCCTTGTACTTTTATTCAAGTAAAGATCTGAGGACTTCTCCCACCACTACTTGCAGTCCTAATGCATCTTATTAACCTACCACTGACTTGCAAAGATGGGAATCCCCTGTCTGCAACTTGGAAACACACACACACACACACACACACACACACACACACACACACACACTAGACCTGTCAAAGGACTCCTTTGTTCGTCTCATCATTCATTTCTTTTTCTACCAAAGTTCACTCCTAAGCCTACCCTGGACTCCCCTTACTAGAGCCATCTGAATGTTGCTTTGTCACTCCTCGCAGATTCTTCATAGAGCTCAGGCGAAGCTTAACTAATCACTCATAAATATTGCTGAGTGGACTGGCCAGCGCGCACAGAAAAACAAATCACTCGCCATGAACACCCTAATTGGCCCCAAGGTCAGAGGCGAGTCAGAGTTTCAACAGAAAAATAAAACGTTCTTCTTGGAGAGGAAAATATTGTATCAGTTTCTTCTGTTTCCTGCTTCCAAACAAACCCACGCGCTCCATGCAGGCGCGTGCAAACCGGCCTGCAGTACATGCGCACTCCTAAACGCTCCCCACTCTTCAAAAAAAATGACCCTCTCCACCACTGTGCGGGTTTGTGAATTGTTAAAGAGTAACAAAGCTGTTTTGTGCCCGGCAGATAAAAGACCTGTGTACCAGCGAGGTCGGCCACTCCATAAATATGTTGGCTCTTCTTATTACAAGCTGTGTCCATGACAAAGGACAAACAGCTGGGGAAAGAAATGCTACATGGCAGGAATGGACAAGGGCCATTTTCAGCCTGGCTGGTCAGACACCAGCCCCTGAGCTGTCCCCGCGAAGGCTGTTTACTTGACCCACAGGAGAGAGAGAGAGAGAGAGAGAGAGAGAGAGAGAGAGAGAGAGAAAGTTGACACAGTAAGCCTCTAGCTCTCCACCCTCCATCTCATGCACACAATCTCCTTCTCTCTCTTTCGCTCCCTCTCTCTTTCTCTGATGACAAAGATTAAGCCTTGGAACAATATCCCCAACGCTGAGGAAGGGTCATCAATTACCCTATGATACTCTTCATTACCTTCCACCTGTTTCATCCACCACCTCCCCTCGGTGCGCTGCCTGGCCTGACAACGTTAGTCGCATCGTGAAGGAAAGTTCAGGACAACGTGCAAATATGTACTCACATACTTCTTTAGTTGTCAACTTCGCATATTTGAAATAAAAATGATTAACTTACTTAAGATGTATAAGGCTGTGTTGTGTCTGGGAAGTTGGCAGTTTTAAAGACCAGATTGTGTTTGTGTGTTTGTTGATTATGCCATAAACTTTTGGTTTTGAAGACTTTTTCTTATATTTCTATCTTTTAATTAGAATATTTTTAAACTGAAAGTGCTCATTTGGTAATTTAAGGCTTTGAAATAGCATCATGAGAGCATTAAAATGAACATAAAAATGACTAAGAAGTTAAATAAATTAATGAAATGAAATACCTCAGGGGTAGAGTGATGCTGGGATGGGATGAATCCTGATCATGGCCCTGAAGCTGTATATTACATTGATAAAATCTTTGATTGCAAGTTACCATACTTTTATTTGTTTTGTTTGATTCATGATGAAAATGATATATTGTTATATCATTGATGGAGTGATACAAATCACAAAACTACCAGAAAACATCATTATTTTTGACTAATCATAATTTTACACTGCAAATCATTCTGTACTAAATGTATTTCATCTTCCACTATGAATTCTGCATCAAGATGTTCTCTGAATTAGAGTAAGTTTTGACATGTGGACGTGAATGTCATAGAGGAGGGACCTGTTTATGTCTGAGAAAGAACTTTGGCCTCTAAAGGGGAACAAATAAATCAGCAGTGTGCAAGTTGCATTCAGAAAATAGCAAATGCAAAGCAGCTTTAATGAAAATCGTGAGAAGGGTGATTGTAAATTAACTACAAAAACAGACAACCACAAATACATAAATGAGAATGCTTTGTTGTGAACTTGCCATCTCAGCTAACTGTTTTACAATGTTAATTAATGCTGAAGCGAATGTCATGTTTGGCCAGCTCATTAACCCACTGCTATTCATCACTCCGTACTTTGATTGAGGAAATCTGGAGGATCAGCTTGAACGAAAGTTATATTTTTGTCCTTGCTAGCCTTTTAAAATTCATACCTATTCTAATGGAATTTCTTAATTAAGTCAAACTACCAACAAACATAAAAATCACCTACCGGAGAGATGCATCTTTGGTTTTAATAGTGTGGTTTTGAATGGGTACTAATGAAAAATCATTAACATGACAGCGTCTTTTTTTTTCTTTTTGGGTAAAACTATTGATTAATCAAGATTTTTGCTCAGGCACCTTGACAGCCTGCTGTACAGGAGAAGACCCCTGTTGGAGGCATCATTTGTCAGAGAGATTTTTTTTCTCTCATTATATATTCATGTAAAGTACAGGATTTCTTATCTGCACTGACCCTCTGTGCTTGCTGTGTGTCAGATTGGGTATGTTGGTGAGGATTTGTTTGTTCAGTTGATTTTGGCTGCAGTGTTTCTCATTTCGTTTCAGATGATGTTCATCAGAGCGGTGCTCTTTGGGGAATTCTGTTTCTGTTTCTCCTCCTCTCAGATAATTAATATTTAAAAGATGTTTACCAACTTTAACATTCTTACAAATGCTGACTAACCGTTCAGTATTGTGGAGTCGCTGGAGTTTCGTTTTACAATCAAAGGAACGCGCGCAGTTAGTGGACAAAAGTCTGTTTTACATACACGTAAACAGACTGATGTACAATATTATCTGTTATTATTATGGGTATAAAAGTACACAGGATATTTATTGGATAAGTGCAGTGGAATGAACAAGACTCTGAATTCAGTCTTGTTAGCTTTTATTGTTTTTTGGGAGCAATATGGTTATCTTTTAAAAGTAATGTCAACCTTTTTGTTCAGAAATGGGTGTAATATTTTATTTTAATGCACATATTAATTTTTGAATTACTTCACATAAGCACTAATGGCAGCTCATACTTTTCCCATCTCATCCCAATGTTTCAAAAGGCCTCATGCAAAATGAATAAGGGGTATGTATGAAGGAAACCTTATTCCTATGGGAGCAAGATTTGTCTAAGAGTATTTAAAAAGCAATGTCTGTAATTTATGAGCTTATATTTTTTTTGTAATTAATACCACCTGAATATTTAACACCATAGTGTGGCTCTGTAACGAATTGGGCACAATGCCGTTTGGACTATCAAGTAACTATTGTCTCACAAAATGAGATATTAACTGAATTGAAAACCATCCCCATGTCGCATTTGATAATTTATTTGCATAATTAGGTCTTAATTTTAATTCACTATGCAAATATATGCCCCTTTTAAATTGCATTTAAATGTGAACTGGATCCAATGTCAGGCCTAATGTGAATGTATTTAATTTTATTATCTGGAAAGAATGAGAAATTGTTCAGGCTAAATAGGAAAAAGGAACAGCATTGATGATTTAACAATATTTGAGAATAAACTGCTCAAACATTTTAGCCACTTCTTTGAAAAAAAAACCCCCAAAAACCTAATGTTTTCTCCTGCAGTAATGATGTTTTCACAGTCCCCCACAAGAACTTTGTGTTGAATTATACAGTATCTGTTTCTATTTGGATGTCCCTTCCTTTCTAGGGAGTGTTATCTCTTGTTTCACTTTTTAAAAAGGAGTTGTGCTTAGGAGGCATGCATTGCCATCTATTATTCTGTGAATCAAATGGGGGCAGAGACAGGGCAGCTGAGAGAGAGTGAGCCTCCGGTCCAGTCCAATGGTGGCCTTTGTGGACTGAGGGAATACAAACTCCAAGACAGGACAAAGTCAGAGGAAATTGACCTGCTTGATCCTTTCCCTGAGAGGGAGGCGGCACTCGTCCTTTCATCTTTTCCCAGGGGCCCAGATCTTTGGGCTACACTTAACAAACAAAATACTGTCTGGACCTAACTCAGGGTTGTGGTTGTCTTTGGAGCTGGGAGATGCTGATACCCAGGGTGGCAGTGGGCTGGTAAGGAGGAGGAGGAGGGGGTAACCTGAGACAGACAGGCCTCTGGGGCAGGGAAGTAGCCAAAAGGGACAAATTAGCTTTAGACAATAGGGGACCTTTTCCACCAGGGGGATAATTAAACGTTTCTTCATCAAAGCTGAGACAGTTTGCAAGCTGCTCATTTTGTAATTCTATCATGTTCGCCCCTGAGATATGCTTTCTGTATTTCGTCCACCCCCACCTCTCAAACCCCTTTTTCAATACATTCCCATTGCCAGTAATTTAGATACTGTTTGATTACTCTGTTGGGGGTGTTAATTATACAGAGTTAGCACCGGTCTAATTGAGCCCAGTGGAAACAGAGGGTCTATTGGAGTGGCAACATGTATGTTCCCTCTTAGCATACTGCACAAAGGCCTTTGTTTTCCATTCTTCCTCAATGTGAGAACCATTCAGCAAAGTACTGTGAGTCGTTTGCATTTGTTGCAGGGTGAAATCATAAAGTAACAGGTCAGTCCGTTATTGGTGATGAGCCGATGAAGATAAAGTAGGGCTAAGGAGCTGCTTTTCCAGAAGTTACCTTGAAGTAGCTCATCACATCACATAAAAAAAACAGAAAAGAAAAGTAAAAGTTATACCTCAGAGGTCTTTCAAAAGAATAAAATCTTTCTTTTCTCCTGCATGCATGCACTTGTGCTTGTGCTGTGTTGTACATGTCTGAATGGGGGATGATGCATAATGTGCATGCCTCTGAATGTGCGTATGGGCAAAAGTCATTGTGTGACGGGTCTTTTTCCTTGGCCACTGAGCTGTGGACCACAGGGTTTGTTGTGTGCCTTGGATCACACGGAGGAAGCTGAATGATGTTGCCCCAGCTCTCTGAAGGAAGGCCATGCTTGGCTGGCTCCAGAACAGCCTTAACAGGATATCACAGAAGAAACTGTGGCTTTTGTCCAGCTCTCCTTTAAAAAAAGCTGTGTCAAAGGGACTTGGGAGGGTGTTTCTTTTTCAACAGATGCTAGAACAGTGTGTCGTGGCTCTCTGGAAGCCCATATCTACAATGGCGCCTATCTAACCCTGTGACATCATCAAAGAGCGTGCTGTGTGGAGCTGCCGGGCTGCAGTGTAGGATTCATGCCATTACAACACCAGCAACATGTCTCGTAAGGCACCAGTGAACAACGCTGAGCGCCAGTGCTTTTACCCCTGCTGGAGCGTTTTCTAACATACTGCTGCAACAAGGTAAACCGGGATAGTTCGGATGTGGATTTTGTCCCAGAAAGACAGAAGATTTTTTATGTACAGCTGTAGTTTAGCATCAACACCTCTGAGCCCAGATGCTAGAACAGTTTATATTTGAGGAAAACCTTCTTTGATATAGTCTTTTGTGCTGGAAAGAGGAGTGAGATTATTGATATTTTAAACCTACCGTACAATCCTATTTTGTCCATCCACTTTAACTCTACGTACAGCATTTATTCCCTCAGCATGCACACACCAACATGTGTGTCTTTATACATCTGCTTATACAGTGCAGTGTGTTAACAATATGCCTGCATTCACATGGGGAGCATTACAGAAACAGTCAGAGTGTTTGTCAGGCTATAGCCATGCTGTGAGCAGCCCATCTCTGTGAAAGCCCTAGCCTCGGGGCTATAGACAGACCCCTGGGACCAGCCGGCACTCAAGGGCCTATTTGTTCAACAGAATGTGTTATTCTATCACAGCAAGCCTGTCACAGCAGCAATCATTCAAATACCCATTCATTTCTGGAATTCTGAATCCTCAGGCCTCCGAGGACCATCAAGACCCCGTTTATTTGTTTAGTTTTGGAGCGGGCTTGTCTCTTTGATTCATAGACACTCAGGAAGACATTCATTTGTTGTTAAGCAAGGTTTTTAAGACCTGTGTCTGTAGTGTCCCTTAACAAACACAAAAATTAAAGAAGCCTCTTTTTGTGGAAAGAATAAGCATGGCAGTGATGAAAATACATTTTCTGCTATATCTTTATCCTAATAGCTAACCCAGTCATTCACACTGGAGCCACAGAATACTGATCTTTCATCATAATGACATATACTGTAATTGAACCTGTTGTCAGCAGGGTTGAAGACTAATCTATCAGAGGAGGAATGATGGCAGCTGTATTCATTCATTTTTACCATTTTAAAATTATTTAGATTACACATACCTTCGGAAAAACAGGTGCAATATGAGGCATTGTGTTTGAATTAAGAATACATTTAGGGTAGATTATTAGCACATTCATTGTGACAGACCTGTCCATGGTTTATCCTGACGTATACCCAATGCACACTGAGACAGACTTTGGCCTTTTGTAACCCCGGACAGAATAAGCAACTGATGAACTGTTTGTATGAATCATTTTTAAATAACGTAAATATCAAACTGAATATTTGAGACAAAGTAATCCAAAAGTGAACTATTGAATTAAGTTACCTTCAAATTATTATCTGTCTTTCTCATTAATGAACCTGATCTTTTTGTGTGTGTGTACAAAAATCTTAAATAAGCAGCTCTGTTCTCCTGTTAGTTGCTGCAGTCATTTCAAATCCACCTCCATCCCTGCTCATGGATGTTTTTCTAATTGAAAGTGATATCTTAGTGCGAGTCGTTGGTCAGAGGCTGTGAGGAGTGCTGGTACAATAGACCTGTCAGGGTTGATGGATCTCCAACACAGCTGGGATATGGGTCCCCAGACCGAAGCCAATAAGAGCGGGGCCGGTATGTAAAAACAGAGGCTCAGACCTGTCCGTCCACGACTCACACGAACGTACATGAAAACACACTCACACACAGGCCTGATCAATAGTGTATTCCTCTGAGGGTTAGGAGGTGTGCTGAAATACATAACTGGGATTATAGAGTGAGGGCTATTGGAGTGAAAGGGGCTGTGTAGATAGTTTCTCATAATCAGTATTTTGTGTTGAACCACTGGATTTTTTTTTCAGTTTGAGTATAATCAATGAGAGAGTCCATTTGGGCTCGGCTGGTTGATGATAGCCAGTCATTACAGATTAGCCAGAGTGAGTAATGGGAGCCCCACAGGGCAACGTAATGCAATTCAATAACTGCAGTTGTGGGAGGGGGTGTGGTTTGCAGCGATTGGCGATGACCAGAATTGGCCAGAATTCACCAACAAAAGCACCCTTTCACACAATCATGTTTATTTTTTTAATCTATGAATATCTGCAAGATAATGAAGGGGATTAAAATGTGTATAGATAGTGTTTCTTTTTATTCCATAACTTCATACACTAATCCTGCCGCCTGCTGTGGTGAATATTTCAGTCTAATCTCTGGTTTACTTTACTGTTGTACTACTTGAAAAATAAAACAAGCCACCCCTCTGATGCCAATTAATTAGGAGGATATGAATATTTCAGTGCTCTATGATACAATGGTGGCTGCACCGAGATAGAATTCACAACAGCTCCTAATGGAATATTAATAATGTGGTGACGTCCTGTTCTGCTTTTTCTCAGCTTTCAGTGAAGGCGTACATGTGGAGGGAGTTCATACACTGGTCAAACTCCCTAGTAGACAGTTTAGCCCAAATGTCTCTTTTTTTTCCATGCCGGTGTCTGAAACTTAAAACCTTTACTTAAAATGTACTGTTGTATTTAAGGTTTATTTGAGTGACTGAAAGAAAAATCACATTTGTTTTACACTCCTGCATCTGGTTAGATTGTTGATGTGAGAGGTTGTACTAAATGGAAATGGACTTTATCAGACAAAAACATACTAAACGTTACTTATAACCATTATGTAGCTGATTGAACTGATTCAGACTGATGAGTGAAAGGGATTAGTGTTTGATATAAGTGGCAAGATTTTAAATGAAAGTTTCCAGAAAAAACTCAATTTACTTTGTATTATGAAACATTATGCCAATAACTTTTCAAAAATTAAAAACAGAGTAATTGTCATGACTTATGCAATTCAGATATTTTAAATTGCTTCATTAATACTAACATTTAATATATTTCTGTACCAGCTCAAACTGTTTTATTTTACACTTATTTATTTATTATTTATTACACTTATTTACTTATTAACTTATTTTACAGTGATTGCTTTGGTTGGACAGCCTTACAGGTGTTTCCCAGCAGTCTTGGCTTTACTTGACACTTCTCAAGTTGTACTGGTGCATTTCTTTTCATTTGTTTGAAACTAGCTGTTCATTACTAGAACATATGATGAACTTCAGACACAGTTATTAGACCGAGATTTATAAATAGCTGATACAACTTAGTCCTGGTCCTGAACTACTCCTGAACTGTTAAGGGACTGTGTAAAAAATTATTGAGGGAGGGAGAGTAATTCTAGTTAAGTTTCTAATTTATTTTCTAATTTATTCAATAAAAAATTAATGCACTACCCAGCCTTAGTAGTATTTTCTTAGGACAGTCTCCTTGAGAAAGAGCAATACTGCAGTGTGGATAGCTCTGTTAATTAATTTACTTTCTGAACATGTAAATTTCTGAACCCCATTTTGTGTTTTTGCTGGTGTCTCAAAAAAAGTCACACTACCCTCCCTTCAGAAAAAAGGAAAAGTATGTGATTCTCTCTTTTCTATATTTTGCCACAACTCCCATCAGCACCTGTGAATAGTCCCATAAATGACCCTTATTATAAAAATTGCATAAATATTCTGTTTAGCAATGCATGCCCTTAACATGAGTACCATCCCAATAATTTCTCATTAATTCACTTAAGAAAAATGAGAGAACATGATGTTCATCCTGACAGTCTACCACCACATGAAATAATATTTGAGCTAAAGTTAGTTTCCTGCCATTAAAAATCTATGGCTGACATGGATATCAAAAATATACAATATTCACATAAGTTTCAAGACATTTCGTCAATCATTCCCTGTCATAGTTCTGCTTCATTTTCTTAATATTGACTAAGATTTGCATGAAAGTGTTCACAGATTCCACAAGGGAAATATTTGGGAAACAAAAAGCATTTCTGTGCCAACAAAACATTTCAAAGCTGTTGTTTTACATTTATTCATTTAATTATTCTTCATTTTCATGCCAAACCCATAATTATTTTCACATTAACACCTGCTGCATTTCCCATGTGTGTGTATGTTTGTTCTATCTGTTTAATCTTCATCATTAGGTGGGGTAGCCTGGGCTACGCACTTGTGTTTATTACACCGGAAAGTGAACTTAATATACTTTCTGCTGGAAACTGTGCCGCAGCATAAGGATAAACCTGCAGTTGCAGATGATATGAAAGAGATGCAGATTTGGTTTCCCTCTTTTCTTCTCTCTGGCAGGGATCACACTGGCAGAGCTTATGTTATTCATGGACAGACTCATTTCCTGCAGCAGCAGCAGCACGGTTCGATAGTGAAGCTGTAAAACAGTTTCAGCTAGCCATAAACACATTTGATGAAAACAAATTAGGAGCGAGAAATATAACTGACGGAAAACATAACAGCCGGCAATGGAATCACATTAGAGGGGGACGCTGGATGCCGCTGCAAATAAATGTACATTTAATAAATGGATAAATACAACACATAAAGCCCTATGTTGCCAAAACTCATTCATCATTTAAATGTCTCCCTCTTTTTCCATTAAATCCCATATTAAAACACCTTGCAAATAAATGTGAGGCTTTAACAACTTGACAGTAACCTGTTGACACTCAGGTCCTGAAACATCGCTTAAGGGGAACTTAACGCCTTTCAGATGAAATCACTAATGGCAATAATCTTTTGACAACATGAGATGAAAGTCTCTCTGATTTGTTGCTGTGACGCAGTACTATTCTTGTTAATGAATTTTTAATATCCTTAATGACAGGAGAGGAACGATGTAATTAAAAGAGCAAGTTAGGAAAAACGCTGACTCCAACTCTTTATGGGGGCCGTTTTAATGTTAGTTTAATTGGAACTAACACATTATCTTAATGAACAGATTGCCTTCAAGGAGACCATTTCCCCTCCCCTATAGCAAGCTCAAACTAGCCACTATGCATATAAAGAAATTTCTTTTGCGATCTATGATACAACGAAGAAGATTTTGAAGAAAAGCTACACAGAAACTTTTTTTTTTTTGGCTATGTGTTTTATTTTTGTAAACTTCCACAAAGCACTCACAAGGCAGGGATAAAGGGTTCGAGGTGGTGGGAGTGGGGGTGGAGAGGAGGGTGTTTGGGGGAAGGCCCAGTTGCTGCAGAGGCTCTGTGGCATGAAATACATGCATAAAGCCAAACGTGGCCAACAAGCGGACAAATTGACCACTCCACAACCTTGACACCGTTGACACCTGGACACCTATCAGTGCTCGGCCCATTTTTTTTACACCCTGTGTGGCTGTGTGGAAGACATGGGGAGGCGGGATTGGGGTGAGGGTGTTTTTACGCTGGGGAGCTCTGGGCAGTTGAGTTTAATTTGGGATTTACAAGTGACATTGTGCCCCCATGGCTGTCTTCTTACTGAGGCCAGGTTTATGGAGTGAGACAGTGGGGTCTTTTCCTTGTGATTAGCAGGCCAGCGACCAGCCATGCACAAAGTATTATAGCCCACAGCATTATGTATCAGAGTTTACAGACCCCCTCCATCTCCGCAGACCCCTTCATCAACCAGCGATCAAACCCCCACCTTCACTCACACCTTTGGAAGGTCAAGCCTCTCAAACAAGTCAATAACTAATGAAGATGTGCAACGTCTCTGCCAGACACAAGGGAATGAAATTTTGAGAGAAAATTTAGCAGTACAAAAAATGAGACACACACGTACACACACACACACACACACACACACACACATCAAAAAACAGATTAATATTATTAAATGATTTGGGGTTTCCAACTAAGGGGGGAAAGCAGAGTATGAACTGTGAACAGCCACATGACGACCCGGAGGCTTATCTCACGGAGGCTGTTTGGCTTAAGCCATGGCATTAATACACTGATAGCCCACGGAATAGCCAAGCATAAAATGAATGTGAAAGGATGAAGAAACAACAAGAAAAGGGAGGAAGAAAGAGGATGAAAGTGGTTAGGCCTCCAGCTTAACAGACCAGAAATATAGAACTACCAGAAGCATTACAGGGAGGCCCTTATTGATATGAGTGTTATTTTTTAGACATGCTTTTGTCACTGCTTTACAAACAAAAACCGAGAAAGACTAATAGAAATAACTTTTTTTGGAAAGTTCTCCAAGGGCCGCAAAACCTAGATATGTATAAATATCGAAAGGGAAATAAAAAGATAATGAACTTGGACACATTCATCAACAAGACAGAATTATAAGGTGCACTAAGACTGATAATTGAATTTGAACAAACATAAAGATCCGATAAAACGGAGAGAATTGAAGAAAACAAATCCTCCATACAGCCTTTGTAACCTAGCCCAGTGCTGAGGCTTTTATCCCTTTATTTTATTGATTAAAAAAATCCCAGAGGCACTAAAACGTACAGTCAATGATTAATGTCCCTCTCAGAAAAAGAAATTATATGGAATAAATTAAACTACTGCAGCAGCAAATTGAAAAATAAGAATGTAAATGAGCTTTGAATACTTAATATCATAGAGAAAAATAGGCAATGAGGCCCAAAAATGATGAGGGATTAGCACAGAAACATGACATTAGCTCTAATGGCAAAGAGTAGATTTTCTCTACTGTCAAAATTTAACTGTCGCATCTGATTTTCTGCCAGGTAAATGAAAAATGGGAGACAGCGTGTGGCAATCGAAAGCACTAACCTTGTTCACAAGGTGAATAAAATATGGACTCAGAGTTGCATATCAGTACTTCAAGTCTGAAATAACACAATAGAGAAATAATATTTATTTTCAAATGCAATTATAGGGACTAAGTGGCACTTATCCACTGTATAATTTAACTGTTTAACTGAGTCACGGCTTTTTGTACGCAGGAGTAGCAGCTAAATATGTTATAACTAGTAAATGATCACAGACCACATAGAGTAACATTTGTACTGGAATGGAAGATATACATAGATATTGGCCTGCCTTGCGTTTTCTTTCCAGTGCTGTACTCACATCCACACGAGAACAAACAAGCTCTTAGACAGTACTTAAAATGCAGTTTTCGGCTGCCATCCTGCCTCCCACATTACTCCTCTACTTATCCTGCAGGAGAGAGGAAAGGTGTGAACTGCATCAAGCGAGGCTCTCTCAGTTGGAACCTTTAATTATAACTTCACAGTATCAGTTACAGCAACCTTGCACAGATGCTAAAACCCTCAGAGGCTTGGCTACTCTACCTTACTTAATCTGAGCGGGAGGCACTGAGACAGTGCTGTACCATCAGCCAATTCAATCAGAAGCCAGGACGGCACCGCACACTGCATCAGGGTCCAATCGCAGCACAAAACAGCTCAAGTCACATGACCTAGCTACTTAGCATCCTTCATCAACACCTGTTTTCTTTTTGTGTGTGTGTGTGTGTGTGCAATATTGTTATTTGCCTCTTCTTCTCTGCCTCTCGCAGGCTCACTCTTTCCAGAGGATATGGTGGGGTCTGCGCGTGCAGAGCTAAAGACGCTATAAAAATTGCTGAGGTATAAAATCGAAAGTGCTCAAGCTGTCTGCGACTGGAATTGCTGGCTGGCTCGGGCCTGTTGGAGGTGGTGAAGGATCCCCAGCCAAGACCCGCTAATGTTGTAAATCAGATAAAGTTTGTGCTTGTTTGTTTACATATTACAGGCTTTACAGTGGGCCTACTACAGTACACAAGGAGCTGTGCTTGGCCCAGGCTATTGTATGGGTCATAAAACTAAAGGATATAATGGCTGTGTGCAGCCTCAACCGCCCACTCCTGCACTTGTTCGCTGGTAATTCTGTTTTGTTCAGATGTGGGAGAACAAATGTTTGGAGAAGAACAACAAGGATTTCTTTCAGCTCTATATTGTGGGTGAAAAAAGTGTATTTCTACAGTTTTTTTTTGGAAAGGACAGGGCAAACGTGACAGCTCTAACTTATTTTTACACTTTTATAGACATTAGTCAACAAGAACATGTGATCCACAACCACAAATGGATAACTATTTTTGGGTAAACCAGCTTGGCTGACAAATATATAAAGTCTTTGCAGGGAGGAACAATGATTTATATATTTTTAAATCACTGATTTTTATGAGTGATCTTTATTCTTTAGCATGCTAAAGAAAAAACAGATTAGTCAAATCTCAGAAACATCTCTCCAAAACCTACAGGGTGACGGCAAACATAAAAAGTTTTGTGTGTGTGTATGTGTGTATAATCCCCAGGTGGTTCACTGATATATACTGTTGCACCCTGGTATACAGTACATTTTAAAAACATCCACTCAGGTGTTACCGTGTCTTTCCAGGTGCACTGTGAGCCAAAACACTTATCCTTAAGAGAGATCAAGCTTGCATGCTATCTTATCAGCGCTTACAGTGGTACACATACAGTAGGAGTACACTCAGCTACTCATGCAGACCCTGCTTACAGAAGATCAAACGCAGGTCAGAGACTCCGACATACACTTGCTTATAATCCACACAAGTGCCGATCTGTACGTATGCGTACAACTGTGTGTGTGTGTGTGTGACAGGGAAAGAGAGAGAGAGAGAGAGAGAGAGAGAAAGGAGAAAGTGAGGTAGAGAGCTCAAGGATTTTTCCGTGTGTGTCAACAGCAGTGGTCTGGTTGTTTTGTGACAGTCATAGGCAGAGCACAGGAAATGCACCACGATGTGGCCAGTCACAGTTGAATTTCTTCTGCGATAAGGATAGATTTTTTTTTTTCCCCGAGAGGCCTGACAGTCCATCCATACAGTACCATAATGCATTTGCTGAGGTTTGATCAGTAAAGCAAACGACTTCAGAAAATGTAGTGTGTATTTTTTGCGTGGACATCGCAGAAACATGTTACTAATTATAGATACTGTTTTTTTTTTTCAAGTGCATTTTATGTCTTTTTTTTATAAATATAATCTGCTCTGATTTTAAAAGAGAACATATGTCAAGCCTGACCTCGCACACATGCACTCACAAAGTCATACACACAGAAACACGTGCACACAAAAGGGGAGGAGTGGGGGGGACAAAATGAAGGATGGAGGAAGGTGACAGGTAAACAAATTCAGTGTCATACTCTCCTGCTGTCTTCACTGTGCCACTTGGCATTTTAATGGAAGGGAATCTGATGTAACATATAGTGGTAACTACAACAGCAGCCTCGTACCAGAGGGGAAAACTTAACTCCTCAGACCTATGCATTAAACATATTGTAGAATAGAGTGTAACATTTATCACTGTCATTCCTAGAGAGTTTGTGTAAATTTAAATGCGCTCAAGCGTGCTGATTCCCCCCCTCCACAATGTATGCGTACAATGCCACCCCAAAGCCCATTTTCCTGAAATCCTTCTCATTGTTCTGCACGACCATACCACCAAACAGCTATTCATCTTTGGGGAATATGCTGTACAGAAATGTCTTTGTATGTGGGGCCTTTTTTTGTTGCTGTGTTTCAAATAGCAGAATCCGTCCTCCTATTTTTCATGATTTGATAAAAAAAAAAATAAATAAATAAAAAACCTTAATGAAAGAAAATATATCCAACAAGATTGCATATTTATTTCACTGTAAAGCACATTTGTAGGCTGATTTCTGCACAATGTGTATAAATGATTACCTAAAAATGGGTTTCTGGTGAAAGGAATATTTTATACGCAGAGGTTATGTGGAGTGTTTCTGATCTGGTCATTTTATAAAAAGAAATTACTTATTGCTATAATCTATTACTGGTCTTTGGTTTCCAGTCTGACCTACACAAAAAGAAGTACCGAGCACAGAAAGGCCCAAAGACAATTAAATAAGACTTTGTGGATTATTCATGACAGGCACTTTTCCAGGAGTGTGAGCCGGAGTAAAATGGAACAATAATGCCTTTAAGTGTGGAATATATCGGGACAGTAGTGCATGGCAATACCAGCTGACACATTAAACATTAAAATAAATTACCTAACCTTTACAACTTGCAGTGCCAATAACAGGAAAAATGACAGATCATGGGTTATTATTCACTGAGAGATCCTATACATAATAATGATGTCATCAATAATGGCCATGATATCATAGCTCCTGCTGCTTTTAAAAAACATTTAAGGGAATTACTTTATTTCAAATCATCAGTCCAAGTCCAAGCCTTAACCACTGAAATGGAAAAAAAGGACAGAGTCTTTAAAAGACTGTAAGAGAGACTCAAAGAAAGAGAGAGAGAGAGAGAGAGAGAGAGAGAGAGAGAGAGAGAGAGAGAGAGAGAGAGAGAGAATAAAAGGTGCTGTGAAAGGAGGAAAGAAAAATGTGCCACATTATGTTTCTGTTACCAAACGGCACTCATGAGTCAATTTGCCAAATAATGCGAGCAGAACTTGACTGAGGAGGCACATCAGTACTATTAACGTGGAAGATTGTCAGTGACCAGCAGACGACACATACATCTCATCTGACAAATAACAGAATTATCCTGAAGGGGTTTACAGTCGGTGGTGGTCTTTCATTTTTGGCTGGGCTTTTGTGCTCCCCACAAGTAGGAGTCACTTTGATTGAAGCACGGACATTAAGCCGGCAAATGTGTTCACACACAGTGTTTTAATGCTTGTCACAATTCACCTTCCTTTTCTTTGCACACAGAGACTACAGAGCTCAACAAACTTAGAAACAGAAACATGAACATGATGTGCACATAGTATATTCTGTGCATACAGAATGTTTTTGTCCATCGTGTTTTCGCTTGTGCACATGCATACAAGTGAAACCGCTTCGATAAGTCTTTGTTATATGTATGAATTCTTGTGTGTTTTTGTGTGAATGAACATCTGGGTTGTCTGTATTTCAGTGTTTATACATAGACAGGACTTTGTTTATTATGATAAATGGAGGGAGAACCCTCACATACCTTTTTAATATATAATTCTTACCATAATTTCATCCACATCTTAAAGTCCACCTTTACACTATAGAATATGAACAGATTATTTTTTTAATTAATTTTTTTTAAATACTTTTAAAATATTTCCCCATGTAATATGTGACAAAATACTAAATGAAAAGATGAACATGTGGTTTAAATTTATGTTTTAGCTTAGGTTAGACTGCCGGAAAGCAGACACTAGCCATTCTGGACTATGCAGAACTGAGTAGTGCATCTCCATTGTCAGGGCTCATCAAATCCCTGGTTATATCTAGATAGGAAGGTACGTCTCTTTTGTCTGAGGCTCACACATTTGCCCCTCTCGTGTCCTTCATTGTTTAGAGAAACTGTTTCTTGTCTGCTATGAATGAATGTAACAAATCTGTTCTTTACTCTCCGATGACGCCTCCTGATTGATGCCTTCTGCTCACACTGATCATACATTATAGAACACATTACAGCATATTGTGCATTTCAGTAAGGGTCATTTTCAGAAAGCCGTTTACTCTGCCTCTGCAGAAAATCTTAAATAAATTTAATTGTCTGCATCCACCATCAGAAATGACTTTATGCGTTTTGCTTCATAATTAAGAGCTTTCACATCCATAAACTTAAATCACTGTGCACAGCTGTTGAGGTGTAATTAAAGCATTAAATATGTGAACGATCAACTCCCACTAAACAAGATGACACCAACACCCCTGGCACAGAACTTAGAGGTGAACTGCAAGCTGGCTGGGCTGTTTCTAAAACTAAGACCTGGAGCGTTTCGCTCTTTTTTTCTGTTTTTCAACTCTCAGATGTCATTCCCATAAATCTCGCTGGCTCGCCACAGCAGTAGAAGCTGAACTGATGCTAACACCATTAGCTGATGATTTAATGACACCGTAGATGAGGACAGTCATCCTCTTTCTATCATTCTCTCTTTTTTTCATCCCCGCCTGCTGGCTGAGGATACAGGGAATCTGTGTGTTTTTGAGGATGAGGGTGGTGGTGCTCGTATCTCATCCACCTCCATTACGCCAAGGTCACTCCGTTGCTTTTCTTAATGTGATCAGGGAAAGTGTCACTTTTGCAGTTCTGTGGCAGTAAATAAGAACTGGCTCTAATTTGAATGTAGTGTACCAGAGGCCCTTTATGGGTTGTTAATTTAGTGTTTAAATACATTTAACAGTTGAGAGAGAGTACTGATTAGGCCGGCTCTCAAAGTGAAGGCTATTTTTCTCTCCACTGTTTCCACTGACTTGCTGTAGATTATTATTGTTATGATGTGACAGATGAACGCTAAGTTTATTTTGAATTAAGAGGAACTTGAAAGGCAAAGAGAGCAATAAACTTGTCATTTTCTTAAACATTTTCTCCTTTATTTCTCCTTTAAATAATTTATTTATTTATGTTATAACTAAAAGAGCACTTCATATATTCAAAACACAAACAGTTAGTCTTGACAAATATCCTATTTCTATACTTTGTCCCCACTGTCCTTGGCTCATGAAATTAAGTTTAAAAACTACAAATTTACAACAGCATATATGTGAAAATACTTTTTGAGGAGGGATTCTGAGTCTCAAACTGTTCACACCAAACAGATCTGCTGTACTTTCACTGACATTGTATTTCATTTTGTTTTTGCACATCTGCTTATAACAACTAAGTATAATTAAAGTCTTTGATGATAATGTTTAGGCGTCAAACATTTGATTGAGGTTCAGATAAGACTGTGGTTTCTAAATATAGAAAAGTCAATAGAGTAATTGGTAGCACAAGACCCAGCGTGTTTACCATATGAACACTGAACACATTTCCTCTCATTGTAACCACAAACAGGACTCCATTAGTTTAATTTAAACATCATTTCAAGGAGACAGCTTCAATGTCAAATTATTTTTATGTGGGTATAGTTATATGTTTTATATATAGTCAGAATAATCAAATGGCTACCATGATATACATGATTCTGTATTTAACAGTGGTATTATATAGTAATAAATGTACATTCATGCACAAGGAAATTGACATATGGCCTCATTGTTGATCTTAATCTAAAGGGCAGCCTGCACTGCATGTTGCTCACAATGGGCCCAGTAGCTGTATTTGATGAAGTCCTTGAGTTTTCATTGTCTTCTATTATTTTTCTGTAAGTCACCACTTTCGCCCACTTCCTCCACCAGCTGAGAGCACGCAGCGGCCATGAAAGCCAATAAGGCCCAGCCAGCCACCTCCACACTACAGATTTCTCCTGACACCTAATGCCAGTTATGAAATTGGAGGATAAGTTAATGTGTCACAGTAGCATTGATTTTTCATTTGCTTCTCACTGCCCCCAGTCCCAGAGCCAGCCTGGGCCTTTCTTTCATGCTTCAGGATGGATTACTGTGGCCCCCGTTGAAACAGACCATCGTCGGGTGACAACGGCGCCGATGCGGGTGTTCATGAGAGGTGCCACACCTGATTACAGGTGACACCATACCACTGTCATCCGCTGTGCCAGGAGAGCTCAGATATCGAGATCAAGTCCTTGTTCAGTGCATTTTTAATTTAATGTGTCTGGGTACTAGATTAGTGAAAACTGTGAATCCTCAATATTATGTTTCTGAAATAAATGTATTTATATCAACATTTCAGACAGGAAAAAAATGAATTAATTTTCTTTATCTAATCAATAAAATGTCAGAAATCTAAATCCAGTTCTAATGATGTATAGAACAATAAGAAGGCCTCTGCAGTGGGGATAAAATGAGCGGTACAAGAAGTGTGTGGCTGGTCCCTATGAAAGGAAAAATACGCTCACGTAACAACAACACGGTGCTCAATGAGCTATGTCCTCAGTTCCATATGAGATTGGTTAATACAAAAGCTTGCTGGTGAAAAACATTGTCCTGCTCCCAGTGACAAAGACAAAGTGCCTGTGTTTGGCGTACGTGAGTCAAAGGGACAGGTGACGACAGGGAGGGAGACCAGGGAGGGAATTTGAATTTCACATCTAGGAGGAGGCAGCATGTCATTAAAAACCCTAATTTCAGTGTCAGGTAGACTTACAGGTGATCCATCATCTTGTCAGAAGAATTTTATTTTATTTTCAAAGGAGTTCAAAGCAGGCTTTCCAGACTTTTTACTTCAGTTCCAATTAGATTTAAACACAATTAACAGAAAAGTCTAGTCCCACGTGTATGGCCGAGAGATACCTACCCGCTCAAGCAGATCTGAGGGAAAAACAATTTATAATGCAACTGACTACCAAACATTCTGCATAAATAATAAAGGAGCTAAACTCCTTCCACAGTGTGTATTATCCTCCAGCACAGTGAAACTATATCATAATTAATAGATAATAACCACTTTGAAGTTAATATTCCAGTGTTGCACACATAGCTGCTGCGCTGCACTTCCCATACCACCAGCAAACTGCATATCAGCACCCATGAATGCCATTTATTGGTACATTTCTAAATGTTAACGCCTGTCAACTCCAATCTCTCCAAAGGAGGCGCTCGGGAAATAAAATGCATCGGAGGGGACCTGAGAGGAGGACACACGTTAACCCAGATAGGCTGTGACAAAACACCATTACCTTCTCCTGTTCACACAGCGACGTACAGGACAGCTAGTAGTCGCCTGTCCCTGGGAGGAATCCATCTAAATGAGAGACACACACATATAAGCTCCCACACTGAGGGAGAGGCTTTAAACTTGGGAGTTTCTGTTTATATAATTAAAAGTGTAAATCTGCAAAGAAACTTAAAGTGGTGTATTTAACTATGATTCATTGTTCTTATATTGAGCTGCCGTTTTTTGGCTTTATTTCTAACTCTTTCTCTTATGCATGCTGCATATTCTGTAGACAGTGGTGGAACCAGTATTCAGTATCAGAAAGTGTCAATATCATACGTCATTATAGGTAAGTATGTATTTAAAGTTTTACCCATGTACAACAACACAAAATTTACCAGACGTAAAAATATTTGTTATGTAGTAGAAAATGTTCATATGAGATTTATATCACGTTATATATTATGTTATTGTATCTCCTGTATTAATCTATATGCACTTTCTGCTGTTGCTGGTTAGGGTGGAGCTAATATACTCTTGTGTAGTTTTGGGTAAATTCAAAAGTTTGCTTGAGTAAAAGTGCAGACTTATTAGCAACAAAATGTACTAAAAGTATTGAAGTAAATGTACTTGTGTAGAATGACCCCTGTGAGTGACAAATGATTACATTATTGTTAATTCTATTAATATTCATAATACAATTTTTATTTCTGTATAATATATTATATATTACAGGTACTTTAATATGGAAATCATTGCAACTGCTTCCAGTACTACTGGACAGTGTAAATAGTGAGTACTTCATAAACTGAACATGTGTATGATATGTAAAATCAACAGAAATGGATGCTGTGAAATAAGTAATGTAAAGTTCAAAGTAAAAAAATAACATAAAATGGAAATGATTAATTTAACTAAAAAGTACCTTAAAATACTTAAGGAAAGTATTTATCTATTCTTCTCTTTTGAGTTATGTAAAGTGGGTGAGATTTAGTCAATGAAAATACTTGACAGGTATCTCAAAACTGTAGATAATTGCAATACAGTAGACTATGAAAAAAAAAGCTAACTCTCTGACCACTTTCACTGATAAAATAAAATGCATACTGTAAAAGAGAAATCCTTTACACCCTCCAGTGTGTAGACACTGAGCGGTGACAGACCTCAGATGGATGTGACACCAGCAGTCCAACCCCAGTGTGCTCCTGCTGGTGTCGTAACATGGATATATAACCACTGTCGTCCTTACATCAGGCTGCCTAAATGGACAAAAATGCCAGTGCAGCAAAAAAATGGCGAACAAACCCAGGGCTTCATTAGCAGAACCTTCCCAGCATGCTTTGCGATGACAAATGATTGACTTGGAACAATATCTAAGGCGATCAGGATAAAGTACCAGCCATTTCAAGGCTCAGCAAAATTCAAATTCTAATTAGACCTTGCACCACATTCCAAATAAAAATGGGTCCCTAGGTGGTTTACCCTATCAGGTGTCTCTCCCAGACCACTGAAACAAAACGAATAAAGAAAATGATTAAAGCGATAACAAAGGCATAAAATTCAAATTATAGCAGCATCACATCTGGGATCTGTATGTCACTACACTACCGTTTCTGCTCTCCCTCTCTTTTTTCTCTGACTCCCACTAACCCGTTCGACCACTCACACACATGCACGCAGCATTCCTTTCTTTCTGCATGAGGGCAATCAAAGAACAGGGCGGAAAAAAAGACAGAGAGCAGGAGAGAGAGAGTGACAAAGCAGGGAAATTAAAAGGTAGAGAGCGAGAACGCAAATAGGCTCTCAGCTTTAAGGTTATTAATGACTCCTCAAAAATGTGCGACTTTTCCAATCTCTCTGAGAAGCGCTTGAAGGAGCCTGCAGATGAAGCTGACCTTCACAATGTTCTTTGGTCTTTAGTTAAGAAATTCACTCACCATTATGGCATCATTAGGGAAACAAGGATAAAATTACTCCATGGTTAATGACCTATAGGATCCCCACCAAAATTTGTTTCAGATCTAATAAAACTGAGCTTAACACACTCGAATGAATTATGAGGACTGCTACGCGGGGTATTAAAATGTGGGGAAATAGATTTTCTGAAGCTAGGAGGACTGGACTTTTCAAATCAGATAGTAGAATGGAATTTTCTGGGCAATAAATTCTACCATGTCTCAATTTCATTTTTTTTTACCTCACAGAATTTTTCAGGCTATGATGGAATCTGTGAGTGGGATGGCCTCTAAAAATTCATTGCCAATTGCCGTCTCCTCCTCTATCCCCTTAAGGTAGATAGATTGATGGATGAATGGCTAAATGGGCAAATAAGTGGAGAAAAGTATAACTGAACGAAAACTCAATGTATGATGGAAATAAATGATTAGATACACACATGGAGGCTTAAAACATCCCAGAAGGCACAGCAAAAAAAGACATGATGACAAGTTAAAAAAAAAAAAAAGCTTCAATAGTGTACAAAAACCTGCATTAACGCTGATTATTTTATGTGTTTACGTTTTCTCCAGCTTGCCGCTAAATTTAGTACATGCCAAGCTGGTCATTAGCATAATGCAGGGGCAGTTAAGAGGAAACACACAAACCCAATGAAGAGGACAATATAAAGCTGCAGTCAGCCTTGCCGCACATGGACATGGACGTGCATCAAAGTGTTCACGCTAATACACCTATGATATACCTATGGCATGATGAAAACCATCATCATGTGTTTTTTTTTTTTCTAAAAAAAAAAAAAGAGCCATTTTAAAAGCAGCATTGGTTTTTAGCATGGTTTGGTTGCAGCCCCTGAGAAGGGGTTTGTGAGCTAATGGCATTTGCTCTCTTTAAACTTTAATCTTTCCTATTAATTCCCTGCAACTGGAGAATGTGCGAGAGTTAATGTTCCATGAACGTGTTTCTCACTCTGCAATCTCTTCAAGCTAATTACCTTCAGGTGCTAAATGGGGGGAAATTGCAATCCATTTGGAAGGGAGAAATTTCACCTCCCCTTTGCCTATGTAACACTGTGGGTGCAGTTAAAAAGAAAGAAAATCAAACGTAAGAGGCCAGGTCTAGAGTACATTTAATCAAAAAATGGACACTCTACGCAGAGCCCTGATTGGCTCTCCTCTTTCAAGGTAGCTTTGGGAGAGTAAATTGCTTCCTGTAGTTTCCCGCCTCACTGCTTATTTTGCAGGTCACTTGGAGGTCAGCAGGTGCAGCAGTGGACAAAACGCTGAACAGATGTTTGATTGACATGGATCACGCAGATTGGCAATCAAAGTTTTCTGATGTGAAAGGAGAGGCTCACCGAATGGCCATTTTGAAGGGTGAACACCAAGGAGATAGAGAAGAAGTCGAAAATACAAATTAAAAGCAGATTAAGTCAACGTGACAGATTCATGGTTGCTTGTACGGAACATTAAATCTCGGGGAGTGACACGGTATTCATCAATGACAGAATCAAGTTGCGAGTATACAAATGGTTCCCGAGTCAATCACTAATCAGTAACGCAGGATGGACAGGCTCATTGCAGACAAATAGCTTTGATAAGTTTTGCTTTTAAGGGTTAGCCTGCGGAGGAGGGTTGTGTGAAGAGGAAGTGGGGAGAGATAGGGTCAGGGCGAGTGAACAGTGGGGGTTCCTCACTCTCCTCAGAGGAGTCTGGAGCGTGGAGGGTCACTTTGTCCCCTGTTTGATCTTTGTCTTCACATGACACGGCAGGAAATTAAAGATGAAAGGAGGTTCTGACTACTGTCTAATAAACGCAGAGACAGAATACCCTCATTTGCTGCCACATATCCGGTCTAAATATGTAGGATCCGTGGGTGATCCGCACATAGACCTGGATTAGTCAAGCCCCTTTGTACACAGTGTTCCTCAAAAGAGCAGGCTCATCGCGCTGTGTCAACTTTGAGAATGCGCTCTTATCAATACAACTTTATTTGTTTTCGAATCCATTAAAAGTTACAAATTAAAAGCTGCGATGTGAGCATTTGTTGTTTTTCTAACTCATTGCCAATGTCTTTTTTATAATAATTCACTGTAAATGATCTTTTTCATAGTCATTAGGTACAGTGGCTGTGTTTAATTCATCACTGAGTATAGTTTATGAGCGCACTTAAGAGATAAAATGATTTGTGTAAAAAGAAAAAGTCAGATTCCAATGTATCTAACCAATTCTCAATACTTCAAACAAAAGGGAGGTGGTGTTGCGGTGTACAATGAAAAAAATAACAGCAACACACATTTTTTTCCCAGCCATATTTCTTGTGTGTAATAATAAATGAATTAGTGGTGGGGAGGACTACAAACAGCCCATATCTTAGACAAACACTCGTAGTGACGGCCCCGAGCTCCCACTGTGTTGAAGAATCTCCTACCAACAGCACTCCCTCCCATTTATCTCAGTGAGAGCAAGAAAAAGAGCACCGGCTGGGAGGCTGAGGAGACATCAAAAGAAGAGCATCCCAGATAACTGCAACTCTGTTTTTCTTGTGCCTTATGAAAAACACCTCCACACTGGTAACTAAAACTCAAGAAGCAAGATAGCTTACTCGATTGCACTCTGTGTGGCCTTTTGCACGATCGTTTCATACAGATTGCTTGGAGGCATAAGTAAACCTCGAACAGCAGCTGATGTTTCCATGTATTTTTTTTTTTTTTTCCGGACCCTGTTACTATTCTTCATTTTTTTTCTGTCTTCCCTAAAATGCCAAAGCTATTTGGTTAAATCATTAGAGGTGTTATGGTCGTAGAATGGCTCAGGCGAGTAGCATCCCTGTGTAGTACTGAAAGGTTATTTTCTTCATGAACACTTGAGGGTCCACTGATCCCTTGTAAGTGTCTGTTGGAAAATGCATTGACATTTTACGTGAATGGAAAAACCCTCCTCAATAGACTCTCTTTCATTGCTCTTCAGGTTTCAGGTCATTATACCCGCAATAGGGGACCACTCAACCTAGTTTGGTATTACCTCTGAGAAAACCCTTATGCTTCTTCACTTACTACATTCACAAATTTGGTTTGGAAGTGAGAGATATAAACCTTTGACCTGAAGAAATACTTTGAACATGTAAGGGTGTTTTTCCGCTGTAAGCATCATTGATTATTTTTCTAGCTTGGGTTTATGAAAGATGATGTCCACTTGTGACTGTAATTTTTACTCACATGAACGCATCAGTTAAAACACATTTTGCAACACAGCAATATAACTGCTAATACGTATGTTGATATCTCCCAAACACTGATTATTATGAAGCATAAAGAGCATTTCCTGAAGCCTAAATGATAACCGGTGAGTTGGTACAACTTCAGAGTGCAAACTTAAGGAGACTCACATGTAGTGAAATAAATATATATGTGATTGTACTCACATATAAATAAAGGGTATGTATAGATGATGATGTATAGATCAGTGGTGAAGAAGAATTAGATCCCTTACTTTAAGTAAAGGCAACAATAACAATATAAAAATCTCTTGTATTTAAATCTTATTTAAGCACATTACAGAAGAACTGGTAACAATTGTATTTAAAATATAAAAAGAAAAGGACCCAGACCGGTCAAATGCTTATTATCTAAAATCTTCAACAGAAAAGTAAAGGAAACTCAAGTTAAGTCCTTGATAGTTACTTGCTCTTGAAAAATATAACGCAATCCAAAGCGACAGCTGAAGTTGCTTCTCTTAGTTTTAGGTCTGTTTTAAATATGCCTTTATTTCTTAGGCTATAATTGTACTATGGTTGCACTATACTATTGATGTGCATGGTGAAAAAAAAAACAAAGCAAAGTTTCTCTAATCATTCAGGGTTCAGATATAGTCATGGGCACCAACCTCCATAGACAAGTCCATTCAATGCAAATACTGCACCTGCCATGAGTTGTAAAAGCTTTTGCAGTTTCAGTGAAAACAGGGTTCACATCATTTGGAAAGGTAGACTTGCCATTTCACGCACCAGCATCCCAGCAATCCGTAAAGACCAGGAGACATTCCTCGACAGGATTAGAATTTTACAATCACCAGGAATGACTTCTCCCCCCTAAAAGTCGTCCTTTCCCTTTTCTGACTTAGTCCCCCAAAACTTTTGGGGTTTTGGTTTTTTGGTTTTGTTAACTATCTCTAATATACTATGTTATTTACATGTATACCTATAGCATAAATTGGAAGCAGTGAAATAAATTTACTCTTGTCAAATGTCTTAAGTGACATCATCAGTTGTATCAGTAAAAATGCAATATATCACACAGCAAATATATCCACAGTAAATCCTAAACAACACTGCGCATTTAATTACATAAAATGTCATTTAGCCCACCAGCAATGAAGAGTGCTACAATACTGAGATGGTCAGAGACTATATGGATAGTAGTTGGCCAGGCTTCCTAGTCCAGTCAGGCTGAGTCGGTTCACACTGATAACGTAGGTAATGGTGTTTCTGGAAGAGTGAGGACAGATGAAATACACCACACGGACAGATACCACGGGCATACTGGCCCCTTCTGTTGGAAAATTTCATTTTTTCCGGCAGGAAGCCATGAATGCTGAGGCTGAATCCAAATCCGGTTTTCCGCACTTTATCAGCGTGTGGCCCACCAAGTGGTGAGATGGCGGGGGAAGTGGTGGGCTAAGTTGTGTGTGTGTGTGTGTGTGTGGGGGGTGATCCACTCAGCCGAGACCCTCCACTTTAATCCAATTTACAGCCTCCCCCAGCAAAAGATAATTACAACCCTTAAACCAGCTAGGAGAGGGGTAGAAAGAAAAGGCCTCACTCACCCAAACTGTGCCTCTGGCCCCTGAAGTCTCCACCTAGAGAAAGAGAAGGGGGGGGACTCTGTTAGCAGGACTCAAGCAAAGGCATTGTGACAAACTAAGAGTGTGTGTAGCTAATGAGGCAAAGTGATTTTTTTTCCAGCAAATGGATGCCCGCTGGGTAGCGGTAGAACGCACCCCAGGACTTCTTTGCTCGCTGATGTTCACCACAGATGTAGGGGAGGTGTATTTTAGGTTGGTGTTTCAATAAGTGCGTATTTACTCCATGAATTAAAGTACTTCAGTAATGCATATCTGAATGTCTGGGGTCATCATTTTGTTTTTCTTACATTCAGATAAAATGATCCTTGTGCTTTTAAGAAGTTGTTAAGTTCTCCTGAATTTAACACAGTAATGTATCCTTATTGCATTTTGCTTCAAAAGAGGTTTATTATTTCATTTTTTAGAGCCAAAACATTTTCTTTTAAAGGAAATCGCTTCTGGGTGCTCTGAAATTAAAGCTTAAATGTTTGACATTTCCCTCCTAGACTGCATCTTTGTCAGAGGTCTTTGAAGTGCGAACGAAGGAATGGGGTTAACTTTTGCAAAAGAATGTGAAGAAATAATAATGAAGGGGCTCACAGGGGAGCGGAAACGCTGGCCAGTCCTAATTAATAGAAGGAGAGACACTCCCAAAGTCTCCCATTCACAAGCTCACAATGGAGTTCTCCACCAAGCAGAACCTGGAATGGAATATGGGAGGAGTGAATGGAGACGGGGTAAAAAAAAAAAGGAGAGGGACTCAAGCCCTCATTCTCTTTGCACCCGTCTCTCTTATTGTATTTCTATTTTATAGCATTAGCCCCAGGCCTATGGTCCTATAGTCCACGTTCCATTCAGTGAAACTGTGTGCAGCGAATCCCACTGGTCAGTTTTGTAAATATGGGTCCTGGCATTGGGTATGAAAGGATGGCACATTTCCAGAACTTATCCAATGTAGGCCTCCCCTCCTGCTCTTTCAAATGTTCCCCTCCTCATCCCCATTACGCTCTCCCTTGCACCATCTCTCTCTCTTTCAGGTGCATTAACAGTGGCTAGAGTCAAGAGCATTGGTAGACTATGGGGTGGGGGGTGAGGGGTTTTGGGGGGGGGGGGGGGGGGGGGGTTGAGGGGGAGGCTTCTTTTTCCCCAAGTCAAGTCGAAAGAGACCGGAAAAACACACTTCTAACCTCCAGTCCCTCCTTCTCATTTGGGGGGGTGTGTTTTTTTTTTGGGGGGGGGGGGGGGG
>JBAJHX010000033.1:12703818-12740732 GCA_037176925.1 Amniataba percoides | reverse complement strand
CCCCCCCCCCCCCCCCCCCCCCCCCCCCCCCCCCCCCCCCCCCCCCCCCCCCCCCCCCCCCCCCCCCCCCCCCCATGCCGATGCTTATTTTGCCACAAGTCAAGTCGAGAGGGGAGGGGTTTGTGAGGGGCAACAGGAGAAGTGTGGACCCACCTGCCACTGATTATCCTCCCAGTTAGAGGGTTTAGTCTTGACCTCTGAACTTCAGAGCTGCCCCACACCACTAATCTGTTAATTAACCGAGAAATACCCTGGAAAAACTTTGAACAGCCTTTGTGTGTGCGTGTGCATGTGTGCACGTAAGTGTGTAAAGGGAAGAGACAACAAGAGAAACAGAGAGAGTGAGAGAGAGAGAGAGTATGGAGGGAGCTGTAGCATGTGGTTACTCTGTATATAGCTCGCACATTCTCCCGCTGCTGTATAAGTAGGACACTTCAGACATAGTTTTATATGGTCAGTGCTCGTCTTTGTTTCCAGCACTCGCAGCTCTCCGATAGAGGAAGTCACTGCCTCTGAAGCTTTATGACACTCAATACTTTTGACCCCAAATGCAACGATGGCCCAGTATATATTATTTTATCCCTTCTTGTTCCTTTTTCGTATATCCAACAAACCCTCCAAATTAAAGGACAGATAACTTTGTTGCATATATCAGTTTTAAGTAACAACAGGACTGCAGTGCAAAGGTATTGGTTTGGTTAGGTTCAGGCACAAAAACGTCTTGGTTAGAGTTAGGGGAAGATCATCGTTTGGTTTAAAATAACTACTTCGTTAAGGATACGGGACTTTTGTTGTCATAGATACAATACTAACCGCAAGGTCAGGGAGCAACCACAGCCATGCTTAAAAGAAACCAACACTGACTGTCGGTTGGAAAGAGAAAACAAACAGCGATCATGAGTGTTAAAGTTCATCGTTTTGTTGTGACCTATCCATTTCAGCCTTTTCTCCACATAGACTTTGCTGCCATATAGTGATGTCACACTGTTTCCGCCTTTGCTCCAGACATATTTATAATGGCCGCTAGAGGGCTTGACCGAGTTGCTTGACCGTAAACAAATGTCGTTTTGGGGCCCCTCCTGAAACAACTCATGCTGTTGTGTTTCTTGGTAGGGTAGTCTCAGTATGAAGTACTGGTAATATGTTGTAAAGTACATGTAAAGTAGTGATGTACAAACCCTGTATGTACTTTAATTGAACAGACCTGTTTTACCCAGCCTTTGGAGGTCACGATAAATCTGAGGGGTCACCAGATGAAAGAGACAAAAAAAGATATTGCTGTTCATTTTCTCTCATTTTTGTTGTTGATATTTTTACATCTTCAGTCTTTCAAAATGATTTGAATGAAGTAACACACAAAAATGACTCTTTTAAGTGAACATGTTTAACCTACAGTCTGACAAGGGGGGTCACAGGTGAATTATGGATTTGTTGAAGAATTGCACAGAGCATGGCATAATAAATAACATAAGTTATTAGCTATTAAGTGTAAAAAAACAAACATCTATTAATCATTTTACATGAGTTATTTCTGATACATTGTTCTCCATTATAATGACCCCATGGCACTAATATAATAAACTATATTTTTCTGGGCTGATGAGACACACCTGGTAGTCCTGCCGTAAACAAACAAAAATCTCTGAGGTCGCTTTGACTGGCGAGGCAGCTGATAAGTGGGGCAACAAAGTCAATTAGTTCTGTGTTTATTAGTATGTGACAGGTGCTGGGTCATGCAGATTAACTCACAACCCTTGGAGGGATGGGACAACAATAATGGTGAAACATGTCCGTCCGACCAGAAAGTAAAGGTAGCGAAAGGAGCATAGCGAAGCCTGCTCAATTAATTATGTGGATTAATGAAGTTCTGCTTGATTAAATGTTGATGCCATTAAAAACGCCTATTTTTTCTCCCCAATGTGACATAATGGACACTCTTACATAAATAATGGAATCCTTCATGGTTACAGAAACCAACACATTATATGTTACAAACCACTCCTCCCTCTGAACCCTCAATCGATTAATTAAGGCGATTGCCCTTGATCATCCAATCAGAGGTTCCATTCAGTTTCGACCTCTAACCTTCAACCTTCTCTGACTGGAAGGTTGTTGATTGAGGGGAATGGTTTATTTTCAGCTACTGGAACAACCTTACCTTTAAAAGGAGTTGCTGACAAAGTGTCCTTTCATTGACCCCAGAGAGCTGTTGTAGCTATTGTTTTTGTACACTTCAGGTTGAATGACCAGCTCAAACATCAGGCTGTGCCCATTTAGACAACTATAACATGAAATAATTGTCAAAATGAAGTGAGGGATCAATAACACTCACTGTTCTCTGAGAGCTACTGATGCAAAAAGTCACCTATCCTGTGATTCAGACACAATACACAATAATACCCGGTTTATTTTTACTTCCAATACAACCAGTGAATTATTTCCACTATTTTACAGCACGTGTGTGAATGTGATTTGATTCATCTGGCAGTGTGGTAAACCCACTCTATGAAAACTGTGTTTATTTCACTATCTTTTTTCATGTGATGGAGGATCTTTCTCCTTTTGTGACAAATTAAGCATGTAATGTTTGCAAATGCAATTACAGAATAACTGATGTTTAAATAAATAAGCAATGCATCAAGAAAACGCTCCAATCGATGGTTCACATCATCCTGACCCAAAGCTGCTCACTGGTCAGTGGAGCAAAGCGACACAGGCATAATGAGCTATGGTATGGTCAAACCATGGTCAGCCTCAGGATGTCCTCCTCGTGGAATCACTTTGATCCGATTAATAATCAGACTCAGCCTGGTCTTTTCTGTTCATTTCCACAAGTTTAATCTGAGGATCACAGTGTCACGGGGTTTGTCCACAAATTTGCATTTGCTGTTGGTTTGACAATGAAATTGAGAAAATGGATGAAAATAGATGTATGCATGCATTAACATAGTTATTTTGGCTCTCCATTTGTAGACAGAATGATTTCCCCTTGTAAAATATAGCTTACTATTAGGACAAACAGCTGCTCTGCTGCCACAGTGACACTTTCCCTTTCCACTATCCTTGTCATCACCATGGGGCCCGACTGTAAACAGCATTAAGACTTTGTTAATTATTAAACAGCCAAAGTCATGACACAAACTCAACAAAGGAACTAGAATCTGCCCTCCAAATATCACTTTGGGGTAGATGATTAACTAAAGGTCACGTTTCTCTTTGCTTTTTGATATAACGTCCAGCAGGGTGAGTCAAACTTGAGTTCTGCAGCACTTTCCCCAAGTGGATTTGAACTGCAAGGATTCATGTGAACAGTTCTGCCCCCTGGTAGAATTCGAAACGCCACTGATGTGTCAACATATCAAATAACCGTTGTGAAAAGCCATGGCTGCATTCACTCCTTGTTTTGGTGCTTGCTGAACAAGGCTGCGTGGGATTGCTCTCCCTCACCCTGTGGTCTGTCCTCTAGGGTGCGAGGAATCTGAGTCACTCACTGCACATCAGGCTTTCCCCCCGGGGGCCCTGGCACTGGCAGAGACAGGTTAACAAACTGTAAAGGCTTCAACTGAGCAGCACACAAACTGTTTTCTCTCCACAAAGGGATTGGCTCCAACAAATGTCATAAGCCTATAATGAGATAGCTGATCTCTGTAGTAAAGAAGAGAAGAAAAGAAAAATGCTTCCCCTCTCCAGTCAGTGGCTATTAGAGTCAGCAAGAGTAAAAAGGGGAAGCTTCCCCATTTTCTTAGAAGCCCTCGGAGGCTGGCCAACATGACAATGCTGGTCAATTAATTGGTGAAAAAGTGAAAATCCAATTAATGTGTATCAAGCTGGCAGTTTTGCATGATGATGGCTCATTAGGAGACCAAGCTGAGGGTGGAGGAGTAAAGGGGTGGAGGGGCTTAAACCCCACTCATTAAAGCTCTGTCTTTCTCAGTGGGGTTTTAGGGACTGGCTTATTTATGCAACAGGTTCTAAACAAAACCTCAATGTAACGCTCATTTAGTGGATTTGAAACTGATGAATTCCTAAATGGCCTGGGTGGGGATTCTTTGGTTCTCGGGCTCAACTTGTACAAATACTGTAGATATACCGTATTTATTCGACATGCATCCACATAGGCACAAACACACCAACAAAGTTTCAAATGCTCAAGTGAAACAGTGGTTTAACAACAACATCAGTTTGAATGGATTCCCTTTTACATATTTGGGATTTTTATATCTTTATATACAATTTTGTGTATATTTATTTGTAAGCCTGACCAAGGAAATTACCTTTAATCACATGCCCACTATACATTTACTTTAGTAGCATTCCTTTCGTTCTGATCTCTACTGACCCTGTTAAATAAAATAATTGATAAAAGAATTAACATTCCAGCGCCAACAAGGTGCATTTAACAGCCAGTTCACACACATGGATTAGCAGTTCACATAACTGTGACCTGAAGCTGGTCAGGATATTTTTGCGCTTTGTGTTCGTTGCAAACATCAGCTCAAAACTGTCATCTGTCAACCGCAGTGGAATATTTAAGATTAGTAAAATCCACATCAAAAACACACGTGTTTCATTGTGAAACATTTACACACAAAAGATGCTATTAAAATAGTTTGAAAAAGACGGTTAACGGCCCTATCAGTGCCTTACTAAATAAGATGATGGTGCTCTCTCGGGCCACTCCTGAGCCTCACCATATACTGACAAAATAAAGAATGTGCTCCTAAACTCCTGCAGCCAGCCTGTGTTTGTCTAGCCTCTGCCTCTATGTGTAAGATTAATACTCTTGCCACACTCTCATAGAATAATGTCACTTTAATCTTGTTTGAGGCGAAATTCGAAGTGGAGTGTGTCTACTTGTTTCCTGAGATTACTTCATCTTTCTTTCGGCAGCGGTGTGTGACTCTGCCGCCTGCTGTCCCCTGGCATTGGATGTCCCATTACCCTTCACACGCCGCAACTTTCTGCTGTTTGCACAACACTGGCCACAGGACCCAACAGGAGGCCAGTATACTATTGATGTTTTTAGTTTTTCTTTACCACTGCCAAACATGTTATAGTTGTGTGAAGCCTACTATAGAGGACTATCGCCAGTGGCTGAGACATTGTGATTATTTCAGTTTGCTTTGAAATGTTTACATTTTACTCTTATAGTCCACCTCAAATGGCTTATAACAGAAAATAACAGGGTTTTTTTTTTACAGTTGTTTTACAGATGCAAACCTTAGTTACTTTGATGTTATGTAGAATCTCCAAAGCATATAACTGCTATTGTAGGAACTGATATATATAAATAAATGTAACCTCTGAAATTGTACTCTAATTTTTTAAACTTTAAACTTGTAATTTCGTGTTTTTTAGATGACGAATAAGCATGAAAATGATTGTTTCACAGCAACTGGTTTTAAATGTGCACAGATTTGATTTTTATATCACAAAGTTTCCCTTTTCAGAGGGTGTTCAGCAATTTGTATTTGCGTCCTCTCCTTCAGTAATTTACAATACGTGTTTCCACACTTATGCCTTTCCACTGTGTTGACCCTGGTATTTCTGAATGAATGAGCTGCAGTGCGTCAGCTATAAATCTCTAATGAGCCTTGATGTAAACACCACAATACAAACTACATAAATTCCCTACACAACATTTACACACATGCACGTGTACGAGCACGTTGAAAACACACAAGCAACCTCTGGTGCAACAGCTACAAGCCAAGATGTGTTTGTTCCCTCTTGTTTGTTGTCTTTTTTCTGTTTTCTGTGTGCTCTTTAAAACCTGTAAATAATTAATCTGACTTGACTTATACACTGTAGGTCTAGATTTATTACCATAATTGGTATGTTTATCATTCTTGTTAGTGAATATGAATTTCAGTTTAGGTCTGCAAATGACCAGTGCTGCTATTTCCGTAGCTTCTTTATGTCTGAAAGTAGAAAAACACACTTTGTGTGGCAAGCTTTGTGCTGTTTGGAGAAGCAGTGTGTTTTCCCCTCACTTCCTAATAATCTATTCTGTTCAGCCAGCTGCATACATTGACAAATGTTTCCAGCATTAGGTATTTACCCGGTGAAAGGTAATAGATGCAAGGGTTTAAAAATGCCTGCTGCAAGAAACAGCAAGCACACTGGCAAAAAATATCACAATAGGAAACATTTGTTTCTTCTTTGCAACAGGAAAACTGTCTGTTTGCAGAGGCCAGTTTAACTATAAAACAAGGACAAAATCTTAGGTACATTTTACAAGACTCAAGATACATTTTACCTTTTTGTACTGCTAATCACTAAGGATATTTTTCTATTCAATTTTCACTATTTATGAGGGAGTAAAAATGTGCACTATTCAACCTAAGGGCAGGAATCAATAATTATTTATCATATCTTTGTGTCATGTAAGTGAAGAGAACTGCTACACATGACTTTGGTGAGGAGGTGGTTAAGTTCGGATGCTTTCACTTTTATCTGTCACAAGATGCAATGAAGTTCATCAAACATTCACCTAAAATCGCGTTTATGATGAAAGCTCATTCACTGCCTCTCATATAGTAAAACACACATAGAATCCAGGAATTTCATTTTGTCTAATCTGTTGATTGTCTTTTGGTTAGTTTGTTATGTTTTTCTTACATCTCTTTCTTTCTGCGTTAAATTGGTGCAGCTTGTACTCGAAGGCTAATGAAAGCTGTGACGGTGCATTAATGAGGCTGCTTATTTCAACTGAACTCCACTTCCTCCATTTACCTCACTCACTTTGTTCCCCAAATCCACATTTCCTCTCCCACTTTTGTGTATTATGCTGTTAACATTACGCCCACTCCTTCAGTCTCTTATCTCACACTTCTCTGAAATACTTTTCTTATTTACTGGCTCTTGTTAATGCCACATTCTTTAACATGAAACAATGTTGCAAGTGGAATTAGCAAAATGGTGTTGAGCGAGGCGATGACAGCAAAACTGTGTTTGTGTTGGACAAACGAGATCGGAGATTAGACTCTTGTTCATCTGTGTGTTCCTGCAAAAGTTTTTACAGTTTACAGTACACGATGTAGCAAACCACTGTCACTTCTATCATACCTTAAATCCTCGTCTAGAAAGAGTGAAAAAAAAAACTTTTTTTGTAGAAATATAGGAAAAAAATATTTGAATAAAAAAATGTGTACTGGCCTTTTGTCAGTACAGATATAAAGAGCAGAATTCATAAAATCATAAGCTCTAAATCATTTTATATTTGTCAAAGGCCCTGCTTGTATAAATATATATATACATTTGTAATCATTTTAAAAGATAATCTAAATATAAAAATGGAAATGTCTGGATATGAATAATGTGTCACTATACTACACATCCAGTGCTTGAAAGGAGATTTCAATAAACAAATCACCATTACAAACAGAGTTAAGAATCTGTTGGTGTTGTACGCTCGTACTCTCAGCCTGCTGGGATTAATGGATAACTCCAGTGAGAGACGCCTCTGTTCTTAGGCAAGACAAAATGACCACAGGCAGCCAAAGAATTTGGCGGTCAGTAACTGTGGCTGTTTCCCATACATATATTATTATAGCAATAGCAGCAGTGGTGATTGAATTTCTGACCTTTTGTTGAAATGGGAAAGGGGAGGGGTGCATTTCAATTTTTGTTGTGTCATTCATGTCTTAAAATAACTACAGGGATGAAAGATCATGGCTTGATTCAATTACAGTGCTGTGTAAAGGCTAAAGATTACTGTATTCAACATGGAACCTCACTTGTACATATCTGAGATGAATACAGGTGCTGATTTCACACACTTTAAATGGATCGAAATGGGCTCAGCTTGCTCTTTGGAGCCCATTTGGAGACTGGAGTGCTGATATTACAGTAAACTCCAATTCCAGGCCTACAAAAATCAAACAACATGATTCATTCAGCTGCCAATAAATCTAACATATGGCTCAATCAACAAAATAAAAGCATGATTATATAGTAGATTTTGGTTAGCAGACATACGACTCCAGTTTCGGTTTAAGTACATTCTCAAGATGACAAACCTGATACCGGACTCTTCATACCACACGATCCATCCAGCACTCGAGAAACTGGAAGCCGCCAAACTAGAAAAGTTTGGTGGTAGAACCTGGCCGGCTCTGCCAATCAATAGCAAAGTTTACATTAAAAACTGCTGACAGCTGTGGGAGAGAGTTCCCACTTTCATCTAGCGCTGTCTGGCCCTCTAGCTAACCTCACCGTCACCCTCTCCCTTCTCAGACCTGCTCTCTTTATTAATCTTTGTCGCATCCCACAGCCTGACCCAGAGAACTGCCCCAGCCACGTTTTTCACTTATCTCTAAACTTTTGGCTCATTTAATTTTTTTCTTTTCTTTTTTCTTTTTTATCAAAGAACACTTCACTTGATAGCCTTGAACCCGAGGGCCCTTCACTCCCGCAGAGGAGCCCACCCAGCAGCTCTGTCTCACCGTATCAACCTGTTCGCTGAAAGAAGGAAAGTGAGCTCACCGGATGAAGTGTGTGTATGTGTAGGTGTGTATGACGGAGAGAAAGAGGATTTGCTTTTTCCTTGAAGACTTACCTTTTTTTTGTTCTTCTTATAAAACTCTATTTGCTGTATTGTAAAATATTAAAAACACAAATAAAGACAAAAAATCTCACTTCTAAATCAGGTATTACAGACACACTTTGATTTTTAGTTGGTCTTTCTGCTGAACTTTGGTCCTTTGTTCGTTGCTGCTGTTTTCCTGGTTGTGGAAAGGAGAGGGTCCCACTTGTCACTGCTCAAAGATGACCTGCCTCTGGTAAATGCAGGCCTCTGCTGCCCCTTAGGGGTGGAAGGAAAAAAGAGAATTTGAAAAGTCCCCACAGCAGTGAAGGGAGGACTCTGTGTCGTGTAAAAAACATCTATTCTTAATCACTATCTGCAATTAGAATTAAAATACCCATTGTTTCCATTCAGTCACGATGACGGATTATTTTGACGTGGAGTGAAAGTTGTTGTGTGTGTCTTTTCTGTCAGCTCACAGCCTGCTGTTTGGTGTGTGTGTGTGTGTGCGTGGCAGATCTAATCCCATTAGTGCTGCTGATCCTGGGCCTCAGGATCTGTTGTGTCTCTATCAAACCTGCTTTATGCTTTGTCTGTCGAACTCAAATGTGTTTGCTTAGCAGCACAAGTAAACAATCTTGTTTACAGGTTGTACATTAAGAAAGGCCAAGGCAAAATCTCCTCGGGCTCCTTACACACCCCTCAGTTCAATTTGTATTTTAGTCAACGCCAAGTGGAACAACTGTTTTTTATGACTCTTGGGAAAATATTTAAGCATTAAATCTGTACAGCTTCAAAGGTTAATTTGCAATTTTGCAGTTTTAGCTGTATTATGTACAGCCAATACTGCCCCCTGGGCATCACAAAGAGGTTTTTATTTCCCCTTTTGTCATTTTTTAAAAATATCGCATTGGGGTAATTTGAATTGTGTTCATGCTTACCTTGAAATGAAATGTTAATAGCATTCAATTTGCATATATATAATGATATAATAATAATCTCCTGTTAATGAAATAAATTAGGAATGTAATGAACAAAATAATACAATTTGAACTAATTGCGAAATAAATGCCTCCTAATAAAATTAGATTATCGTTAACATGAAATATATTCTGAAGTCTTTCCTTGATAATGTCATAATTACAAAGTCTGAACAATTGTTTTTAAAACTTTCATAAATTAAATGAGAATTTTTCCTTTTTCCTTTTCTTGTTGTTGCTATTTGCGATTTGTCCCACCAGATGAGAAAGGGACACGAGTGTTTCAAATAACAGCTTGATTCGACTGACTCGATCATACTACTGTGTTTTTGGTCAACAATGATTTTAAATTACCCCTGAATTAACTTGTGGAGATGGAGTTAGTTGTTCAAACTGTTAATAAATAAAACTGCTTTTTCTATGTTATGTTTTGTGAAGCTAGAAAAGGCCTTTCACCAGTTCACACAATATTGTGACACAAGATTCTCGTGGCACATGGAGGTTAGTATCCAGTATCTAGAGGCTGTAAAGGTCTGAAAGAGTCCAGGGATTGTCTAGTTTGCTCTGCCATCTATGGATTACTTTTTCACCCAGTCTGACCTGGGATGACTGTCTGCTGATACAATATGCTGCCAAAGAAAAGTCCAGCAGGTCAGTTTGTGGCCACAGTGTGGTTATCTCCGGGGAAAAAGATGGGTGGGCCACTGGAGGAGTGGGAGTTCAGGTATCTCAAGAAATAATTTATGAGAGAGGTTAAAAGACATTAACCTGCAATTAGGTGTTTCTGCTCCAGCAATGTGAGTGACATCATTCAAAAGAGGCCCAGCCTAAGTTTCTCTCTCTAAGATGGCTTACCTTTCTCTCGAATGTAGTTGTTTTTTATTATAGGTATGACATTAACAAAGTCACTATATTGTCATGACAGAAATGACAATAAAAAGGTAAATAAAAAAAAAACTCAAGTGATATGTGTAATAATAACTTGTGAGGCAACTTATTTATATTTTCTTATTTAAGAAACCTATATTCCCATTTGTCTTCCCATCTTGTGTAATAGGATAACACGGCACTTTTCCTCCTTTAAGAAAAAGATAGTAGGCAAATGGAAGACCAAGAGGAAGTGTATGCAATGTCATTATATCCTAAGGTGTTAAGTTCCTTTTTGTGAGTATTAGTACATGCACTTAACCTTCAATTCCCGGCCACAGCCCCTTTGGGCTTGTTACCTAAGAAATATGTCTCCTCTTTTCTCTGCTCGGTGAGGTTCCCCTGAAACTTGTCAACGAGACAATGTGGAAGGAAGTAAGAGATAAAGTTGCCGGGCTCCCTTTCTGTGCAGTGTTTATTTGCTGTGTCAAGGATTGAGAGATTACACTGTTTCTACGCAGTAAGGGAGGAATCTGGTCAAGCATTTCCTCAGGCTAAAAACATCACTTGAAGAGGCAAAGGAGGATTACTGACACCTGCATTAAGGACGAAAATCCTGACTTGGATCCATTTGCTGTGAGTGGGGAGTCATCATCAATCATTTATGTGGAGAGGCAACTTATACTGTAGGGGCTTTATTTTGGCCAGGGATACAAGCACCTTTCCCGTATAGTATTAAATGGCTTTTCTCTTTTTAGTCTTGAAGAATTAGGGTAAAATCACAAATCTTTATGAGAATGTAAGCATCTGCTTTGATTTGCTGCTTATGAGTAACTGTAAGTTTCATTGCAAAATGACTGAAATCGAAATCTCTTCTATATCCATTTATTCACAGTAGATTTATTAATAAAGGCAAACTAAATACAGACTAAAATAAATTATCTCAAATATTCCCTCACATGCAGATTTTTGTGTAAAGATGCAAGCTGGTCTCTGGTGCTTTCTGTGGTGATGTTCACCACACACGTGCATGGACAGTACAAAACATGACATGCCACATATTGCCATAGATTTAATTAATAAATGTATTCATATTAGTTATCACCTGTCCTTTGTGTTCAGACTGCAGACGCCCACTCAGAGGCAGCGGGGATGGTAACACTAACCCGCATGCTGTCAGCGGCGTGATTGATCACCAGCAGATAAACATCAGATCGGCGAGAGAACAGGACAGACATTGATCCCCAGAGGAAGAGAGGACTTGTCACACACCAGCATACACAAACCTCTGTGAAACATCTGTCAAAATACCACAACGACAGAGAACTGTACCTCTGTGACTAACATGGGAACCCACAGACAGCTGTCAGCTGTTTTGGATGCTGGTTGATGGCCAGAGAGTACAATTGTTTTCCGTTACTTAACTACACTGTCTAAAGAGTGAAAAGTTTAAATAGCACCCAGACTGACCCGTATAATCAATGATCAGTGTAGGACACTATTAAATTAAATTCTCCTTTTAAAAAAAGTAAAGAATTATACAAATAGACAATTAGTTTTCGCTTATTTGTTGCAGAGGAGCGGAGATGAAGCCCTCCTGCCCTGAGGCACACCAAACAAGAGAAGAGGGCAGAGTATCCACTGTTGTTCGTTTTGGCCGTCATAAAGAAAGCCCTGTGGAAGGTCTGTCACAAACAGAGCAGAAAACAAAGTAAGAAATGTGTGTGTTTTTACAAAAAAAAAACGGGAGTCCCAGCCGGTCACATGAGGCCCTCTCACCTGGCTGGGCCCTGAATATGTTTTTCCTGTCATTAGCTACAGACCTCATGCGATGCCACACTTAAGAACACAAGAAAGAGAGGAAAAGAAAATGAATGAGAAGTGAATGGTCAGTCTGACAAAAGGGGGCCAGCCTTGCGTCGACAGGAAGAAAAGCATTAGCGCCCTTTATGTGCATGGCGGCGGATTTCCGAGTGCTACACTGTCAGTGTATTTTGCCCTTAATTAAAACAGTCACAAGTTTCATTGAGCGGTGAATCAAAGGGTGGCTACACCGTAAAGTAGACTCAACTCTGTAACCCCGACTGTGTGTGTGTGCATGCGTGTGTGTTTGTGTGAGCGTGGAGTTTGGGAATCAGACTCAAGCACACACAGGGACTGGGATGGAGGGGATTTAAGCTGTGCCCATTCTCATGGTCAGTCACTCAGAATGGGTCATTACTGTCTCGCCTGCAGATGAAAACACAGCGATTAAGAATTACTTGGAGGAAAACATGACTACTTTTAAACTGCCTCCCCATAATCCCTCAAAGACAGGAACAATTTCAGATTCCTTCGTCAGTTTTTATTTCCAGCTTGTCGCTCAAATATCCTCAAATTCCTCTTGGCAAAGGACAGTGATGTTTAATAAATAAATATTGCAATCATTTAAAGTCCTTTTTTGGGCAGAGCATTTCCCTCGGGCCTGTCCCCCATTTTTTTCTACTCAAACAAATTGTGATGTTAACTAATCCCACAGTGAACCACAACAGGCTTCTCCGATGACCAACCTCGTCGTCTCTCAGCAGAGTAACACAGTCGGACAATAGCGGGCTCATCTGAGGAAAGGGAAAATGCTTGCTCCACTTTGGTTAGTGTATGGGATCTCCTCTGCTGCTGCTTTGTCATACTTGGTCTGTGGATCAGGAGAGCACCCGATCCCTGACGGCCTAATGACCCAACACTTTCCACACCATTTCATTCCCGTGACGGCGGAGGGGCAAACCTGCACCTATACGATCATCCCCTCATCTATTATAAATCAGCCAGTGTTTGGTTAATTAAAAATGCAACGTTATTTTTTTTCACTCCCACCACAAGACAAGCCCTCTGTGTTTTGTTGGGGCAGGGTGGGATTCCCCTCTCGAGTTCTCGCCAGGGGACAGTCAAAAAGAACGGAGGGCATGAATTATGGAGGGAGGAAACATAATGGTAGAAATTGCTAATCATAGCTCACGCAACCCGAGAAGGTTGGACCAGCAGACTGATTGACAGCGGGGTGCAGGAGAGATGACATAGTATAAGGTAACACTAATGTCTATAGAGTCCACTGTAGGGACTCGCTGTTGGCTGACCTCGATGGGGTACACCCATCACTCAGGACAGAGGTACTGGCACTATAAGAGGAAAGAGTGACGTCATGCTCGTGTTATTTTTCTTGCATTCATCCGCTGTGCCACTTGAGGTTTGGACAAACTTAAAATCGTTAATACCACAGAAAACTTTATGAAATTTGATTGCTAAGCATTTAAGACACATATAATCACCTCCAAAATCATTTCAAGGTAAAGCTGCGAAACATGGATAGAAGCCACTGTTTTTCTGGAGGTGGCCTGATACAATTTTAATGAAGACGGCGGTGGCAGCAGTGATGGGATTGCATTGTCTGACAAAGCTGACATTCCCAGAGTGAGTTTTAATCCCCAACTCTGGCACTTCAGATAGACCTTTCCTACGGGGGCTCGACATCTGGAAGACATTCAGCCGCACACTGTTACCTTTTGTTTCATGTCAGTCTAACATAACCTGGCTGCCTCTGTGAAGTTCACTGGGAGATTAGGGAGTGAATAGGAGGGCTTAGTATTACTTAGTGGATGGCACAATATCATACCATATCAATTTCTGTCGAGGATGCTGCTGCTATCAGTTTTGCAATATCAGTTACATGTTCTTTGTGGTCTTTTACATGCGGGATTATAGTCCTGATTGTCTTCTCACCATCTAACAGAATTAAGATGAAAAAGAAATTTGGTACAAATCAATTCAACAGTGATGCAGAAATCAAACCTGAACTTAACTGAGCTTCTTCATAGCATTTCACAGCGCAGCAGCAGATACTAAAGTCTCAAATCAATATTCAAGTTCTGCTATCATATTATGATTTATTTATTTAATTTTATTAATCAAAGTCGTTATTTTATTGAGGCTTGAATAAAAATATGTTTATTATGTAATGTTTATATGAATAATGATATCTTGTTTTATCTTTGTTTATTTCCACTTTATTTGAGCAAATTACTATGCTAAATGCACATAAGTTGTTTTTTACCTTTCTTTTTTTAAGTGCATCCACACAGTTGAGATGTTTTTGTACTAATGCTTTTATCACACTGCCTGTGTTTCAAACTCAATTTCATTTCAGATGTACTGTATTTCTTATGATTTGAATGACAAATTGACCTAATCAATTTCTTCATCTCCTTCTTCTTCTTCTTCTTCTTCTTATTATTATTATTATTATTATTATTATTATTATCATTATTATTATTATTATTAACCAGTTGCAGTTGCAGTTTAGTTTTAATACATCTAATACAAAGAAAGGATAAGGGGAGGATGTTATGTTATAGAAATGTGCAACACTATTATTGAGACAGTGGCACAAAGTCATGAGAAATGTGTGTGGCACAACAAAGAAGTGCTCCATGTTACAGCCGAAATGGAACGAAGAATAAAATAACAAATACAACATATTCACAACATTTACGCTGCAAATCAAAAGGTCCACACACAATTAGCTATGTAATGGCACTGGCATAAAAGAGGTGAGTAGTGAGCGTTTGTGCCGTTTGTTGTCAGTCTGCTCTCTGTCACAATGATGGAGTGTCTCTCTGACAGGTGCTGTGATTTCCTTGACCCCATTGTATTCAAACAACACAGGCTCCTCACACAGGAAGAGCAGAGGGAACAATGGTACAGGTGAGTCTGGGAGAATTCTCCCTCAAGGGCTGCCTACCTGACATTTAAGAGGTGTGTGTGTGTGTGTGCACGCGTGTGTGTGTGTTCATTATCTAAAAAATACTAGTTTGTCACATTTGCGTGCCAGCTTTGAAAACATAGTGTAAAAACTTCTCCACTAGAGGGTGTCCACTTCTCTTGTCAGGATCAGCTAATGGAAAGAAGAAAACTTCGCTCTGGGTTTGAAATTCCTACTTGTGCTTTTCACTCTCATTCTTCATAACAAAATATAAGATGTTAAACATTAAGATGTCTTTAAAACCTCTTTCGCTCCTTTCATCCGCTCTTATTCTAAATCGCAGGTGTTATGTTGTACAAGGATCCTCCGGAGGGATTGCTCTATACCGTCCAAGATTAGTGAGTGAGGGGACATGTGTGTTAAGTTCGCCTGCCTGTCATTATTTGCGGATTAGTGCTGGCCTGCACCCTCTTTGATGTGGACATCTTTCACACTTCCGTCCCATTGAGTGCTGGGGACACGGTGAAAGGAACAGAGGGACCAACAATGGGCTGAAAAGGCACAGGCATAAGCAGGAGTCATTTTCTGCTTTGTCTTGAGCTGCAGGAAAACTTCCTGTAATGAGGAAGATAAAACGTCACAACAATTACGGCTGCACATGTGAGCAATCACCTGAGAGAGGCCCCACATGCACGCATGTAAATGCACATATGCCCAAGTGTATATACAGGACATACATATATGCATTTCTGCACTCCCATGCACACACACACACACACACACACACTATACATAATTCTTTTTTCTCTGCACACACAGACACACACACACACAGACACACACACACACACACACACACACACACACACACACAATATAGAGACATGTGACTCTTGATGATCCTGTGGGGTCTACTGCCCTCTGCAGGACACACATGGAATACATGCTGCATGTAGCACTTATAGTCATCTTCTTCTATTTCAGTATTATTATTTAACCTGAAATAGTCACTGGAGAATCGCCTCTACAGCAGCAAAATACAATGTTTTTTTTCTTTTGTTTAGTTTTAAACCATATTTTTTAGAGCCCATTACCATTTTTTGGGGGGTGTTCCACAGATCAGCTTATCAGTGTGGGGCCTGCGCTTGGCCGAGTGGAGCCACCTTACAGAGGCAAACACAAGGCCTCTTTCAGACAGAGCAGCTCCAGAGGCATATGAGGGCAGTCAGTGTTCCACCCCAACCACAGGATTTATTTACCTTCCAGCAAGAGCCAGCCAGTAAGAGGAGATGGAGTGTGTGGAGGGTAGGGGTCCAAAGTGTGTGTGTGTGTGTGTGTGTGTGTGTGTGGGTGGGTGTGGGTGTGTGTGTGTGTGCGGGTGTTTGCTTGAGGGGTGGAGAGCTGCACTGGAGTAGTGATTGCCAGACTCTGGATAGCTTAAGACAGAAAGTGGATGTCGTGATCCCCAAATAAATAAAGTCACAAAGCAGACACATACGCACACACACACACACACACACACACACACACACCAAAAAATACCCCAAAACATTCCAGTTTAAAATAACGAAATCTGCGTGTGTTTATCTTTGCAAAAACAGCCACCACTTTCTCAAATCACCTTGAAGACTGAGGTGGGTCAGGGGATGTTAAAGAGAGGAGGAACGCAGATGAAAGCCAAAAAAAGGTCGATAAGGGGGGGTTGGGTGGGTTTCCTGTTTCCTTAGCCCCCCCTACCCTTCCCTTACACAGCACAAGTAGAGTCATTCAATCTGTGTGCATACAAGGACACTGTGCATCTGTTGGTACAGTAGTTAAATGGCATGACCAGCATCACCCTTGGAGCAAACGGTGCCAATTTGTACCTAAAGCTTTCTGGCTATGTCATGACGCACGAGAGAGAGTTGTCTGAGTAAAGGGCTGAAAGTGAACAGGGTGTTTGCAAAGTAGATAAGTTAGAAACATTTTGGAAAAGTAATTGCAGGATTCGTGAGAACTGTGCGATCAAAAACTGTGATCCCAAGCCACAAAAGCCCATAAAGCCCGATAATAAATCCTCTCTGGTGTAAAGCTGCACTCCAGCTGTCTCTCATTCTCACAGTTTCATGTTATCCAAAAGGTTTCTTTATCACAGGCTGGACCGGACTCAGTTAATTTCCTCATACTTTTTTGTGTCTTGCTGAATCTGAAACTGGTGGAAGACAAAGTACTCAGGTTTTTTACTTGGGCAAAGTTTGTAGCACAGCAATGTAAAATGTCTTTTTAAGTATCTTACGCTTAAGCTTTTGTGACTTACATGTACAAGTACAGAGCAGGTGAGTCAAATTGGTCAGCAACACCGTCATAGAAATAGAGCCACTAGGGAGGAAACTAGTTAACACAAAGACTAGAAAGATGGAAGAAGAGAAAAGATAGAAGATAAAAAAATCAGATTCAGTATTGACTCATTTTAATGTATGTATCCAATATGTTTAAATGTTATTCTGTTAAATTCACTTTATTGTTATAAATTTACATCACTAAAATGTACTTGCAAAATTCTTCATCAGGTTCATACAGTGTAGTCCAGTACAGTTAATACGCTGTGGACCCTTCTTGCATCCATGGCTGTTCATCCATGTATCTTTGCAGACAATTTTCATATGAGGGCCCTGTATACTCAGTCCCCCCCAAGTCAAACCCTTGCTCTGTGATCCTCTTGATTTTTTTTAAACCTGTTATACTCTTCATTAGTTGTATGTATTCATTAGTTGGAGGACAAATGGATATTGGAGATCTCTCTATGGACTCACCTGTCCTAAAACACTCAAATTTCAGAATTGCGTGTGTGTTTGGTGTGTGTCCTTTGTCTACCTGTGATCCAATAGCTAAAAAACGCCAAATGGGACATTTCCCATGTTCATGTTTTGTTTAGTCATAGCTGGTTGGTTCATCTCATCTGAATCTGGTATTTTATTTTGACAGCTCAATTTCTTGGACCCCATCTTTTGTTAGATAAACATGCAGTCTAAAGTTATGAACAGCAGGTTCAAGTTCCTGTGTCCATTGACTTTAATGCCTCTTATTTATGCTGTTGAAATCTCTTCAGTAGGTCCCTCCATCTGCTCTTTTACTCAGTAAAGCCTGTGGAAGATTTTGCAACTCTGAGGGTTTCTGATAAACTGAGGGATTATGTGTTATTTCAAGTTTTCAGAAAATTCTCCCATTTGTTAAACTAAATAAAACTATTCAAACCCCCTCGGATTAGCTGTAAAATGATTAATCACAAAGCTAAGCTGTTTTTCTGAGCTCATGACAAGTTGACTTGTTAGAGATAAGCAGTTCTCACAGAACACAACGCCACAAACATATGATAACTTGACAGACCATGATGCATTGCTGTAGATTTTACTGTTGTATTCTCACAGTGTGGTATTTGTACTTTTAGTTTTACTTTTTTCCACCACACCTCCTCAAACTATTTTGAAATCTCGGTTTTCACCAGCTTTCTGTTTTCCTCTCATATTTTGGTCCACTGGGTGTACAAGGATACTGTCTCTCTCACTCTCATTTTGTACTCTTCTTGATCTACAGATTTACAGATGTGTTTCACATAATCCCTTGGTGTATGTGCACACATCCGTTCTTGTGCTGGTAAAAAAAAAAACAAACTTGAAAAGAAGTCAAGGACCCAGTTATCAAACTCACTGCTCTACAGCACTGCTAGTCGTTTTAAAAGACACCATTAAGAAAACTTGAGACTGGGCCAGACTTGCCTCCTCAGTGGCTTATCACCAAGACTTTTCCTCTTTTGCAGGATTTTAACATCTGCTGTGTTGCTGTGGGAAATATTGAGCATCAGGGAAATGATCTTGCACAGAATCAACTTGACCAACAGCTGTGAACTCTGAAGTGCTTTCTCTCAGCTGGGGCGTGAAACAGACAGAAAGAATGCAGACGTGAATGGGCTCCCTGTTTCTGCCTTTTTTTATTCCCACTGAGCCTTCTGGGTATCCCTGGAAACAGCATGTATTTGAATGTGAAGCTAGACTGGGAGAATACTAGTGAGTAAACAGTCCCACATTAATCCTCTTTTTATCCATGTTGTCCTCAGGCTTCATGCATTTCAGGACACTGATACGAAAGCAGAACTATTTGTTGTGGAATCTATTGAGGATGCATAATCAAAGTAAAGCCACGTGTGTGTGTGTGTAAACCTATTTTCTTTAGTCTTTTGGTAAAATCAAATTATTACACTTCTCTCCTGGTAGTGATCCATATTCCTATACACCAAATTACTACTTGGGTCAGTTTTAAGTCTATAAAAGGCAACATATTCTCACAAAAATTAAAACGTTACAGGCTGTGCAACAATGAATAACTTTATAGATAAAACACAGACAAACGAACAAACACACACAAATACACACACACACACACAAGGGTCATCGCATAATGAGAATACCATACACACAGTGTCTGTGTTTGTGCCAGAAACACTTTTAGCCAAGAACTGCTCCTCTTCCTCTGTCGTGGGAGTTGACGGTGCTTTTCAGACAGCTGGGAAACTTGAGGAATTAAAGTTATCAGTGTATTTCTGCTGACATGTCACAATTTAGCCATTTTGTCTGACAGAAGCACCAAGTACACCTTAAAAAATTATTTTACAACAACAGAATCATTTAATAGTCATTTCAATAGAAGAAACTCAACATTTACATCTGTGTGAGACATGTTTATTAAGCATCATCTGTACTTTGGCCCTTTTTTCTTCTGCAACAATGTAAAGGAAAAAAAAGAAAGTCTTAACAGTTGTTGAAGAAACTCACAGCTCTGAAAAAGTATGAAACTGTTCTGACAGTCCTCTAAAGCAGAAGTCACCCAACCCTCAATTCTTTCTTATGTGAGACCGGTCCATGGTGCAAAAAAAGCTGGGGACCACTGCTCTAAAGGGATTTTACTCATGTTCAGCCACTGAAAAGTGTTCAGCCAACACATTTCAGTCAAATGAACAGACTGAGTATGGATGGACAATAAAGAGTTTCTGCTGACCTAAAATGCACAAATGTCACAGCATTTTAATAATCAGCACTCAGTAACATGAATTTCTTACAATAAGCTGAAGAACTGTGACTACGCTTGGACTTTTCCTGAAGGAACTGAGACTTAAGATTCGACATGGGCGGGCCCAAAAGACTTGAGAATGAAGGTTGAAGCGCCAACTTTTTATAGTCGGACATACAGTATGTCTTTGTGGCACACTGCCACTCCGGGTATCTCAATTGGTTGAATGCATAAACTGACTACACCCATTATTTCAGCTGCACTTGGTATTTCACAGTATTTCCTCTTGCTTAAATACTTCAGTAACGAGTCTGGGCAACTTGAGGCTTGTCAGTTGTAATATATTCATATTTATGTTTTAAACATTAAGTTAGTGTAAGGCCACTACTATATGTTCCTCTAATGCATACCCCTTTCCATGAGCAGTGGGGCAGTTCCAGCAGTGCCTCAGCCAAGCTGAACACAATGCTGCCATTGAGCGAGAGTCACAGTGGACACCTTTATATACCATCAAGAGTGACAGTTAACGCAGCAGCACCTGGGTTTCACTTAAAGCGATAGGCCACATTAATGCAGTTACATACCTTCATCTTATGAGTTGTCACCAAAACCATCAACACGCACAAATCTAAGACTAATAACTTGAAACAGAGAGAGTATTTTGAATTTTGGAGGTCCCAATATTTGTGGTGGTTATTTTTCTTTGAGTTGGGAAGCGATTAAATAAACTTCCTGTGCAGTTTTTTTTTTATCGTGTGTCCATGAACACACTTGTCAGAAATAAGATGATCAGCTCTGATTTAATACTTTGAGATTTAGAGCTGCTTCTGTAACATGACACGAGAGAAGAGGCAACACTGGGAGATGTATTACTAAAAGTATGGCTACTGGCTATTAGAAACAGCACTTGCATGCTGAAGACACATGTAGGTATCTGAAGCACAATATAAATCCTCTATTACTTTACACTACTCATTTCACATATCCTCATGAGTATTACATCTCAACCCCCCACCCCACCTTTTTTTAAGGTATGCTGTTATGACTCCTGAATTATGAAAGAACTGCTTTAAATGGCATTTGGTTGAACACATCACAGAGCATTATTATTCCCTTATGAAGACGCCGCGAAATGCAATCTAACATTCACTTTACCTGAGTCGGATACGTAAAGCCCTATAAAAGCATAGCAGGTCTAATCTGAAGTGATGCTATCAGTCTTCTAATCTAGTGATAGATCAAATTCCAGATCAGGTTGAACTACGCTGAGTTAAGCACTCGCATCAGAAACCCCATCAACAGAGACATCCTCTTTTTTACACACCAACTAAACACACATGACTTTCACTGTAGTTTATCCCTGAAAATCTAAACGTGATCGACTATCAATAAAATCTTACAAAATAATCTCTTACAAGTCAGGCATGACATCTATCCTTATTTCATTTTAAAATGAAGTGTGACATAAAGCTGAAGTGCCCGGCTTCTCAGTCAACACGATATGCAAATAAATACTTCTCTTTATCAAGTGGCTCTTCGTTGTCACAATGAGGCACATCGTTGGTGAAGATCACTTCATCGCTCTAATCTCGCTGTCAACAGTAAACATTTGGTTGCCCTTTATGGCACCTCCGCTTACTAGTTTTGGTCTGCGCGATAATGGCTTCTCCTGGCTCCGGTCAGCCAGTGTTTTGCAGAATTCACAGCTACATTTCTGACCCGTCACCTAATAAAACAGCTTCTCCTCAAGCAAACTGATGGACTTATTGGTCAGCATCCTCTCATCATCCACAAATCGGTACCCAAACAGCTTCATGGTGGGTCCACACACTCTCTGCACTACCTGGGCCAGTGTAAAGGGAATGCTAAATCTCCATTTCTCTGCCTGCTCTGAGGAGTTCTTCTGGGTGGAGTAGATCCCGCTAGCTTCCTGCGTGGTCTGTGTGTTCCTCAGAATCCACTCCCTCGCCTGAGGACTAAATGGTATCCCTGTGAACTTGTACATCTCCTCTGCTTTCTGCATGGGGTAGCGGGCGATGTCCTCGTAGCGCACCAACATATAGCGGCTCCTCAGCCAGCGAGGTTGGCTCAGTCCCACCTCCGCAGACATCCTGATCTGGTCACAGTTCCCTTTGAGCCTCCTCACCTCCTCGTCGTCTTCGGGCACCTGGCCGTCCTGCGCCCAGGCCTTCCACGTGCGGTACTTCGAAGAGAACGCCACCATGCGGGACGCCAAGATGGCCCGCGGATCTCGGACCAGCTGGATCACTCTCACGTCGAGGCGAGGATCTTCCACCAGAGGTTGCAGTGTGTCCAGCTGGCGCACGCGGACAGTCTTAATGGCATGGTGCTGCTTGGAGAGGCACGACTCAGATGCAAGGGTCAAGTTAAGCGGCCCACATCGACGAGTCTTACAGTGATACCTAAGACAAGAGTCACACTGTTACTGCATGATAAAAATCTTCCAAAGAACTGCAACGTGGGAGCAGATATTTGACAACACAAGCGTGTGTGAGCATGAAACTTTCTTGGCTAAATCATCACTACAAAAGAAAAGCAAATGTCTTGTCATCTGAAATATGATCAATAAGGCAAAGACTGTGGAAACTTAAGCTCAGCTATGACTCCCAAAGGGTCTTTTGTTAAGAAATATCCAGTCAACAAGCTTTAAATTATGTTACCTATAAAGCAGAATTGTCTTTAAGTGAAGTCTTTTACATGAACCTACATGAAATATGAGTCAACGTTAGATGAATTGCACAACTATGGTGCAATGTTTTGTTCCAATTTGCAACGACACAGCAATCTGAATTTGTTACAAGCTGCAATTAGAAACATATCATCTGCAATATTTCGACAAATTCAACATAGCAAACTTCGAACAAAACTAACTCTTTGCAACTGTATCACAGTTCAATTTTAGTTCATTTTTCAACCAACGCCATGGGTTTGATTAATATCACTGAGCATGTAGAGAATTTACAATACCTCTCAAAAACATCTTTGATTACAGGACCACAGACAGCTTCTTCGCAGAGCGATAAACTGGACTCTCTGCGGAAAAGAGCTGGGGTAACGTGGTCTTGAGGCAGGGGAAAGATGAACTTCTCCAGAGGAGAGAAATCGCACAGGAAGAGCCCCTGGAGCACGTCCCTGTAGATTCCAGCCAACACTGTGCCGTTGTTTGTCTCTGCCGCCGTGGTCAGCATGCGCTCAACGTGCCACAAAGGCTCAAACAGGTAGAACATGTTCTCCCCATGCTGGTTGAAAAACTCCCCCACGAATGAGGAACCTGTCCGCGTGGTGGCCAAGAGTAATATGTGCTTACGGCCACCGCTGTAGCTGTACGTGCCCAAATCATCTACCTCGTCCTCCTCTTGTTCCTCGGGGAGAGCTGAGTAATTCCCTTTCGTGCTAGAGAGTTTAGAGAGCAGCATTTTGAGCACCGTCAGGGAGCCATTTTGTGTTTCGTTGCTGTAATCCAGCGGAGTCTGTGGGGTCTGCTGTGGAGTCTGCCTCTGGATCAGCTTATCAGACACCCTGAGAGATACAGAAGCTTGATTTAAACAACTTACAGATAAAGCAGTATAAATAGATTGCGTTCAGCTGACACTTTAACACGAAGCCACTGCATGTCTGAGTTACAACAACCATCCAGAGGTTCACGGCTTTGGTCTAATAGCCAAGAGTTAGATGACAATATCAGTGTCAGCTACAGGCAGCAGTCGGTTAGCTTAGCTTAGCAAAGGGACTGCAAACAAAGGGAAGCGGTTAGCCCTTTTCAGATGTGACTAAATCCACTATTCACATCTAAACTCACAGCATAAAACTCAGCTAAAATCTAATTATTGTAAAGGTATGATACAGGTCCATCCCATCTCTGCAGACCACAAAGTTTCTTAACATTTGCATTTGCAAGATAGGAAGATTAGGCAAGATAAAGGACACTGCAAACATGCATTTCCACTGTGGTGCTTCTCTCCTTCAGTCCTGTCAACCTTAAAAGAATATCAAGCTTCTCCTCAGAAAGCTTGGATGGAGAGTCACTGTGAAAGAGAGAGAGGTTTGAGCTGCAGTTCTGTGTGTGACTCCATCCAAAGAAATAAAGTTCTCATGACTTACTTGTTTTTCTTCGACAAAACCTAAAGAACAGATCAGGCCTTTATTCTCTTACCTCGACAGGATGTTGCTTTCCTTTTCGATGATGACCAGGGCCACGATGCAGATGAAGACAATTGCATATTTGGTCTTCATTCTCGAGTCCTGGCTTTGTGATTGGACGTCTAGGGTCTCGTCTGTGTGTTGGTCATGGCTTGTCATGCAGAGGCTAAAGCTTCATTCTGAAATAAGAGAGGTACCTCAGTAAAGAGAATAAAGACAGCAAGCATACTCAAGTCTTGAGAACACTTCCATAGGTAAATACAGTATTAGTTAAATAAGAGAACAGCAAAGACGGGTGTTCACTGCTAAAGTGAAACCATACAACAGACATGTCTTGGATCAGATTATGCTGAGGACACAGAGAAAGGCAAAGAGATGAAAGCGAATATTGAGCCGGTGTTTTCTGGTGTCATAACAACACAAAGTCGCAGCTGCATTGATCTGAAACCACAAGAACATTCTGCAGCCTGTACGACGCTCAGGTTTTATAAACTCACTCAGGGCTGTGGACGGGGTTAAAGACGAAGACAGACGAGAGAGAGGGAGTTAATGTTAACAGGATGGTTTATACGCCTGTCAATTCCAGCAAACACATGAGAATACTCCCACATGGCACTGAGTCAGAGGAAACAACTGCAGGGCCTTTCAAACTGTGTCCCAGATTCCTTCTGATTTCTTCAAAAATTCGGTGGTTTCCACTGAATATTAATCAATTCAGTGTTAAACGATTTAAGGACGTTTTGTCATTTGAGAGAATGTCTTATCCCTGATTACACTGGATAGTTTACCAATTGCTTTTTTCCCCCCCAAAAAAAGTCATTTTTCTTCCCTCAAACAAAGTGACGCAGTATAACAAAGAGAAGAGCATCAACATGTGAGGTGTATTTGAACTGTTTTGTAGCATCTCTATTCGGTGTTTCACTTTTTAGACAGTCCCTGCGCACTCATCTCACAGCCAGACGTACATGCTGTAAAGAAAGACAGAACAAATTTGTTCAGGTTGGAGAAAAAGAAGAAAGAAACCATTATCATTGATCCCACAATGGAAAAATTGGACGGCTTGTTTGGATGAAAATCATTTCTGAGTATCAGAGGTTTAACGTTAAGGTAAAATCAAAGCACAAGCCAGGGCATGTTGACAGTTCAGCAATCTTTGATGATGATATTCATTCATAATTATTCTCAGTAGAAAACACAGGGCAAGTCAGGGCTTGGTACTATCAGATATTATCCTTCCCACGCTCCAGGAGTACTGTGTTTTTTAAAGGTTATCCAGGACACGTTTAAAGGTTATTCAGGGAATCCGTTGGAAAGACAGCCCACATTTATGAAGCAATACCAGCAACACACTGGTGTCATGTTGCTCCTCTGAGCGACTTCTGAACAAATTACGTATTCTGACACTGAATTTCACTTGAAATTCTTCAGTACAACAAATCTAATCTAATTCTGAATAAACTGTCCATGATCACTTTTTTTTCATGTTGCTGAAAAAGAAATATAAGACCTCCCAAACACACACACTCACGCACACACACACGCATCCTATTTGGACCTGTCAAGAGAGTGAATAATTTCTACAAAGCATATCATTAAGGGAAAAAGACACAGTTTCCAAGCCGTTGTGGAGTGATTGTGCGCTCTGTAAGTAAATATCACCCAATTATCTGAGCTTAATACGCCATAGCCGTCAAACTGTCAGGCTGAAAGCACTTGAGCTGAGCACTTTTACATATTCAAGAGTCAGTGGAGCGTTTGGCAAATCTGACTATCTGCTCAAGCAGAAACACACATCACTCTGTTTATCATCTCACTACAAATTACATTAATGGCTGCCTTCAAAGCCTTGAAGCAGCCTCTCGTTAAGACGCTGAAAGCTAAATTCCCACTGAAAGCTTGGCTGTTCATCAAGGGGTGTTAGTGTAAACAATTAACTGTTATGGGGGGGGGGGGGGGGGGGATAGTCTGTGTAGGTGCAGGTTCACCATTTCAATGTGACTGATTGATTCTAGTTTGAATGCTATTTGCCATTAGGAAAAGAAAGTACTACCCCCCTTCTATCTCTCTCTCTCTCTCTCTCTCTCTCTCTCTCTGTGTGTGTGTGTGTGTGTGTGTGTGTGTGTGTGTGTGTGTGTGTGTGTGGCGCTGCCCTCTAACACTACAGCAGTCATTTAGGGGGGAGGGGGCTTTCAATTCAGGAGCATTTGCAACATGCCCACCGCTGAAGCAGAATGAAAACAGACTAATTAATAACTCTGCATCCTATTAAAGGTCGCACGATGAGGGCATGATGCGTTCAAATGCTCGAAATATAATCTGGGAGAAAAAAACGAATGTAGGGAGCAAGTGTGATGGACAGCGTCATAGATTGTCGCGGACTCTCACAGCCTCCGTACGGATGCACAATCATCGTTTTCTACCAGCATCTTATGATGAAACACACACACACACACACACATCACTCGTGTCTGTAGACTGCGGTGGAAAATCATAACTGAGCAGCGGTCTGCAGGATGTTTACAAGCCGGCGGCGCTGCAGGTTTTTGGTTTTTTTTTTGCTTTTGTTTTTGCGATTGTTGTTTTTGCGATTGTTGTTTGCCACAGTGAGAAGAAGAAGAAGAAAAAAAAGATGCAGAGATGTTCTCGCTGCGGATGTTACTCACCTCCCTCCGCGGTCGAGCAGAGCGTCTCCCCCCACCACCGCCACCTCCTCCTCCTCCTCCCGGTTCTCGTGAGAAACGGCGCCGTCCTGCTGAAGCATCCTCCCCGCATTGTGTCGGCCGAGCTCCCGCCGCCTCATCGCGCCGCCCCGCGTCTCTCCTCCGCCGGACGGCCGGCGCGCACAGCAGCCATCGGTGCCGGATGAGATTTCTTTTTGTCTTTTCACAGTTTGAATTAAATACCAAGCTAAAACAGAAAGTCCACTTTTGAATCTCCACAAAAAAGTGCCGGTTCGCTTTAAAGTTTTTTTTTGGTTACTTTTTTTTAATCAAATATCATCGCCTCTAAACTTTTGCTCTAACTTTTCCCCACATGTCCTCGAGCCCACTGCACGCGCAACCCGAGCGCAGCCACGCTTCACGTCACTGCTTTGAGTGTGTGTGTGTGTGTGTGTGTGTGTGTAAGAGGAGGGGGAGGGGTGGGTCACGTGATCCCAACTACCCTGTAATTTTTTGGGGGGGAAAGACCCCCCGTTTAAGGAAGTGCCTCCAGAGTCCATGCCACTATGACCTCTTTTTTTTTTGTAACAGAGCAGACAAACATTTAATTGCACCTTGTGAATTCTATAAACAACCTGTGAGCCACTCTGACAATTTAGGGATTATTATCTTAAAATAAGATAAGACAGTGTTTACTGACCCCACCAGGGAAGTTGAAGCCCTTGAAGCTGTCATTTAATCTCTCTATGTATCCCACCACACTCTTAGAGAAACACAGTTGAGCATGGACGGTGCACATTTCCACCCAGCTCAAATAAACAGGACACAGAAAGAAAAAAAAAATCAGATAATTAAGAACTTACTGATACTTATCTTGAACTGGGGTCAACATAATTATCTTTCACTTTTAACTTGGCTTTGTTTTTTTTTTATAACTTCTCACGACTTGCAACTTTGTCCTGATTGCAGCTCCGTTACCCCGGAGAGGATGTGTTACATAATCCGCAGTGAGGATTAACATGTTGTCATCTTTGGAAAATAAGACCTCATAGGGGACGACTGTAAGGCCCAGCCGCCTTCCTCTGCCTCCTGTTTTGGCTTGATGGTGCATGCGGAGGCACCGGAGAGGCATTTTAATGACATTTTTGCAGCAGTCACTGCTGCCTGGAGAGGTTTCGTCAGGCTGTTTTGTGTCCGTAACAGTAGAGAAGGTTAACAACATCCACAGCAGCCCTTTTCTATCATCACCCCATTAGCTCGCAACTATTTAAAAAATGTGCACTTGTGTTCCTGCATCACTCTCTTGGAGAGCCAAGACAGTGATCTTGATCTTGAAGAAGCTTGAAGTTCTCTAACCTGTTTCCATGTATCATGTATTCACACCAGTCCTTAGAGGCCTTTTTCACAAGCCAGACAAGCACAGTTATGAGTAGTAGCATGAATAATGGCTGGATTTCTTTCAGAGTTTTTTGTTGTTGTTGTTGTTCACACTTGCTCCCTGCAACACCGCATACACAGATCCAAACAAATAAAGCCATTCTAAAATTTTCCAAAGAAACTCTGCACTTATGTAAATACACAATAAAAAAACGTGGAAGTGTGTTTTCATTATTTGTTGTCCACCACCGGTGTTTTACCACTTGGAGGCAGCAGAGTTAAAGATTGTGGAGCACTGGAGCTGTTTATCAGAGAGGGACTGTCTGCCTCAGAGTACAGGATTAGTTTTAGTGCCAGTTGTCAACATGCTGTGCATCATTATCATGTTCAGTCAAGTTTTTACTTGCATTTCAATCTAAAAGACTATATGACGTAAATGTGATGAGAGATTATGTAATGCTGTGAGTTTAGGTTTGTTTTTAATGAGAGGGTAGTTCAGTATACTTTGTTGAGGGGTATCTGTAAATGTTATGGACTACAAAATCAATTTTATAATAGTTTTTAATGCTTTTATTTACTTTAATTGTATTCATTGTTTGTATTTCGTTTCCATAAATAGTAGACATTTGTATTTATTTAAGGTGCATCATGATGTTCCAGTGACAACCACTGCACTCAAGGTTTAATACAGGACAACATGTTCACAAATGATCTTACCACCACAGTGGACAGCTGCTTGTGGTCATTTCAGCCCCGTGATGATTCTTGCAAACGTGTTATGTCGTATTTTGGGGGGTTTTGCATGATTCATGACAGTGTGTTCTCACTCTGCTAGCACTCTCTGAGGTTTATCAAATGAAAAGGCTGTTAACCTACAGTATACTCTACATGGAGAGATTAAAGGAGTGACCTAGTTTTAGAGTGGACCTGGACTAAAAGCGAACCTCTGCCCTTGGCAAACCACACTAGAGATTATTAATAATAATCCAAAATGGTAAAGCTGAATTGGGTATCTTGACAACAGGTGCTCTTACAGACAGAGTGATCCTGTAGTGACACAAGTACTGTAGGATACAAATTATTTAAAGTTTCCCTTTCTATTTTTGATCTGGTGAATTTCATTTTTCCAAGTAAATATTCTTTTTTTTTTTTTTTTTTTTAAGTATTATTAAAAAATCAGGAACAAAAAACAAAGATTTAGCCGGTCAGTATTTTGTTTTTACCTCTCCAAACACATACATTTGCTCAAAAAATGTTTATTTGTCAGCAAAAAACATACCATTGGTATAATGATACTTTTGATATATATGATGGGTATATTTTTGGTATACTTAGGATCCATGTAATCCAGAATGTTCTTGTCCTCGTGATAAACTCTTATTTGCCAGTCTACATGTTCATTTGACATTTTTATGGACCCTCACGTTTCAGAGACATGCACAGGCCTGGAGCCAAACTAATTCTACTTGCAGCTCTCTCTGTCAACATCGCTTGTTGATGGAGGGCCAAAAACGTGCTCTCGACCACATAATCATACACAGCAAACCTAAATGTTGCTGAGGAAAACATTTTCTCATACACTCATCATAATACCATGACATTTGAAGATTGAATAAATGTAAATGCTATTAATGTAGTACAATAAGATATCTTACAAAATAAAGTACAAACATGTTTGTTTGTTTGTTTGTTTGTTTGATTTTATACTCACATTTATGGGAGGTTTTTTATTTTTAACATTAACTTGAGTGCCATCGGGGACATACTTTTCTTTTAACTCCATAAAATTCAAATCACGTCACCTCTTGCACAAAACTCAAAGCAAGGTTATTTTATTTATACAGCACATTTCATACATGGAATCATGCAAAACAAGACACTGAGACAAATGATAAAAAAACCAAACTAAAAGGAAAATACAATTAAAAACTATATTTTTTTTATAAAGCATTGTGTATAATTAAAACCAATGGCAGACAAACCTTCTTGCAGTAATTTCAAAGTTTACTGTGTTTAAACAAGTCTGAGATCTCCTAGAAGTGAGGTCTGGATATTTACAGCATAGAGGCTAAAATCAGGTTCACCATGTTTGGATTTAATTTTGGGAAGAATCAGTAGACGGGTGCCAGCTGACCTGAGATGTTGGTTAATTCTCTTATTTCCTAGCAGAGCTTCGTTGAGATGTTTTGGTCTGACAGAAAATGACCTCTGCTCTTGTCTTTATGATTGTCTTATGAAGTGGCCAAGAAGGAAAGATATTATTATCTGCTCTCTTTCATCCTCGGCTGATCTCGATTCCATGAAATGTTGGTTTGCTTTAATGTGGATGCTAAACCCTTTAAGGGACGATATCCTTTTTAAAGTCAGACCGTGGCTGAAGTGACCCATCTGGTTGAGGCACTGCATGATTTGACACATTGTACAGGCATGTCAGTGGCCAATACAAATGTCCCAGGATACACTGAGCCTTTTTAGACACATGTTTGGCCTTGTCTATTGATTACAGTAATCCAAATCGAATGATGCACATGCAGCGGCAAGCTCCCTGAAATTTCCCCATGGGCAGCCTAATGGCTCTGTCCCCAACTGGAACAAAGAGGTCAGCATGTGCCGTCGTGATTGAAGGCACGGGATTAGAAACTAAGAAGATGACTACAGATGAGCAGTGAGCTTTTATCCGTATGATTTTTTTATATAGTGATCATTGCAGAGACACTTGCACGTATAAGCTTCTGTGACAGGCCTTTATTATAGAATGCATGCACAGAGGCACACGGTGAAAGTCTAAACATTTTAAACAAAGGTCAGGGTTCGCTGTGACAGATGATGACAGACCATTTATTTCTGAATTCCTAATGTTGCATGTTATTTGTCCACCAGTCCACCCTGAGGCTTCAACCATTATGTGTGCTAATTGTGCTTTACATTTATGTCGGATGGAGCCTGTGTGACCACAGACAGGCTCTGTGCATTACAAGATGAAGAGAGATTAGAGCACAGTGGGTTAATCTTTAGGCTTGCCATCTGCCGGGACCATGAGAATTAAAGCTGAAGCCACGGCCTTGACCACCAACATACAGAAGTAACCTGACAGGTGATCTTTACTACTGAATGCATTGTGTTATTGAAATTTCTACATATTCTGCTTCAAAAAGGTCATAAAATTCATTTATGTGCATTTGAATGTCAGCTGGGCAGATTACGTTTCAAATCTGAAAGGTCTCATTGGACATTCGGGGACTTTGTCTGTTGTAAGAGGTCACTGATCTTAAATCACAACACAGATGCTTCTAAAAATGAATTTTGTTTTTATTTTATATATGTGTGCGTGTGGGGGGAGGGGCTCTTTTCTTCCCTAAGAGCATGCACCAACTTAGAGGTTTCTTGGTAAATGGAATCCCACTGAGATCATGCTAAATACTGTACATTCAACCAGCACAATTCAGATTATAAAGTGGATTTAATTTCAGTATGAGAATGGACTGTAAAAGGTTTACTCATGACCATAAATCCCCTTGCATGCAACATGTTTTAGTGGTATGCACAGGGACCATACGGCTGTTTTGTTTGTATACCCTGACATATTATTTTTTCAATCAGAAAGGCAAAAAATGATTTTATTTTTACACTACACTTTTCTCAAAATTTGGTAACAGAATGGGTGGGTTCTTTTTATTTTCCTTGATTGCAGATCATATTATAGTAGATATTTTAAATATTGTATGTCGTAACAAATTATTTTGAATGTTTAACAAGAGAAGAAAGAGACTCTCTCTATCATTTCAGGTACTTAAAGTTACATCCACTTTTTGTCTGGATTAAGATAAACATTTTTTTTTATTTTAACACCTAAACTTTACAGCCCAGAGTTACCGTTACAGTTGTTTGCTGTTTGCAGAAGGAAAATTATTCTTGGAAAATAGAGGACCACTGGGTTAAAATTATATAACATTTGTTTGCCTCTACTAGGTGGCAAATAAGATTATCACACAAGAAGAAGATTAGCCAGCTTCAGTGCCCAAAATACCATTCAAAAAGTCCCAGAAAGACAGTATGTTAATCATGTGGGTTTGTTTAAAGAGACTTTGAACACACACAACAGTTTAAATGTGGGATGTGGAAATAAAGAAAGAGAGAAAGAAAAAAGAAGCAACCCAACAAAAAATAATGCATGTATGTATTTTAAAAGTTATACCTTCTGATATGAAAAAATGTCATCCTGACAAAAGTTTCTATCATCTGTCCACACATTACATTTCTACCATGATATGCAAACAGGAGCTGTAATCTCATCATATTATTCACTGCTGTCATCTATCATCCTCTTTTTTTCCTCATCATCCTATTAATTGAGTAAATAGTGGAGTTTTTTTCTTTTTCCACATGCAACAGATGGCTGTGGAGTGCATAGCAGATGGTACTGTGTACAATATGGGTAAAACACCGACCAGTATACCATAACAGTATCACTCTGCATAATTACTCTACAGCACTTTAGATGAAATAGTTAGAATTAAAAAGTACACAATTCACATTTCTTAATAACTCTCACTTTCTGCTGTTACAGTTCAGTTATGGGTGTGGCTCTTAATCTGCTAACATTTTTACGCATGTAAAATATTACCGTGGTTTTAGATATTCAAAGCATAAAAAAATCTATTTCAGTTAAGTAAGTTTTAGATATCTAGTTTACATACTGATCTAGCACTACAATTTCTAATGTAATGACAATAAAAACAATACAATACAATGCAATATACATTACACATAATTTGTATTGTACTGGATAATACTGAAACATTAATTAACATTTGACATTTGTAAAGTATCACATGTCAGCATTGCATGTGCTTATATAACCATCATGGTACATTTAAGCATAGTTGAAAAACAAAAAGCGTGAAGAGTATACCTGTCCACCACCTGCAAATAGTAATACATCCTTATTTTGCAGACAGAGCCATCTCCTGTAGATTGGTGTGTGATGAAGTCCAGCTGGACTGAGGGGGCCCAGGAGTGACTCTTAAGATGTGTCATTGGATTAGCATTTGAGCATCTGCCTTTAGCCTTCCCCAGTTGGCCACAAACCCCTTGAGAGCTGCATCTCATGTACTGGACTCTCGACGGAGCCGTCTTCATGGTGCGGTTTCACTGCTTCATTCTTTAGGATGAAGAATGTAAAGATATTACATCTGCCACTGATTTTCATGGGTGTGCATGCCTGCTTTGGTAAGTTTCACCTCTTAATTGTCTGCATAGAGCTGACATGTAGCTGTGATCAGAATGTGAATTACACATCTGAGAACCTCTGGTTTGTAATGAATATGTAATTATACATTAAATTTTAATCTGTTTTAAAGCCATTCATGCTCTCGGCTAGTTAGCTGCTCTGCTGTTATGAATATCAATTCATATGACGCGCTGCTTGATTTGGTTAATTTATGAATTCTGATTCAAAGGTAACATGAAATTAATTTAGCCAAATAACAGTATTCAGATGACAAGTAATGTAATGCAATTAATCATATTATTTCTCCTACCAGAGATCTCAGGTCTATCTATAGAAAGGGTATCTTAGGAGGTTGACGTAACTCACCTGTAATCCCAGTCAAAGCTAGAGAAACAACAAGGGGGCGTGAGGGCAGAGTAGACATCCGGGTTTATGTCTCTCTAGTATTTAAAGCAAAACCATGTGACTGTGAGGTAGGAGACACAGCAGCAGTATCTTGACATTGACATTAACAAACATTTGCCTCCATGTTGCGGTAAAACCCCTGAGTGTACTAAGTTGATTAAAAATCCTTTATAACTTTTAAGGGAAAGTTTATATTTATACAATTTGGTTATTTATCATTTTATAAGGTAAACAATCTCACTTAAAATCCAGATACACAACATTTTCATTTTTTGCATCTAATTATGCGTTTATGTTTTTGTTCACAGCACAAGCGGATTTTGCCCCCTATTTCTACGACAATGGACCCTACAGCCGCAATGGGAACCTAGCACTGTTCAGCCTCTCAGAGGACACGCCCGTCGGTGAGACTGACCTCTGACGTGTAGGGCATCTAGTGTGAACAGCTAATAGGCCGGTGGAACAACCAATCAACAAAATGGCATGCTTTCTTTGCCAATATCCAGGAGAGTCCAGGATGTTAAATAGTCTTTGATAGATGACCAGCTGTTGTGTGGCGCCTACGTACTCACACTAACATGCTCATCTGCCGTTGCCACCTGTTGACGTGAGGGGCGGTTTGCTGGCTGTGAATGCGGTGCAGCTGTCCCTCTGCACCTCCCATCAGTCAGGGCACTTATTGTACTGCACCCTACTGTGTATCAGCCTAGTTTGTTCCATGGCGGCTTCTGGTTAATAACACGGTTTGACTCCTGATTAGAGGCTGGTTAATTTTGCTAATGGAACCAGTTTTATCAAGTTACTTTTAAATGTAGAATTTGGAAAATGAATTTACACACAAATTTTTGTCTCCAGGGTCCTCACTGAATATGTCTAAACCAGACAGCAGGTTGAAGCTAATTTGATTGAATTAGGATGTCTTCTTTTAGGCACACAGATCTACTGTCTCAATGGCACAGACCCTGAAGGTCAGGAGGTGAGATATGGCCTTTCCTTTGATCCAGGGTCCAAAGAATACTTCAGGATCGACCCCAAATCTGGAAACATCACATTGGTAGAACAGCTGGACAGAGAGGTAAAAGCCATAGAGGAAATTAGGAAAGAAAAAAAACACTATTAAAAACTAATATAATATTTTTTTTTCAAAATGTGTGTCTTTATATGATCTTTTCTCTCACATCTCTTCTCAGAAACAAGATTCTATTGATGTTCTCGTCAGCATTACAGATGGACAAAGCCAGGTACCAACATCTACAGTCCAATGCGTCATCATGCTGTTTCATGCCTTATGACAAATCAGACTAAAGTAACTTGAGCATTTTTCGTGTGGTTTTATTTCATTTTTTTAGGTTGTCGAAAGAGTCACAATATTTGTAATGGATGCGAACGATGAAAAACCTGAATTCCAAAACATGCCGGCAATCATTGATGTACTGGAGGTGAGTGAAGATAAAATTAAAAGGACTGCACATCAGTGTAAAACTATTAAGAGATTGTGTGTTGCATCTTCTCTATGTGCTATATGTTGTGATATGAATTATTATGTACTTTGCTAACTTTAGACAACTGAGTCTGGCAGCAGCATCTATAAAGTCGAGGCAGTGGACAGAGACACAGGCTCAGGTGGTTCAGTCACCTTCTACCTCCAGGTATACTCACATCACAACCACCCTGACTTTTGCAGTAAATGAATAAAGTATATAAACATGATGAAATCACTGACGAAACACCAGCTGAAACTGGCCAGCTCTCATGTTAATCTGCATGTGACAGAAATATTGCATAGATGTACTGATAATGAGGTTAACGTCAGGTCGATTCCAGCGCTCGTGTGTGTGCTTGTGCATTTGTCTGGTGTAGTTATGAGTACGGGGATTATTTCACAATTACATTTGCATCAGGTATTGGAGGCTTAGAGGGCTGCTTTGGCAGGGGGTGGCAGGGAACGTTAGTTTGCGCTTCGGACTATTAGGACCAAAGAACAGCTGGCCTTGAGTGACAGTGACGAGTGAGGCAGCACACATCTGGGCCCAGAAGCTTTCACCTGCCTGCCCTGTCCTTGAGCATATGGGCTCTTTACATCCAGATGGACAAAGAGATAGACTTTACACAAGATGTGGCCTAATTCATGTGGGGTTTTTGAGAGTTTTCATGCAGCCATCTGACCACTTTTCATGATATCTCACATGAGTAGTTGTAAGTGGGGTTTAGGGGGTTTAGCAACAGGCTTTTACTCATGTGACCTGAAATGTGTCTCTGTGTGTGCTTTTAAATACCCGCTTTTGTCCTGTTCTCTGTTACAGAATCCTCAGTCCACTTTGTTCGCCATCGACAGACATAGTGGCGTTCTCCGTATCAAATCTCGAGAAATGCTGGACTACGAGAAAACAAAGACACACTTTGTCACTGTCATTGTGAAGGTAATGGGTGCATCATTCCTTCATGTATTAGTGTACTTTCATTTCCATTTTTGTGAAGAAGAGTGAGATACAGCTTATGGTGGGACATGGAGACTGTAGTAAATGTAGGAAACCTGCAGTAACAGTATCCTAAATAATTCAAAAAGACATTTATATATGTATTCATAAACATTATAAGCATCACAAAATGCACACATAACTATGGAGAACATAAATAGAATAATTTCTTTTTGTTAATGTAGATAAACTTAAACTGTATGTTGCCTTTGTTCCAGGATGGTGGTGGTAATTTCAATGGAAAGGAGCAGTTCATGTCATCCTCTGCTACCCTGACAATCAATGTGATCGATGCACAGGACACTCCGCCATCTTTTATTGGGACCCCATATTTTGGCTACGTTTATGAAATCTCAGTGCCCGTGAGTATGAAAAAGTTAACCACTTAACCCTCGGGGCGATTTTATGTGATAAATTTATGCTAATGAAAATTGATAAAATATGATTTAATA
>JBAJHX010000033.1:12566861-12703718 GCA_037176925.1 Amniataba percoides | reverse complement strand
ATTGATAAAATATGATTTAATAAGTTATGGAATGTTACTACAAACCCGCCGGTGGGTTTTGACAGTTAACTGGTTAAAGTTATCATAATTTCTGTCACATAAATGTACACTGCCATCTTTAAGATCACATGGTAATGTAAAACAGTCAAAGCATGTATACACTCACAGCATATGCATAAGATCTAAGAGATAAAGAGCCCAAAACCCAAACCAGCTCATCTGATAACACGCAGCATTAATTTCTGACATTTTACAGCAATGCCATCTTCTTAGTTTTTTTCATAACAGATGAAAGCCACGTTATCTCCTCACAAAATGTCATTGCCATAGCAGAGAGAGATACACACTGACTTTCATCCAAAAGCGAATAATTAGGGCAATAAGACTTCAAAGTGGCTTTGAAGACACAGTGGAGCTCTGGTGCTACCTGTGCACCAGCAACTGCCTACTGAAATGTCTGCTTCATTTTTGTTGGTGTTTTGGAATATCATAACCTTATAAAGAAGTACGTTGTTCGGTTTCACTTCTTGTATCACTTATTGCAGACATATGAATAATTTACATGATATTTTACAGTATGTCAGCTCTGTAGCAGGTCATCCATTTTCCTGGTTCAACTTCAACTTTTACATCTAGTTTGCAATCTTATTTCACTATGTTGATTAAACAAGACCTTTCAATGATCTTTTCCAACAGGGATCTGAAATATTCACTGTTATAGCCAAAGATGGTGATGTGGGAAACCCAAATCCGGTCCGATATTCATTTGATGGTGGTAAGTGTTTCACTCGCAGAACATTTGGATGTTCTGAAAAAAAGCACAAGTGCTAATAGGTCTGTTTGTCGCTTCTGTCAACAGGTGACGATGGTGTTTTTAGCATCAATAAAACAAGTGGTTGTATCACCCTGTTGACTCTCCCCATTTATCTGAAGAGAGAAATCTTTAACATTAAAGTCAAGGTAAGTTACGGTTCATTCATCCATTTTGTTATAATATAGGGAAATACCACTTTTACATTCTCTCTTGCATGACTTAAAGTTTTGCGCTGCTTCGCAAAACAAAGCCTGAATTTCAGTCAGCTACTCTTTTTTTAGAAAGAAAAAAAAATCTTATTTCTTTGCTGTTTTTCTTTTCTTGCCTCTGTCCACTTTTATTAAAGTTTGTACATACTAATTCACATTTATATACCTTAGTCAGCTATTCCAAACAGAAATAAACAAATGACCATAAAATCTGTACAGAGGAGAATGTGCACATTAGACAGCAAATGTCTTAACTTTTTCAACTGGTTCTGAAATTCACAAAGTGCAATCAATCTGATAAAAATCGACACATGTAAAATGTCCCACAGGCTCATCCGATAAGTACTAAAAGTTGGCTAACCTGAGTGACTTTTACCCCCAGGCAACCGAGGTGAGCCCTGAAGGCAGACTCTTGGACTCTGGGGTGGCCACTGTGGTGATCCGCGTGGTAGACCTGAACAATAATCCACCTACTTTCTATGGAGAGAAGGGCCCACAGAACATGTTTGAGTTGACCATGTATGAGCATCCACCGGAGGGAGAGATACTCCGGGGGCTGAAAATCACTGTCAACGACTCCGATCAGGTGGGGAGACCATTATCGTCTTTCACATTTTCTCACATACTGACTGTGATTAGTAAGGTAATGAATTATCAAATTACTGGCAGTTCATAGTTTCCGGAGTCATCGTCTTTCAGCGCAGATACAGTAGTTTTGCCTTTAAAAGCCCTCTCAGTCAAGAGAGAGGAACAGTGAATCTTATTATGTAATAACACTCATTTTCTGAGCAAATTACATTATCTAACAAGAAGCTGATTTTAATCAACATCCATTGTGCCATAACATTGTGTTCAGGCTGGTGTCTGCCCCTCTCTGTCTATGAAATGACTTTAAGCCCGCTATTATCACCAACAATCCTTTTAGAATCGCATGAATTTGAAAGCGAGCCAACGCAAATTAAAAGGTCCTCCCTAACTATGCCATTTGTCAGCTTATGCAAGTCTGTCTGTGTTTCCTGCTCCTTGTATGAGCCTCGTCCACATGGCTGATGTACAGCAAATGTTAATACTGTTACAACATCAGGGCAAGCTCTTTTTGTCCAGTGATATTATGTTTCACACAGAATATTACAGCAGCTACTGATATCCTATTGATTGCTCATACATTACTGTAATAATGAAAAGATACAAAGCTTTTATATTGATTGAATGAACTATGTACTGCATGGATTATACTGTATGTCTGCTTGTCTGCGATAGCTTTGTGCCAAATGCAGATTACTATAAATAGATTCTTGCATATATAGCATAACATTTTCACTAATGAGACGTTCTGACTGAAATGATGATGTGCGTTGTGCTCTTGCAGGGCGCAAATGCCAAATTCAATCTGAGACTGATCGGACCAGGGAGGATGCTGCGAGTCGTCCCTCAGACTGTACTCAATGAGGCCCAAGTCACAATCTTAGTAGAAGACTCTGCTGCCATGGACTATGAGAAACACCATTTTCTCACATATAAGGTTAACCCTTTCCACTGCAAAATGGGATTTTATATATATACATATATATAAATGTAACAAATGCACACACACAAATGGCACCTGCATCTGTTCTGTATTGCGCTTTTATTTATTTATTTATAATCTCTCTCCTCTTTAGCTGCTTGCCGTTGAGATTGATACCCCTGAGAGGTTCAGTGCCACAGCAGACATTGTCATCCACCTCCTGGACACCAACGACAACGCTCCCAAATTCTCCTCAGATTACTACATCGCCAGAATTCCAGAAAACTCACCCGGTGGCTCCAATGTGGTGTCGGTCACGGTGAGCGAGCGTTCATCCCATCTAAAAATACATGCCATCACCAATGTACGTCACTCTAAACTAAAGAGGAATGCTGATTTGAACAAAATGCCCAAGAGGGCCATTAATTCCCTAAATGTAGACTTTTTGGGCGGTGGGGGTTGGGATAATATGCGAAAACATGTAGATAAAAGCTAGGCGAGGTAAGCTGCCAGATGGCTATCACTTTCATTTTGTTGTGTAACACCAAATTCCCAGATTTTTTTTCTCCTAATGCTGAGTAGCACATGCAGCTGCAGCACAGAAATATGTGCAGAAATAACACAAACACTTTCAAGGACGCGTTTTTTTGGGACCATTTAGTTTAAAACCAATAGATAGATAGATAGATAGATAGATAGATAGATAGATGGTTTTTTTTGGATTGTCTCGTCCTTCGTCCTTGTCAGTTCATATCAACGCCCTGCAGAGGCTCAAAGCAATGTGGTGGCTCGCTAATAAATCCTGCCCTTGCGTGAACACCACAGAGGCTCATTTCCTTGATCCCAGGCAATTTCAATCAGATAAAAGAACAGCCGACAAGTGACCTTGGACACACGGAGACAACGAACAGGCATCCCTGCAGCGACAGACAGACAGATTAGCTGATGCCCACAATGATGTTCCTATGACATCAAAACTCAGTCTTTTTATAGCTGACCTCTGTAACATCATGTTCCAATCCAGCACTGATTCATTCAGTTTGCTAAGTCCTCGGTGGCAGACAGTCCTGTGTCTCATTCGCGTCACTAAAGAGATACAGACAAGTCTAACGTCAATATTTTGGGGTTTATCAGACGTAAAGTAAAGCGAAGGGGAACAGTATTGGTCACTAGCCCGACTTGAACCCAAAATAATGCCAGGAAATGGTGGGATCTGCTTCAGCTCACTCAGCCACATATTGCACTAAAACGCCTTAAGAGGAATTGCAGATTATCCTGAAAGTTAAGTTGAACTGACGTAATTTATTCAAGTACTACAAACAAACTCAATATGTTTTTATGACTTTTTGTATTTTTTTCTGTTTGTCTGTCTACAGGCAACAGACCCAGACTCAGGACCTTGGGGTGAAGTGAAGTACTCCATCTATGGATCAGGGGCTGACTTGTGAGTGTGAGAACTTAACCTTAAAAAAAATACGCCCTTTTTCACAGGAAGCGACTCAGCACCCCTTTCAAATTCCTCTCATATCGGTATTATTCTATCGAGATATCTAGAGACAATATCTCAGCCAATACCAACACACCTCTACAGATTCAGTGACTGGTGTGTGCTTATCTTTGCTTATATTTGACATTTTTTCCATCCAAATCTGTACAGAGGAGGGTTTTTTTTTCTGAGCAAGAAACAGAAATCTATCGTAGATTCCAGACAATCCATGTGCCACACAGCTCCCTCAATTATGTCACTACACATTTCTGTTTGTGGAAAAAAAAGGTGGTGGTGGCTTTCCAGCAAAAGGAAATGCAGACATAAAAAAAATCGCACTTATAAATCATTATTAACTGTTGATACCCTGAGTATTTGACAGCAGTAGAAAAATACACTTCATTAAAAAAACATCTAAGGTACACTTATTTCCAGAAAATTGTTTTATTAAATGACAGAGATTGGATCTTAATCTGCAGTTTAATTTACAGCCCTTAAATGTATATGAAGACCACCTATAATAAAAACACATCTGTCTGAAAGCTGTACAGAAACATGACAGCAGACCTGTTTTTCATATTAGAACTGTTCTGGTTCTGTTTATTGCTCCTAAGCACTGTAGTCCCTCAGAGGATTTGCTGATATTGTCTCTGAACTCGATTTTTATTAGATTCCCAGACAAACCTCTGAGAAAAGGGTCACTGTTCTCTCTTAGTAATAACACACAGTATGCCCACAGCTTCCCTTTCTTTTCACTTTGCTACAGACAGAGTCCCAAAGATCATTTGTGCAAACTTAGTGCAAAACACATCTCAACATTGCAACAATCAATGCAATGACTTTTTTTTTGTTACCCCAATTCTATCTGCATGCCTAAAAGGATCAAAAGACCTGGATTTGGGTGCATTTGGAACAGTAAAACAAAGGAAACATGACCTTTAATGTGCAGTGCCAACGTAAACAACATGTTGAATCTGTTCCCAATAAACCACTTGCTTTGTGCAGTGAAATGTAGGTAGAGACCACTTCCTGATCTCTCAGTAGAGATTTTGAGTTGTGGCGAGAGAGATTTGGAACACTTTTATCTCAGTGCGTACTTGTTAGGTCAAAACCCTTTTGAAAGCGTGTCACCTCAGATGACTCCAAAATGCTTTAAACTTTACTATTTAGTACTATTTACTATTAGAGTATCTTATAGAAGACTTCAGAGTACACAGAGTCAGTCATTCCTGATCTTTGCCTGGTCGCCCTCCATCTTTGTTAATCTTTTAATGGGATTGGAGGAGAAAATAGACAGCTCTTTGCTTCCGGCTGCCTCACACTTAAAGTCACTGAAGGTTAACAAAGTCAGTCAGTGAAACAATCTGATTCCACTCTTGCTTTGTATGTTTACAGTTCAGTTTGTCATGACTTTGGTTAATTGGATTGGGACAGAAAAGAAATACTGTAATCATTTTTATTTCTTTTTGTTATCAGCATGTAACATCATTTTTTGGGGGGGTTTGCCATTTCATTTATATACAGGCTAAACAAACAGAGCACAAAATATTTTATATAACAGAGTTTTAGACGTCCTGAAATGGCTATTTGATTTACTTTGATAGTAAGGCTATTTCCCCCTCTGTATTCAGCCTATACACTTTAGCTCAGTCTTTATGCAGTGTTCTTATCACGTTCTCAGAAAAAAATGTGAGCTCATAAAATGTTGAATTTTTGTTAAAGTGCAGCATATACAGTATATGCGGTTTCATCAATATGTCAGTTCTTTGTAAACTTTCCAAACCCAGTCATGAACTCTGAAAAGATTATGCCTTTCAAGAGTAGTGTAATCTATTTTATGTTTGCTCAGCTTGAAAAAGTGAAATTTCTATTGATTTAGGTTAGGGCTATCAGAAGCTTGAATCTAAAGCCTGAAATCCTGCAATGGATGAGGAAATCTAGGCGTTAGTGTGGCCACCCCTCCCTCCATGTAGGTGGTCTTGAGAAAAACGCTGACATCAGGACACAGAGTATAAATTCTCTGTAAACGTACCACAAGAAGTAAATAAAGATTTATACACAGAGATCATAATCAATATATGATATTCAAGACTTTTACTTATTACATGCATAAGGTAAATCAGAAAAAACTGCCTTAATTGACAGGTTCCTGATCCAGCCTGCATCCGGGATCATCTACACACAGCCGTGGGCGAGTCTGGATGCAGAGGTGAGATCCAAATATAACTTCTACGTGAAGGCAGAGGACACAGAGGGGAAGTACAGCCTGGCTGAGGTCTTTGTGACTGTTCTGGACCTGAATGACCACCCACCGGCATTCAATGACAACTTCCTTGAGACGACTATGGTGATTGGAGCACCTGTGAAAATAGAGGTATTTGCTCTTTCGTCTTTCATCAAAGACAAAGTGAAACTCAAGAAAACTATCAGTATCCTTAGTTGTTTAATCTAATACATCTCCATGTGCACAGGCTGTAGACGATGATGCAGAGGTACCCAACAATGTTATCGAGTATGCCATCATGAAAGCTGATCCAGACAACAACATCTTTGACATTAATGCTGACACGGGGGAGATCATGCTCAAGTCCTACATCAAGTCCATGGCCATCATTCAGAACATCACCAAGAAGAGAGACTGCACGTGGTCGCTGGTGGTGCAGGCCCGGGACCGAGGCCAGCCGTCCTTCAGCACCACAGCAGTGGTCAAGATCGACATCACTGAAGCTGTAAGTTTCAATTAAGTAGAGCAAAATATCAGTTACGCCCATGTGAGGGGTCACATTATGTGATGAATTGTACATATTTTATAATGTTATAAACTTTGAATACATGAAAAAATGGAATCATTGCTACATCATGAGTTAATTGTGTTAAATTATAATTAGCACAGCCTCTGAATATTATATAGACATAATACAACAAATCTTTTTTTATCCAAAATTTGATATGTCTGGTGTAAATTCATTACACCACCTGATGTTGATTTAACGCTAGTTTAAATCAACATCAACTCAGTTATTAGTATATATAGTCTAATGATAACGCTCATTCCCTACATAGTGCGTAATTATCAATTATTTCAAACTAATGTTTGATTTGGAGTCGGGCTACATTTTTACTCTACTGTAAAAAAACAAATGCTCTACTAATCCATCTAATAATTCTGCACAATGAGTTTATATCTCAGTATAATTAGTTTGTATGAGGAGGTGCAGCTTTTCTGCAGGATAATTAGTTGTTTGCTTAGTTATTTATTCAAAATATGTAGTCCGAAAAAATCTGAATCTCACTGAAATCCAATTGTCATGTTTTCAGATCAAATCCAGATTTTTCTCATACTTCTTGGGCCTACGGACACGTCCAGGGGCTGTGTTTGGGATTTGTTTGACCATTGTCTCCTTCGCCATTTCACTGACAATCGTCATTTCAACCGTTATATACTGGAACTCTGTGAAAAAGTCCCGTGTACAGTCTCAGGGCAAGATCAGAAAGATTATAAAGAGGCCTGTGCCATAAATGAAGCTTGCCTTGAGATCATCAGCACAACAGAAATGTGGTAACAAGAACCTGCAGGAATTCACTTTAGTTATTTTATTCATTTGGTGGTAGATCAAGGCTGTGTCTGTAAAAGAGTACATGAGCACAACATAAAATGTCCTCTCAACATATTCACATGCTTTTCTTCTTCCCCATTTTGATTTAGCACTCAATGTGACACCACAACCACAAACAAAAGAAACAATTTAGTTCTGGCTTTTCTTTTTCACATTAATTAATTCTCAGATGCTGGATGGTCTCAGCTGTGGGTTTCTCAGTCAACCTCTCTGATCTTGTCTTGACAAAACATAAAACAGTAGAACAGTCAATTAAAGTAAATCCTATTTATTTTGTACGTTTCACTTTCAAGACAAATTTAGTTTTTGATAAAAACAGTTGAATGGCAGTATATTTGCAGTAATTTATTTTTAGTTTTGTATTTTGCACCTCACATGATATTTTTGGCCAAACAATGAATACATGCAGTATTACTTTACATATAAGGGACAATATTTAGTAGTTAATCTCTTTGTGACGGACTATGACTTCAGTCCCATAGATGTGAATTCTCCCTGTGCTCTTTTACAGACCCAACTCAGTGGGGGGCCTTTGGGATCATTTTTGTTGCAGAGTAGAAACAAGCCTTTGAAAATCCTAGGCATGCTTGGTGGTGTCATTAGTCTCATGGTCATAGTCACGGTCGTCATCTCCACTGCAACATTCATGCGCAACAAAAAGTCCAACCGGATCCTGCCTAACCGGCGCGTAAGGAGAAGGCCACGGAAACAGAACGTCTGGAACTTGAAAAACCCCTTCAGAAATCCTGAAGCTTCCGGAGAGAAATTCAAAGTGGAAGAGGAAGAGCGGGAGCCGGAGGTCATAGTGGAGAACGTTAACTGTAACAACAATGTTAACAATGTCAGCAGTGTTGTGAGGCACTGGCCCCCTCCTCCGCCACCTTGCGCCCCATCTCTGCCCCCTCCACCACCTACCTACGTCCCAGGGGAAAGGCAGTGGGCGGTGCCAACCATTTCAGCAACAGTGGCTCCCAGACCTAAAAAGAAACCACAAATAACCAGACAGGACTCTGTGAACAATGCGTTGGTTTCAGAGCTCAAGATGAGACTGGAGCAGAAGAGGATGCTGAAACATTAATTGTGCTCAACAAAACAATCTCACTTCAACGTCCGTTGGAGTATTCATGACCTTCTTCAGCACATCAAGTTGGCCCCGTTGTCTTGGAAATGTTGACTTTCACATTTCCATTTTTTCACAAAAATGTAAGCTCCAGGATAATCGTCAAATGGACGCTGAGGTGAGATTGTTTTGCCAACTGACTTTTCCAAGATCAAGAATGAACTTTCAAACGTAATCATTAATTGTGCTTTTTGTGTGAGAGTGTGTGAGACAGAAAGAGAGTGCGTGTGTGTGACTGTGTGTATTTTGTGCGTGTGTGTACGTGCATTTGTATGTGCGTGTTTTCAGAAAGCTCAGACAGCTAACAGCTCGATTCCTTGTGCATCACTAATGTCATTTTACATCTGATGGAAAAGAAATTCTCATCATGTGTATCACCATTCAGATTGTGTATTCAATTCATGACAGTTCAGGCCATCGTTTGTCTCTGGTTGAAGTCTCTGTGTTATTCTGTGACAGACCAATCACACCTTTTGAACCATTTGTTGTACACACTAGTGGCTTAAAGTTCCTCAACCCAGATCCCTTGTCGGGAACCAAGTTGTTCAAATTTCAACAAGCGAGACTGTTTATTTGGGATCCAACCAAGCTCCTTACAAGAGATTTCATGACACTTGAACTGACTAAAGAGATCAGCCCAAGAGAAGGGGACCAGAGTGATCACGTTAGGAAGACCTTTAATCCTACTGCGCAGGTGTAAAGCACAATGTTTAGAGCCCTGTTCTGCAGGAGTCACGACATGTTTGTTTCCTGATTTAAAGGACTGGGTTTAATTTGTTTACTACTGTATATGTGGTGGTTCATCTGTTTGAAGTGGTGTCTTTTTTGTCAAGACTATTGCTATCAAAACATCTGTCAAGATTTTACTACCAATAAAATCATTTGTAATTTCACCAGTGGTGGATGAGTAAGATCTTTGCACTCACTCTTTATTGTTATAGTTGGAGGTGAAGCTGATTAAACTGCTTTATACATTCATTTCATCGTCTTCTGCAAACTGATCATGTTTTGTGTGTAAAATCTTAATCTGAAAGATAACTAATAACTCCAGCCGTAATGTGTTGTTGTTGAAAAGTACAACATTTCCAGTACAACAGTTGTACTAAAGGAGAAGAATTAAGTAGCACAAACTGAAAAGTAAAGTAAGTAGTGTGCTCACATGCTGCCATTAGCTGAGACCAACACCTACTTAATGAGCCTGCAAATATACTCTACTGCCCCCTTCTGAAGAGGCCACTTCACCACAGACGTAGGTAAACAGAAAAGTCATAATGACTGAAACTGAAGCTTTTATGGAAGGGTTAGGGGGATTTCGCTGAATCATATTGTTCATATTGACAAAACAGAAGAAATAACTTGATTCAATGTATTAAGCTACTGTGAATCTTGAAGCAATATGAAAGAGCAGTGTATCCCAACACTAAGTAATAGTCATGTAGTACAGTAGGAACACACATATTCTGGAGTTAGAATGCAATGTATGAAAAACACAAAAATATTAATGTTGTTTTTTGTAAAAGCTCACCAGATGTTCTGAAAATATGTAATATATTATCCTGGTACAAGCCCTTTTGCTCTCCTTAACTCCAAGATCAATGTGAGCACTACCAATTATGAAGTTACACTGAACCACTCGCTGGGTATTTGTGTAGACATCATGGCCAAACATGCACATTATTTCAAAGTTACATAAAACATGAAATTTGCAGATTACACTCTCTAATCCAAGGACCAACTTGTTCATCTTTCTACAATATTGCACCCTTGGCTAAACACCAAAAGTCCATCTGCCCTGATCTAGTTTAGAGTGACAAGATGTGTGTGACTGGCATCAAACTTTCTGTGGCCTCAGCTGGCACATTTCACATGGTTATGATGACGTAGAAGGGGGATTATTTTTTTTATTTGACAAAGTAAAAACTGTCTGCAAAACTAAGTCAGATTACTCATACATACGCTTTTTTCCACAAATGTGCCATGTGCTGATTTTTCAGGTCAGCACAGTCACAGAGATTCTTGAGCAACCAAACTTCAAATTGCAGGTCAGAATCATCACACACATAAACACAACAACTTTTCAGTGTTGCGAGCTGTTAATGCTCTGAAATGAAATGAGGGAATATGAGGAGCAGCCCAAATGATCATGCATTATGCCATGTAAGAGGCAGCCAGGATTACTGGGCTATTTGATAGAGGATTACAGAGTTAAAAGTTGCAAAGAGCATTGATGCTTTAGAATGAAAGAAAGCTATGCACTGGGTTCAACCACTGGTGTGTGATTGAAGCAATGGAGGTCCTCAAAGATAAACTGAATATTCGCTTTTCTGAAGAAAATTAAAACAGAAAACATGTTCGCGGTTATCTGATCGTTGAACATTGCAGCAGATCAGCATCAGTGCTGTTTAAATAATACACTGTTTTATGCAACATTATGCAGTATGCATGTAGGAAATTAAGTTAAAACCTAAATTAAGATGTAACTCATGCATGCTCTGTGCTGAAATATCTGAAATTGAATGTGTATAGAATTCACATTGTCTTATGTTACACACATTGGATAAGGATTACAACAAAAAGCAGCATCAATCCCCAGCCCGCAAATCATATAAACACATCTGAACAAGCAAGAAAGCAGATGTGCCTGTGCAGCAGAAAATGAGAGCTGCCAATTTCAGCCAGTCCTCTAAAACCCAGATCTTAAGTCAACAGAAGCCGAGCCCCCAGAGAGATGAACTGATCTCCTTGCATCACAGGAGACAGCACACAGAGATGGAGGAGGGGGCTCTGTGTGATTCGATCATAAAGTGACGGCAGGAGGGGATATTGTAGAGGATACCAGTGTTTGGGTATTATGTCAAATGAACAATGCCATTGGCCGACGCATATCCGATGTGCCATCTGTCTGTGCTGAGCAGCAGAGATCATGTGTGTGACGCATGGCTGCTGTGTGTTGTGTTTGCAGAAGTGGGAGCTGAAGAACTGTGACGTACTTGTGCAGTGACGCAGGGAGGATTAAACATATGTTGTTAAAACTTCACAGTTCACAAACAAGACTTCATCAAACGACAGATTCAGTCCTCTTTAAGAGGGAAACTCCCCAGTGTTGACATTTTTCAGTCCTCACAAGTGTCTGTTTTTTTTGTCTGAGAATGCTTTTATGTATCCTTGTGTTGATCAAGCAGACACTGAGTCAAGGGCTTTGAGTATTTTTTATGTTTGTGTGTTAAAAATCAGGACACAATACACAGACAGTTTTCATTCAGTGCAAAAGTTTATTCCAAAATTAGTTAGAGATCAAACAGGTCAAAAGTTACAATCTTAAAATATTCAGTTGTCTTTATTTGTGTTTCCTGTCTTTTATTATTGTTATGCAGTGGATGAATACTAACAAAAAGAGGGAACATTGTACTAAAAACATTTAAACTGCTGCACCATTATAACAGCTTTAAATAAAGTAAAAGAATTTTGTCCCCCATATCTTACACTGAAAATCCATCAAAAAGGGATACTGGCCCAGTATGAACAAGAGAAAAGTAAAAACCTTTTCATAGCCACCTCATTCTTGATTTAGGAAAGATTTAAGAAATTGTGAACGAAGTCTTTTTCTTTTGTCAAATCAAAATGTTAAAATATTAACTTTAAATACACAGTTTAATTACCATCTCTCCAGCCTCCAACATACACATATAGACACATACAGACAAAAGCACAATTTAATTTCATATTCTGTAAATCTACTGTTACATGCTGCATGTTCTTGCACTTTTGACACATATATAATACAAAACATATAAAATAACATGTAACATACTGTATACTAATTTAACTTCATTAAACTAAATGTAACAAAGACACTGTCTACTAACAGAGTGCACAATCACTTAATGATTTCACCATCTGATTGCATTGACAATGTTGAGCCACAAAGAAAAAGGTACTCTAAGATGAAATTAGCCTGATAAATACACATATTCATATACATGATAGTATATTAAAGTGCTAACACATAGTTACATTTGGATAAAGCAGAAAAAAATTAGCACCTACGACTGAAAGACTTTTTAAAAAATGTACTTATCAGAAGTAATCTTCCATTTACAGCAATAATAAAGGCTTTGTGTAAAGCAGCAATTTGAAATGAGTGATGATTGACATTTAAACATACCATAACAACAAGACAGAGATGTCACATTTCAGAGAGAAACAAACTGCAGCACATTCTCTACAGTGGTGCAAATCCTTGAATTACACTCTTGACATTACGGTCATCATTCACATCTTTGCAACAAACTCCTCGGCCTAGAACAGAGGAAGAGATTAAATTAAAACCAAGGCAGACAGTATTGTCATCTTTCTGATTATTAAAGTTATTGCATCAAAGTCAGCATCATGCAATAGATCTATTTATTCTGTTTTTCAAAAAGAGCTGATGCAGTGTGAGATATGGGTTTATTACAAGGTTGTTTCATGTTTTCCTTTGTTGTTTTAACAAATGGTAATTTAATATAGTTCAGCTGTGAGTCTGCTGTGGTCAGCTTTGCCCTTATGCAGTCTGTCATCTGACCTCCGCCTCACCTTCCTGTCCTCACTGGAATCTTTATTAACCAGGCCCTCGTCGCTGGCGGCCTGCAGGCTGTCGAAGGTGCCTTGCCTCTCCCGCTCCATCTCAGGCGAGCTGTTCCCTCTCCGCCGGTTCTTCCAGGTCTCCATGATGCCCTCCAGGCAGGCAAACTTAGTGTCAGTGGTGCAAGCATACATCCCTATAGGCACAGCCAGCACCATGGCTAAAACTATCACCACTATATGAATCAGCTTCTGCCTCTGCTCCATCTCGGTAACGTCACTTCCTGTCACAAACACAATGCACTGGCCTGGACGTGGCGCCTGGTTCTTGAGGGTCACGCAGATTTCATATTTAGTCGCCGGCAACAGATCAGACACGGAGTAAGAGTGAATCCCAGGGCCGATGTAGATCATCTCTTTCTTATCAGCATCTGCACGGCCAAAGTGGATGGTGAACCAGGTTTCAGCCGGGCGGTCCAAGGTGGCGTACCACTCAATGGAGATACCACGCACCGTCTGTTTGGCAATGCGAATGTCAATGTAGACGTTGTCTTCGCCAGCAGCAGGTGGAGCAGGGACGCCGGGGAGGAGGGAGGACTGGGAGTCGCCGGGAGAGAGGACGTTCAGGAGGATGCTGACGGAGGAGTTTCCGATGAAGTTGACGGCGGTGCAGGTGTAGACGCCGCTGTCAGCTGCATGTAGGGAAGGGATCACCAGGAGGGATCTGATGGTGTCTTCGTCCACTCTTTCCTGAGACTCTGTGAGGAAAACAGAGATAATGATATTTTAATGGACATGCAATTATCAATTAACAATTTTCTCTATTGTTTGAATAATCATTGATCCCTAAGATATCAGAAAATAATCAATAATGGCAATTTGTGTCTAAGGTGAAATCATCAAATTCCTTGTTATGTCTGATCAGAAGAATCGAATGAGATTCAGTTTATCAAAAACCAAGACAAACAAAAAAAGCAAATCCCCACAACTGAGAAGTAGATGATCTGTATGCATAATGAGCAAAGTACAGTATCAAAATGTGTGTTTACTTACTGCTGTAATTAATTTGATACTGCTGTAATATTTACATGGAAGACTTGTGATCAAACTTCAATAAATCTAATAAGCGATGGTGTGTAGTTGCAATGGTATCAGTTAGAAAGTGAGAACAAAACAGCAGTATGCATCCTCTCACAGTTACTTACTAACATAGTTCAGAACCTTTTGTAATGGTATTATAAGTTGTAACTTGTGGTTTATTGATGATTGTTTATTAATGGTCAGTGAATTGAACTGATCTTTGTTTAGATCTTTCAGTTACATAGTCGGCAATAAGCTCTTAATAAGATAATTTGGGGTTTACAGAATCCATTTAGATGTTTATAAGGAGTGAGGGCTATTTGACCTCTGACCTCCTGGAAAACAGCTGCAGAGTATCCATAACAGGATGCATTTGTTAACTGGTCAATACTTAACAGAAGCATTTAGTGCAGACTTAAGAGACAGCTTTACAAATGAATATAATTAAGAATATGTCTCATTTTTGGTGTTGGCAACTACTACTATATTAGACAGCGAAATGTCTTTCGTTGATTACTTATTAAGGCTTATCACTGCAGACTTGATGACTTATTGTAAAGTTAGATAGTGATTACTGTTGAGCAATTACTCTACTGATGAGGATTGTTGGCTTACTTTTTCCTCGATGATTACTTTTACTTGTCATAATAATAACCACACTACCACCCCTGTCAGCTGCAGAGGAGGTGACAGTGAGGGCAGCAGGGACATGGTGGTGGGAGATGCCTGTTTATTCCCTTTAGTTTATGAAGTTCACCTGCATTAAGATCTGCAGTAAGCACACAAAAGGTTAAGTCTGATGACGCAGATGTTTCCTTGATTACACATTAGGTAGGCTGCAGTCCGCTATAATCTCCGATACGCGTAATCAACACTGATAAGAGTGATTCCATCGCTAATATATCCTCATCTTAAGGAGGCTTAGAGGGGGTCTGCGATTTAAAAAAAAAAATTAAAAAAGCGCGTTTAAGTATCTAATTTACCACAAGATATCTGTGGACGCTCCCGCTCTTACCATGAAATCCTCTGATTATCTTCAGGCCATATGTCCACCACACCGCCGGGTCCGGCCTGGCCTTGGCGAAGCAGCGCAGGGTGAGGTTGGCGCCCTGCGGCAGGCTGATGTTGGAGGACGCGGCGGTGACGGCGGGCCGGACGCACGCCCGCAGCTCGACCTCGTGGAAGAACTTTCCCGCCTTAAAGTCCGGCCCTGAGCAGGTCAAGTAGGAGTTCATCAGAATAATCGGGGGGCTCAGAGACCGGATGAACTCCACGAAGCCCTTCAGGCGGCAGTCGCAGAGCCACGCGTTGTCGTGGAGGGCCAGCACGACGTTGGGCCCGGACGCGCTCGACTCCCGCTGCTCCGCGCTCTGCAGCTTTTGGTAGAGGGGCCAGTTTTGGAAAACCTCCCTCGATATGACCGTAAGCCGATTGAAGGATAAGTCTAAGTAAGTCAGACCTGGCAAAAATTTTAACGCATGCTCCGGCAGGACGTCCAGCTGGTTGTGCTTCAGGTCCAGGATCTTGAGCGCCGGCGCGTCCTCGAACGCTGTCCATGGTACTGAACGCAGCTTGTTCCCCTGCAGGCGCAGCTCGGTCAGGTTCCCCAAACCCTCCAGACCCCTGGAGTTGATCACCGTGATGTCGTTAAAGTTCAGCCACAGGTTTTCTAAGGCGGGCGTCTTGGAGAATGCCCCTCTGGGTATCTCGGTGAAGTGGGATTTCTCTATTCTTATCTTGGTCATATCATCTGGAAGGTTTTCCGGGATGGCCCCAAACGCGCCTTCCTCCATGCACACCAGCGACCTGCGATTGAAGGGGAAGAGTTTAAATGAACACCCCTGCTGTCTGTGGTGCCGAACAGACGCAATTCACGGGGCTCAATCCGACCTTCAAAGACCACATTGAGCCATAACCATATGTCTTTTCATCTATCTGCGGTCACCCACTGACACAGTTGCAAAGGTTAAAAATACCTCCACTGGGCTGCCTGAAATCGGCTCTTACCTCCCATGACGGTCTTCTACACAGCTGCACCCGCGCAAACATTGAGAAAAAGCTTCATGCGCCTGGATGTGAAACAAAACTATAACTAGCAGGAAACAGATTATGTCCATAGTCCGCGAAAAGTCCCAAAGTTGAGGCTACATTCGTGCTCAAGACATGTCGAGTGCGGCCAGACCAGAGAAGCCTATTAAGCTTAATCCCTGACGTACTGAAGAAGTGGCGTCTAATTCTTGAAAGACAGGCGTGATTAACACTTGCCAGCCAGTGTCAGAAGGTCTGACCCACTAAATGTTTAAGCCCACCTAGAAGAAGCGGTAACTAATGGAACTAATTATTTCTGATAATTTACTAATGCCCCAGTGAAGAAGTTTTGAGCTGCCACTCTGAGATAAATCTTTCTGGTTTTTACCCATTATAAGTAAAAAATGTGATGTGTAGATTTCTAAGAGCTGGAAAGCCATCAGTACTCTAAGTAGGTGAAATATTTATCATTCATAATTCATACAATGTACAGTTACACACTTTAAAGTGCTGTTAATAAATTAATTAGGGTTATTATTTTCAGTAAATAATAAATCCATTATAGTATTTTATTGATTAAGTAAAAAGTAAAAGGGGGAAAAAAAGAGAGATAGAAATGTCCTTTTGGGGAAAATAAAAATCTGCCAGAGGAATTAGTCACAATCTGGCATTTCAAAAGTTGCTCTTATAGTTAAAGTTATTTATTAACATTACAACTTACAAACCCATTATACTACTTGTCACATGAAAAGTCCATTTGAATAAAATGAAACTATAATCTGAGTCACCCTTCAAATCTTTGCAAAATGGAAACCCAGTTTGAAAATCAACATGGTGAGGTGAAAGCAGACATACAAGAACACACAGCACCGCTGACTGGACATGTATATATAAAAGTTTATTCAGCTATATTCAAATAATATCATTGGAATGAATAGATCTACATTTAATGGGGTAACGATGCCTCTAGGTGGCACGAAACAGGTACATAAAGATATTTTATATGTGTCTCATTGCTGGGAATAGAAATCATTTAATATTTCATTTTGAATAATTTCCTCCCTATTTACAAGGTGTCATAGTTCAGTCCTTTCTGTACTTCTCTCCAGCTCCAGCTTCTCTCCATTTAGTGTTGAACCATGCCTGTGTGTATATCTTCTCTGAGAACGTATGACAGATATATACAGAGGCACAGACTTAACTGTATATGTAAGTGTACATCATCCAGTAAAGTATATACAAATCATACACATACATATATGGTATAAACAATGGAGTATCAACCATTAACTTCCCTTTAATTCAGATCAGGTTGCAGAGGTTTCTTCGCCGGGCCATGCAAGTAAGGTGAAATATAAATTATAATTATTGTTATGTTCTCTCAGCTTTTGACTTTTTTCTCTTACAGGCTTAGTGATAAAAACATTCTTTTAGACATAAAAGCATGAGCGTGTTTAAATGTTGTCTCACCATTAATGCATGGATACATGTACGACAGTCCACTGAGTTTCACTCTATCTGCAAGAAACATGAAATATTCTACACATTTCTGGAAAAAACAAAGTTGATTAAAATGTTAAATACTCTCTAGACAGATATTTCCATTATAGTGCAGCGTGCAAAAGTCCTTTGATAGAAGTTGGCTCTCTGTGGCGGTGGAGTTGGTGGCGTGATCCAGCGAGGCGGGAGAGGCGGGGGGGAATCCCATGGTGTAGGCGTATGGGAGCGTGTGGGAGGGGGACTGACGTCAGGGTGTTGCTGAGGGTGAGAGTACGGGTAGCGATGGGGATATGGATGCGGGTGGTGATGGGGGTGGGGGCGGTGATGGGGACGTGAATGAGTATTGGGATTTGGACTGGAGCGCGGGTGCGGGTGAGTGCGAGGGAGATGGCGTTGAGCAGGAGCCGGAGCTGGAGCATGATGTCAGCAGAAGTACTCATTAGGCTGTCCCTCTATCTTAGCTGTGGCCTCAGAGTCCAGGCTGGAGCGGGCCGACAGCAGCCTGTTGGACTCTTCTGGGTTCAGTCTGTTCAAATACTCGCCCTCGAGCCCTTTGGCCTTTGTGCCAGGCGACAGTGTCTCAAAGGTCACATATGAATCTTGGATGTCCTTGGATTTCTTTCCCCAGTACTTCTGAATGCGCCTCTTTAGCGCCCCACAGCACACAATGACAGTGAGCGGGACGGCAATGACGCAAGCTACTGTTATCACAATCACATTAATAAGCCTTTGGGTTCCAGTGGCACTGGCTGCTTCATCGGTGGAAAATATGACACACTGCTCCTTCTTGGGAATCAGCCCCCTCACACACACACAAGCAATGTACTTGGTCCTCGGGACCAGCCCTTCGATGGTTACACGGTTCTGCCCCGCCCCGACATTGATCTTCCTCATGTCTCTCTCTCCAAACACAGCATACAGCACACTAAACGCTGTCGTGTTCTTTGCTTTAGGGGCTCTCCAGTTCAGAGAAATTGTATTGTCTGTGTCCCCCACCACCTTTACTGAGCGGACTACCCTGTCCGGGTCCTGCTGTAGCGAAGAGGTGTTGGCCGCCAGGTTGCTTAGATTAGTCTTCTCCAGATCCAGCAGCGCATCTGGGTTGGAGGAGGTGGCAGGGCCCAGTGTGGCTCTGTCAGCCAGACTGTAACTGGCTGGTCCGGAATCAGGACCAAGACCAGGTGGAAAGCCTGGGTCTAGGGCAGGCAAGGATGAAGGGGTGGAAGTTGGAACCACGTATCTGGCCACGAGCTTCTCCTGGTAAGCAGCTTTGCCCATCTGATTGGGTTTCTTGACTTTGGGTTTCTTGTCATTGCTGGTTTGGTTCCCCTCTGGTTTGGGTGAGTTAGAGATGATGAGAGAAATTACAGCCTCAGCGTTCCCCGCATAGTTGGTGGCCTTGCAGATGTACTTCCCTGAATCGCGATAGGACACAGCTGGAACACTGAGGATGGACCAGGTGATTCCCTCCTTTGAGGTTTCCTGCTGGACTGTAGTGTCAGAGAGGAGAGAATATGATCATTAAACAGTGGTTACAAAGGAAGAACAAATGAAAAAGTAAATCAAAATACGATGTGACATCTGAGAAACATCCTCATTCACACAGACACTAAGCAGGTGATTATACAGTGTTGCACTGATCATTATCAGTGTTGCATAACTCCCTGTTGTGCCCTGCTGTCAGTCAGACTTACAGCCTTACTATCTTCACTGCTAGCTTTCTGTTTGATTAACAGCAGCTCCCCAGTGCAGACAGAAGCATCGTATCTCAGACACAATATAGAGAAAGACTCTGCTGTTCAAAGATCTGCTTACTCACCAGTCCCATTGAGGGCTCTTCCATCTGCCCTACGCCACGTCAAATCTGGAATGGGAACGCCAATGGTCCCGCAGCGGAGCAGCACATTGTTCCCAACAGCGCTCCGGACCCGTGCCACAGCCGTGTGGATACGTGGCAGCTGACAGCGCCGCAGCTCTGCATCACTGAACAAGACCCCCGATACACTCTCTGGAGCTGAACACCGGAGCCTCGTGTCAATGAACGCCACTGACAGAGTCGGAAACTTCTGGAACTGGACCAGGTCGTAGAGCCTACAGTCGCACACCCAGGGGTTGTCATGGAGACCTGAGGGAGAGGGTACAAGTGAGGCTACAGGAGGAAGACGAGCTGTCCAGCTGTGAGCAAAGTGATAGACCAGCCTGCAGATGGCCGGTGTGGATGTTAATCCTGTAAGAGGATTAACATTTAATTCATAAACTACATCATGACCATGACTACGGCAATGATGGTGATGATGATGATGATGGTGATGATGATGATGATGGTGATGATGGTGGTGGCCACCATCACAGTGGTGGTGGTGGTCTAGCGATCAAGGTCAGGTTTTGTTGTCTTTTCTCCCTCCTGTCCTTGACCAAAGCAGCAGACTTTAGAGCAGAATCTGGAACAGCTGTTCACTGTGTGAGGATGAGTTAAACACAGAGGATGAGCGAGTGCAAAATGGACATTGTATTTGTACTCTGAACATGCAATTGGATATTGAGTGTAGCAACACTGTGCGTGAAGTTGTTTTAAAGAAAAAAGACAACAAAAAAATATTATGTAAAATCAAAAATGCTCTCATTTAAGAGCACATTTGAATGCATTTTGAATTTGAACACTAGGATAACTTAGTAACTTAAGTTTATAACACTTTACTTTAACCTCCCCTGTTTAGAATTTATAGCTACTATATAGACATTTAATAAATTTTTATGACACACTAAAATGAAGTTGTAAAGACATACAAGAGAATTCTAAAGTATTTATTTATGTGCAGGATTTTCAAAAAATATGACTTCTCCTATATGGACATATTTTATATTAAGAGAATTGTTTCACTGTGTTACATTCATTTTACATCAACCTCCACTTCTGGGCGTCCAGAATGAATTACAGTTATTGCCAAATAAATTAAAAAGCACTTCTGCTATTTGCTGCATTATGCTTTCTGCTTACTTTTATATTTCTTTATACTATTATATGTTATGAATATTTTATTATCAACATCATTTATGAAAACATCTCATCATTTATTTAAATGCTAAATAAAGTAGATCATCTCCTGTCTTAGATACATACATTAAATGATGTGTTGCAACATTTTTACGCATTTTACGCACAGTGTTACACAGCGCGTTTTAAGCGTGTTTTTAATCGAGACAGGCATAAAACACGACGTGCAAGTTTGGGTGAATGCAGACAGGGCGTAGGGGTGCGCACTGTCCCTTACCAAGTATCATTTTGGAGCTCTCCGGTCCTTGCACAGGCTTTGCCGCCAGCCAGGTGGTCAGCACCTCTGCAGGCAGGGTCAGCAGGCTGTTGCTGGACAGATCCAGGTAGGTGAGGTTCTTGATGTAAGTGGTGGCCTCCGCTGGCAGCGAGGTGAGCTGGTTGTTGTGCAAATCGAGAAGTCTGAGGCTGGGCATATCCATGAGAGATTCCCAGGGAAAGGCGGTGAGGGCATTCCCGTCCAGACGAAGCTCTTCCAGGTTTAGCAGTCCCCGGAAACTGTCCGGGTTCAAGGCGGACAGCGTGTTGAAAGACATCCACAGGAATTCCAGACTGGAGAGGTAGTTGAAGGCTTCGCTTGGTATCCGCTGGACGGCCGTCTTCTCAATCCGCAGCTTGGACGTGTCAGCAGGGAACCCGACAGGCACAACAGATATCTCCGGATCATTGCAAATCACGCTCCTGAAAGAGGCGACATCACACTTCAATTCGTGTTCACTGAATCATCCTGCACAAATTACGCATCGAAGGATATTTTACAGTGTAACAATCTAAACTGAAAATAATAATTAATTCAATATTACCATTAAAGTCTAAGACTGAATTGTGTTTTGAAGTATGGAAGATAAAAAATAATGTGGTTAATTTACAAGCAGCAAAAATGCTTTAGCTTTTTTTTTTCTAAATACTCATTTCCCAATCCATCCAAACTCGCATAAAACGCATAGATGGGGGGTTGAAAGTGCCTTTGAGAGATAATCCTGCATTAAATAAAATTGGACCGACATGCACTCCCTGAATTATCTTTTATACACGTGTTCACCTCCATGCAAACATCTGTCCCCGTATGAGGACGAGACCTGTCCTGTCCAAAAAGATGCGTCTTTGCGCACAAACCACAATACACTATGGTGCAGTTTTGATTAAAAAAAAAATCACTGTAGTTTGCACATCCTCCTTACCTGGCCTTTGATCCATCACTCAGGTTGTGGTAAAAACAGCTGCACTGCGACGGGCAGGAGCTCACTGGGGTGACAAGTTCACCTGTGGCCACGTAGAGCCCCAGGAGCAGGACGAGGAACATTTTGGCCCACTTTTACGCATACGCAGCTTGTCTACATGCGCCCAGTTTGCGCCCACTGAAGTCAAACAGACTTGCTTTTTTCTCTCATTTACAGGAATATCATCCGCATGGCTTTGTCCCACCGCTTCGCTGTCCCATAGTGATTCGACTGCTATGAGTCCCGAGATAAAAAGGATAGACAAGGATTAGCGAAAGGACTGGCGTTCTTTTCATTTGGATGCGTATTGCATCCCGGAATCCGATAGGCTGCGCAGAGACGTCCCTATTTATTATCACAGAAAAACACTTCCGAAATGGTCATAATCCACTATGATGTTTGGATTTTTTTTCTTTCCTTCAAATGTAGCTTGTTCATTTGAGCCCTGCCGTGACTGTTAATCTGAAAGTGGACAGCACTATGTTTTACCACAAGGTGGCCCCTATATCATAGCCTGTGGCTCCTACCTTTGGGGCCTTCCACTCAACAGATGTTCACTTAACATTTTCTTAATCTGCTATCCCTTTTTTTGAGTGGATAACACAGAACAACTAACAGTACTGCAGTTAGATAATAGATGTTGAGACTGTGACAGCAAAACCAAAACAGCAATGTTCAAATTTATATTTTTCAGGCAAAATAAGAGAAAACAACACCATACTGGTGGGCCACTGATGAGAAACAATGAATTAAAACATTAAAATACAGCACAATGTATCTCATCACAGAAACTAAAAATCCATAGATGTTTTATGTTCAATAGTTACAACATATCAAAATGTTTCCCTTCACATTCTGATTCTACCTTTTGACTCTCTCATCATTTTACTTCATTTATGTGCTTTCACATAAATTACATATGCTCACCATTCAACAACAGGAATCAAAGTAGTATTTGCTACACCAGCACAATTTTTCAGAATAAAAGAAAAAGAAGTAATCAGTTTAAACGAAAGAGACTTTTCTGATTTCACCTCAGTAATCCATTTGGATAAGATCCCACACTACTGGGGGATAATACTTCTAACTGTAAAGCTTTTGTTTAAGTAAACACTACATGTGTTGTTTGGCACCTGTTCATTGTACCCGCTCCTCCCCCTTTGTATTTCATCACGTTGTAAGTTCACTGTTACACTTGGCCAGCACTGCAAAGAAAAGTGTGCCGAGTCTGGCCTGAAGAGATGGTGAAATGCAAACCATTAATGTTTGAACAACTCAGCAGCAAGAGCCAACTTTCCATCTGACCCACATTTAGAATCAGTTCAAAGTTTTAGTACACAAAAAAAAACATTTAACAGAGATGACTAAATCCCAGGGATTAATAATCATAGATCAATAGAGTCTGTAATGGTTACCTTGTCAAGAAATCATGAATGTACTGTATGAATGTATATATACTGTGTGTACTTATGGTACATTTATGTGTGGCGTGATGTATCACAGTGTCATGATCCTACCCTGTGTTCCTTGTGTTTCTACCTTGCATTCCTGCTTGTCTCTTTTTCCATGTGTCCTTTGTTTGTTGTTTTTTTCCCCCTCTCCTTGTATTTGTCTGTTTCTAGTAGTTTTGTGCACTTCCTGTTTTCTTTTGCACTCTTCCTTTCCTCACGTCTTCTACTTCCTGGCCTTGTGTGGTTCCTTCTTCTTTGATTGTTCTGCTTTGCCCTGATTGTTTTCACCTGCCCTCTATTATTCTACACTGGTTCTTCCCTCTGATCCTGCTCTGTTTACCCACCTTGCTGTGTCCACATGCCTGTCTACCTGCCGTCCTTACCTGCCTGTTTGATCAACCGTAAAGTCTTGCCTCACATACAACAGTATGAACTGACCAACATGGACACAGTGGACAAAGTACGCTCCCTGCAGGAAGCAGAGCAGGAATTGAGCAGTTCATTTCTGACTTCTTGGAAAAGTACCAGACATATGACCTCCAGTACAAGAAAGCAGCATTAGAATTGGCCTTCGGTCGGTTCCTCTATGTTCCCGGGCCTGCAAGGTGGCTGCCTGGTTGGGATAAGGAATTGTTGGCTGCTCTGGTCTCTCTGCCTGATGCCCTCCAGCTAACAAGTCTCTACTGACTGCTCGCCCCCAGCAATCAGCCCAGTTCACTGCCAGCCTCCAGCACAGCCCCCCTGAACTGTTTCTGCTATCTACCAGGACACCTGCCAGAGTACTCTTACTTTACACTCTTGTTCCTGTATCCCTCCTCCAGATCCCTTCCACTCACCCTGGTTATACTTCCCGTTGTCCAGCCTTGGGGAAGTCTGGAAGCTGTTCTTTTGAGGAGGGGGAGACTGTCATGATCCTACCCTTGTTGCTTGTGTTTTTTCCTTAGTGTTATTGTGCCCCTGCTTGTCTCCATCCTTGTGTCTGTCTGTTCTTTTCCCTCTCCTTGTGTTTTACTGTTTCCAGTTTTGCACACTTCCTGTTTTATTTTGCATTCTTCCTCTCCTCACATGTCTGTTACTTTACTTCCTGCTCTTGTGTGTTTCACCCCCCTGCTATTGCTTCTTTGATTGTTCTGCTCCACCCTGATTGTGTTCACCTTTCCCCTCCTCACCCATCTCCACTTCCCCATCATCCACACTATATATATCAGTCTCTGTCCTTTCTCAGTTTGTCTGTGTTCTTCCCAGTGATTCTACCCTGTGTACCTGCAATACTGTGTCTACCTGCCCACCCTTTACCTGCCTGTTTGATCAACCATGAGCTCAAAAAAGTCAATTACATCTGCTCTGCTTCCATCCTGTCTTTCACTTTGCCTTACATACTACACAACGTCTTCCCTCTGCCATCCTGAGTGTGTGCCCTTTGTTTTGTTGTATTGTACTCTGTAACTTTTTGTATTAGTATCCCTTTAAGTCACAGGTTCTACAGTGAATGTGGTTTTAGGATCATGGAGGTCGGTGCTGAAGTAATCTTGTTCCCTGGTGTTGAAAAACCTAAACATTCCATATTGCACTGCAAGTAGTTAATCTCATTTACTTAGCAAATAAAGCCGTCTTTTTACATTGTTTGAACCAGAAAACTGGACTTTATTGAAGGTGCAATGTCATTGTTAGTGTGCAAATCTCATAAAAGCAGCTATAGTTAAGCAGCACAATAACCAGGGTTTAATAGTGTTATGTTCTACATTATTATTGTATAATATCGTTGTATAATAAAATAAATTTTATTGTCTCATAAGTAGCTGGAAAATCTGGAATGAGATACATTTTTTAAAGCATTAAAGTGTTTTAGTGTTCAGTGTGACCAGTTTTAGTACAACAGATTTGGTGTGAAAAAAGTAAGCTTAGGCAAAAACGTGACAACTGCACAACTAAAGTCATGTTGGGGTCAGCTAAGGACGCAGGGATTTGTATTTATTCTCCAACATTGTAAGACGAAAGAAATTCTTGTCACAGGTTCACCATGTTCCCACATAATCACACAAGTCTTACATGTAAAGTGTTTTGGCTAGTCTTTTTGTCATTGTGGCCACGTTGTCTGATAAACAATGGATGTTCTTCAATGAATACACAGAGTAAGTCTTGTTTTTAATAGGGTGTAATGTGTCATAAAATAAAAAAAATTAATATACTAGGGCCTCAGTATTTGCATTTCCATATGATTTAGCACTTCCAACATCCACTCCTATATTTCACAAGGTTTCTGATCTTATAATCCTTAGAGTCCATCTCAGCCACACAATATCAGGCTTGTGTCCCCTCTAGCCCTGTGGCATGAAAAGCTGCAAAGGGTGTTGCAACTGAAACATGACGAATCCATCGTAGGTTGGGGGGGTTAGGCTTTCATATAATTAACACACTTGGTGATCAGCTCAGGCCGAATTGGAACACAGGCTTTTATTGTACAGCACACCCTCCTGCTTTCATCACACAAGAGACCTCAGGGTGAATCGAGCCTCTACTGACATATGTTGTCTGCAGCTCCAAAAAGTGCAATTTGGTTTTGGTTTCTATCATCACAGGCAGATTCCACAGCTGGTTTAATCTCCTGATGTCAATGTGTGTCTGAAAAATGAAGTGGAAAAAAATGAAAGGAATACAAACGCTGACGTGTCCAGCTTCATATGCACCAGTCAAAAAGAGTCCTGCCATATGGGCCAAAGGATTAAAACAGACACAGATCAGCAATGCGCAAGTGGCTCCTGTGTCATTAGTGTCATCAATCACGGGGTTGGGCAGGGTCACTATAATAAAAAAAATTCAATACGTTGAGCTATATCACATTTTACTTTTAAGAAACGAAATGTGCACAAATCATGGGTGTGCAGGAGGAGGCAGGAAATCTGGAAACAATAAATCTCCCTGTCTTATCTCTGGGCTGCAGATAAGAGCACGTCTTTGCATTATTATTTACATTTTTTTTATCACCTCTGGATGAGACATGAACACACACATCATCACTGCTGATGCGTGGAGGGGATCTTTGTTGTTTGTTTTGATCGGTGGGATCTGTCCCCTCGTTGCAGACGCGAGCGTGCTCGTGTGATTGGGCAGGAGGCTGCAGCTCTGCCGGACACCTGTTGTCTCCTTAAAGCGACGCAGAGCAGCGCGTCGCCTCGTCGCTTGGCACCGGCGGGCGGCCGCATCCTCGCCGGGACGCACAAAGGCTTGTTGTTGCGACTAATTGAGGGGCTCACGCGGCCGCGGTGGGGCAAATACGCATTAAGGGTCGCGGTTTGTGTGGTTACGTTCATTAAGACATTCCTACACGGATTGGGGCGACAGCGAGAGAGAGAGAGAGAGAGAGAGAGAGGGCGAGAGAGGGAGAGAGAGAGAGGCAGAGAGAGAGGGGGCTTTACATAATAAAGTGCATGCTTTTCACGTGAAATGCCCCCTTTAAAAGCTGGCGCCCTCCAGTCACACTCAGGCACGTCGTAAAGGAGCGAGCAGCGCGGAGAGAGAAGGAGAAGAAGAAGAAGAAGGAGGAGAAGAAAGTCTGTGACAGCCGCACTTTGTTGTGTCCGAATCCGCCTGCAGGATGGTCTCTTCTTACCCTTTACCGGAGGGCTTCTCCGAGTTTGATGTGTTCTCCCTGGGGTCGTGTCTGCTGGTGGAGGGTGAGTGCTTTTCTCTCTTTCTCTTTTTTTCTCTCTCCCTCTCTTTTGTGCTGGAATTCAGCCAAAACGCTGCGATGCTGCGACATTAACCTCTGAACTGCGGCAGGGAGGGAGGATCCGCTGTTTTCTCCCCCCCTCCCTCACGTTCTCGCTTGTTTTCTTGCGACATGAATGAACGATGACCGCTGTGTTTCTGTCGGTGCGTCGCCGCGCGCTCTCGCTCCATCGCGGCTCTCTTGTCTGTTTGTTTATTTATTTATTTATGTGTGTGTTTTTGCCGCACCGAAAGGTCTGCTGGGCTTCTTCTTGAACGCGGTGACGATCGTCGCCTTCCTCAAAGTGCGGGAGCTGAGGACCCCCAGCAATTTCCTCGTGTTCAGCTTGGCCATGGCTGACATGGGCATCTCCATGAACGCCACCATCGCCGCCTTCTCCAGCTTCCTGAGGTGAGTGATGTAAGCGCCCACCCCCCCTCCACATCCACCCCACCCATCCCTTTCATAATGCACATCAAGGCTCTGCCAAATGTGCACGTAAATGAAGAAATGATAAGGCTGGAAGCAGTGCATCTGTCTTACAGATGAATCATCGAGCTGTATAATCAATACGGGGGTCAAACAAAGCAGGAGAGTGGAAAGGGGGGATGGGTTGTTGGGGGGGGGGGGGTCAATACTCTGTTAAAGCCTATGTCATGATGTGCAGGGGATTTTCGTGCTGTAATCAGGAGATGGGGATGCTGCACTCGGTGGTTGGGGATTATGTATACTATTAATGTTATTATTTATCTTTTAAATATAGACCCATAGTCTGAAATAAACAAATTCATTGATTGCTTGTGTCTTTGGTTGTGAACATAATTTTTTTTTTTTTTAACTCACTCCACTCAGATCAAGAGTCAGTCAACTAACTTGCACGCTCTGCCTCCAGGTACTGGCCTTATGGCTCTGAAGGATGCCAGACTCACGGTTTCCAGGGCTTCATGACGGCTCTCGCCAGCATCCACTTCATCGCCGCCATCGCCTGGGACAGATACCACCAGTACTGCACCAGTAAGTTACTGCCTGCTGTCCGTCCCTGCCCGCTCTGGTAATGCACAATCACAACAATTGCATCCTACCTCCCCCTTCCCCCACCGAGCAACAGGCTTTCGCCCCATGACATCCACCCATACGCTGAACAGGTTTGTCTCCCCGACCATCAGCTGAGCTCAAGATCTCATTCTGCTCTGAAGAGGCCATCTGGTCAACAAGAGGCTTTTTGTCTTTAAATGTGCCCAGACTTCTCTGATGACGGATTAAATAACAAACACGGCAGCTGTCATAAGCGGATAAAGCAAAAAGGTGTCGGAAAAGCAACTTGGGATGCTTGAGTATAAGGAGAAAGCCTTTTCTTCTTATGGTCTTCCAACACTGACTTATACAATCAGCCCCACTGCTATTTTTAGACCTCGTTAGCAGCAGGATACAAGGTGAAGAGGAAGTGACTCAACACCTAACCTGCACTGTTCACACCATTTTCCATGGTTGTTACACAGCTCTGGTATAAAGCCATTACAACACAGTGGTGTGGCAGTAGAGTGACCTTTACCAGACTGAGAAAACATGAAGTATGTGCATTCATATTGTCAGAGAAACAAAATGGATGATGGAATGTTTTGACCTTGTTCTTGTCAGGGACCAAGCTGCAGTGGAGCAGCGCCATCACTCTGGCCGTGTTTGTCTGGCTCTTCACCGCCTTCTGGTCCGCCATGCCCCTGATTGGCTGGGGAGAGTACGACTACGAGCCCCTCAGGACCTGCTGCACTCTGGACTACAGCAAGGGAGACAGGTACCATTTGATTACACACACACAGCAGTGGTATTGAAATGATAAATGCAGGTGTCTTTGCGTGCTGTGTCTCTCACCAGGAGGAGTTTGTGCTGAGCCTTTTGTGCATTTGTCTCTCCACAGGAACTATGTGTCCTACTTGATCCCAATGAGCATCTTCAACATGGCCATCCAGGTGTTTGTTGTCATGTCCTCTTACCAGTCCATTGCACAGAAATTCAAGAAGACTGGAAACCCTAGGGTAAGCAAAAAATATAAATTAACCCAATGATTATGACAAAGTATAAAGTGATGTAGTTGTGCACATTTAAAATTCAAGTTGTCGTAGCAGTTTTATATTTTCATACCAACTCACAGAGAGATGGGCCCTGTTTTGAAGAATTTAGAAACTAGTCTGGAGGTTATAACGAACAGAACATTTATACCTAATGTACTAATCCTTATAAATCCTTATAAATATGCAGTCCACACAAGAATTCCTCCCGCTTTGAAGTCACCCTCTGGAGGAATTAGAGGAATGTCCCTTATACTGACATCTATTTCATCTCTGCCTATTTCATCACTCGCTCTCGTGGTCCTCATTCAGATGAGCAATACAGACCATGAATGGGGAGCACGCATGCTGCGACATATATAGGTCATTGCCTCGGGTGGAGGGGAGAGTCAAGCACTTTGGTTGGGAATGTGGACGGCAGCTGCTGTGCTGCGAAACAATGTATCTGTGAATAGCTCAATAGTGGAGTTCCTCAGGGGCTGAATCGGGTTGCCTCACGTTGTGTTGCATAAGCCCATTATTCACAGTCATCCGAGTTGGCCGGAGACACTTTCATTACAAGCATGAAAGCCGCAGAGTAGAGACATCATGCTCTCCCCCGGAAAAAACACAATTATGTAATGTAAGGTCACACTCTTCCTGGTGCTTGTGTGTCAAGCTCATGAGATGTATGCCATAAAGTAATGGAGGGATAAAATGAACTCCACTGACGTGTCTCATGGCCCGGAACTGTTGAAGTTGCTGTCGGATGTTGCTTTTTTTTTTTTTAGTATCCTCATATGCTTCTGTGAGTGGTTTGTCAAGTCAGGACTCCTTCCAGTGAAGCAGTCAGTACAGACTCTGTGCGCCCAAATCTGCAAAACTTTTATTTTGAAAGTTGTGAGTTAGAATATTTCTCACAGTGTAAACAACATATAGCTTCAATTCAATTTCAAAATAAGTGGATAATAGAATATATTTCATCCTGTCAGACAGTGTGGAATAAAAGTAAATCCTTCAAGCAGTCATAAGTTAAGGGGTTAAATTTCGCTGTGTGTGTAAGCTCTGACTCAGTATAATGCCTACATTGACCCCTGGATTTTGGCAACCTGCCCCTTTACTCGCTGGCTGTTCCTGTTCCTCTAGCTGAGCATGAATAATCTTAACACAGACACCGGTTTTCTCCCAGACATGATCCGTGCCGTGTGACCTGCTCCAGAGTAAAACAAAAAACTCATGACACAAGTCTTGTTTGCGCTCTGGCTGATCAGCAACTAATCATTCTTGTTCTCATCCCCTCTCTCTGTTTTTCCCACCTTTCATTCCTTTCTGTATTTATTCCTCTCCCTCCTCTCTGCAGTTCAACCCTAACACTCCTCTTAAGACTATGCTGCTCTGCTGGGGCCCCTATGGTGTCCTGGCTTTCTACGCCGCTGTGGAGAACGCCAACCTGGTCTCCCCCAAGCTCAGGATGGTAAGGCCAGCCAGTGCATACATAAGCATGAAAACATAAGGAGTCAAACATATAAATATACACATATACAAACACACACATGCATATATGTATTTATATACACACAACTGTCCTTTGGACATAGAAACACATATAGTAAAACATAAAATGTCATAGTTTCTGTGTGTGTTGTATGCAGATTTCTGACTATAGTATCATCCAAAAAGACACTAGTCACCTGGTCACAGAGGCAGCAGTCTGAACAAAGATGCCCAGACTTCCCTCACCCCAGACTCTGAGGCCAGCTGAGAGACATAGTCTCTCCAGCATGTCCTGGGTCTTCACCGGAGCCTCTCTAGAGAGGCTTTCAGGGCTCATCTGAAACAGATGCCCAAACCTCTTGATGCGAAGGAGCAGTGGCTCTACTCCACAAGGGACACGGTCGAATGCACATGTGGACTGGTTGGGCAAACTCCCATGAACCCTCAAGCACCCTGTGGAGGGTATAGAGCTGCTCAAAAGCTCCCCACCTGCACTGTAAACAGGTTTGCCGGAGAGTTTTGAAGAATTTATTTGAGGCCTACCAATAGTCCTCCTCCATGGCCACCAGAACCACCAGGGCTGCGACTTGCTTGGCCTGCCACAGTACCCGTCTACTGCATGGGGAGTCCCACAGGTCATCATGGCCTGATAGGACTCCAGCTTAATGGCATCCCTTACTTCCGGTGGAATTTGGTCCTCTCTGACTCAATGTCCCCAGCCTCTCTCGGAATCTGTAAGAAGAGACACATATCCCGGACCCGAAGGTGCAGGGAAGCGACCCTCTCGTTCACCAATGACCAGCCACTTATGGATCTTCCTGCGGGTGTTGAGCCTACTGGAAGGCTGGCCCATGTAGGCATTTTGGGCTGAGCCAAGCCGGGACTCATGGGCAAAGACCCAGCCAACAGGTGCTCGCCTGCAAGCCCCAACCCCAGGCCTGGCTCCAGGGTGGGGCCCCAGTAACACCAATCCGGGAGACATAACAGTCCTTGATTGTCTTCTATCAATGAATGAGCTTGTGAAGGTCACTATCACTAAGGCCACTATCGCATCATAAATATACATACAGACAGAACCAGTTTTCATCTGGATAGTCTCATTTTCATCAGTCATCAGAATGATTTAAAATTTTACATAAGCATATAAAAATTCCACACATATCAGCTTTAATTAGTGCGCTGAAGTTGTGCTCGTTAAGTGTATTTCTGTGCATTTTCATGAAAATCTGCGCTGCACCTGTCTCTGCAGATGGCCCCTATCCTGGCTAAGACCTCTCCCACCTTCAATGTCTTCCTGTACGCTTTGGGAAATGAGAACTACAGAGGAGGCATCTGGCAGTTCCTCACCGGGGAAAAGATTGAAGTGCCTCAAATTGAGAACAAGTCCAAATAAACTAAGAATGCAATAATCACACACACTTACTGTCCTGGTGGTTTCTCACAGGTACATCAATGTTTCTGTCTGTGAGTGTATGTGCGCGTGTTGTGTCTTGACCAGTGGTGGCCATCGTACCTTGTCAGCAGCTGTACTAGATTTAGTGTCCTTTGTTTAAGCAGTTGTATAGGTTTTCATGAACGATTCTGTCAACACAAGTAAAAAAAAACAAAAAACATTGTGACTTGTAACTTTCAAGGTGCTGAACAAAGTTTAACATGTCCAGCTACTTCCTGTGGGGAGGGACTATAAAGCACAATGTAGTAAATGCATCAAAACATTGGACGTGACAGCTTCCATAAGAAACACATGATTTTTCATTTTTCCTCGTGTTAGTATGAAATTTAATGTAATTTATTCAGTACGTAGTGAGTTAGGGATGACTTTAATTTTGTGGTCATCTTACAAAATGCTTTTTGTAAACAGACCCACAATGTCTTATTGTGACATTATTCTTATCTATTATAATTCTATTAGTTTCAAGGCTGACTTAAAATATAAACCAAATAATTTCCTTTGTTAGTCGAGTTAGAGTAAAGTCAGCTGGACTTGCTTGAGGTTCTTGAAGACATTTCATCTCTCATCCAAGTGGCTTCTCCTCTTCTAACTGACCAATCAACAACCATCACTGGGGTCATATTTAAGTGGTTACCCCACTCCATCATGTCAGTCATTCAGGTTGCATGAGTCAAGGTCTGAATGGGTGATGAACTGTGTTAGGCTACCTCCTCCCCTGACCTCCAGTTTTGTTGACCTTTCAATCCTCTTTCAAACCATCTGTCTTCTCTGGTCAAAAGATGGATATTGTTGTCTTCAAATGAATGACCCTTAGCCTTTAAAAGTGTGGGAGCTACTGAATCTTAGCCTGAGGATTCCTCAAGCATGTCCAGCTGACTTTACTTTAAACAACCATGACCTGGATGACAAACTAAATAGTGTACATTATAGAAAATATTGGCATTTCATCTCTTAAAGAAGATCAGCTGATTACCCTAAACATCCAAGTACATTTGTTTCAGCTACAGCATGATATAAATAACTTGGCCAACACCTCTGTCGCCAAAAGGCATCCATCTGAGCTCTGTCAGTCATTTAGTTTGTCTTTCCTTCCCCCTGTCAGCCAGGCATATTTTTTCCCCTCTAAAGCTTCCTGTCTCTATCCTCTCATCAAAGAGAGAGGACTCAAGAAAAAACTAAAAGATATGAGCTAAGGTTCAACAGAGGATTCATGTCACAGATCTTTGAAGTTTCTGACCCAGCGGGAGACACCTATTGGGTCACATTCATTTACTACACCTGTCAGTAACATGTGAAAGCTTGTGCATGCCACTGAGGTCTCATCATGCCCTGTAAGGTCTGAAGTGGTCTCTGTATCCAGAGTAGAGCTACACTAATCCCCTGAACAAGAGGACCATTCTTCAATACACAGCCCCCCACGACAAGTTAGAGATTAGTTGGTGGTTGTAGATTAACTGGACGTCCCTCTCGTGTCCAGATTTGCGTATGAAATAAAGACATAAATCCATGTTAGATTTAAATAGAAACTACAGACCAGAAGTCAGAATGAATTCATTTAAGCGTTAGTGTTAGTTGCATTTCTGGTTTAGGATAAGCTTTAAAATTCAATTTACCAATTTAATGTATGCATACAGTGATAATAATAATAAATACAAATATTCATATTCATATTCCTTCCCATATCACTTTGTTTTCTTACAAATCCTACCGTAAAAATAGAGCATTACTCTGAAATTTTAAATGTATTGTCCCAACAATACTTAATAACATACTGGTTATCATATAATCACTATTCTAACAGTAGGTTTCAAAAACCAAGTAGTCCACTCTTGCGGTGTTGTTTTAATGTAACACAGGATTTAAAATATAACAGGATTATAGTGAATATTATCACCACACAACAACACCTGTTGAGATTTTGGTCAGAGTGCAGCATGTTTCTACTCTGAATAATGTGGACATAATCATTTTTAAACCTGTGATAATTCAACATATACTGTTTCTATACTATGATGCATGCATGTGATTTACCATACAATGATGTAAATCCTCAACAGCACAAACAGGTCAACTCACATCCTAATTCTCCCATGTAAATGCATACATAGATTAAGTGTGAAGTTGTGTGAAATACTTTATGATTAATTAGTGATCAGCATCTGGACTCCAGTTGTTAGGAGGCCAATTATCCTATTCTGCACAATGTAGTTATAGCTTTTATATAATTATGTTATCGTTCCAAATGCAATCCTGTAAGCTTCATTGTGTTGGTATTTTTTTTTAAAAAGCTTATTTGAGGTTTTTGCTGTTCATAATTTGCAGATTGTGATCTTCAGAAGATTAAAAGATTTCAAAAATCCAGTATTGATTGGAAAATTAATAAAGGATTAAAACAATGTTGATGCTTTGTCTTTTAATCATTTTGTGTTATTCATAGTCAAAATGCAGCAGGATCCATCTACCGCATCATACAAACCACTGTAACTAATCCATAGTGCTAAAGACAGTTCAGATGATACCAGTGTATGTGGTGGTGGGAAATATACCCAGTCATTTCCTCTTTATGCTACTTTATATCTCCTCTCCATTAGATGACAAGAGAAATATTGCACTATTTACTTCACTACATTTGAAGCCTGTAGCTACAGGTCACTGGGCACGTTCACTTTATTGATTAGTAGTTGTTATAGACCAACTTTTATCGACAACAGCACTGGAGTGATGTGTACCTTAATGCATCAATAATCTAATAATACAGACACAAATATATAAATATAATATATTAAAATGAACCATTCTGCATGTTTTAGTAACTTAGGCATGTTTTAATGTTAATACATATGTGTGAATGCTCTGAATGCAGGATTTTTAGTATGCATTTGCGGTACTGCTACATTTAGTTGAGTGAAAGATTTGAGTTGTCCCACCAGTGGATGCGTTTCAGTGCAATTAAAGCGAAGTAAGCATTCAACCGGCATGATGAAGATAACACCCAGAGGTTACAACATACAGTAGAAGCCCCCAGTTGGTGTTTCTAAGCAGATTAATTGACGACAGCCTGTCAGTGGAGCGGTTTGTTGCATAATTATGCGGTAATAACACATGTGCACTGAAGCTAGCTTCTGTTGTCATCTGCATCATTCTCAGTTATTCCAGCTAATTCAGTCATCTGCAAGAAAATACTGTTGATTAGACTTCTCTGATGGCATAACATTCACTTAAAATAAGGATTAAATTTGCCATATGTATGGATGCTGAGTAGATCATTTTCATTATAATCAATATAGAACCTATTCAAAACCTTATATGACATGAACATCAAAGTCCCCAGACACTGATGGACATATGGAGCTGTCATCTGGTGGGAAGTTACTTTGACCCCACTTCCTAAACCGCTGCAAGCCAACATGATCAACTGCCAACACAAATGGATTTTTAGAGTTTCAAAGAACATTATGCAATGAATAATTAGAAAAAAAAAACTAAGAAAAAACAACTAAGTGAAAACTTAGATTATAGTTCTTTCCACCTTTATGGAAGAGAAGAGACCAGCAATTCTATCTTGACCTATGTGAAATGTTAAATACTGTTTATGTACAATATTACCACAAATTCTGTGTTGTTCATGGGAAAACAATCTTGTGTAACAGTGGATCATTGTTCACCCATTCGGCGGTACTATGTTAACTGTGGAAAGATTTAACAACCTGTAATGTCTGAGATCAGCACTTTGCATACCTGATGCATTAACTAACCATTAACTGTATTACCTCGCTGTCATAGTAAAGTACTTTCTCTGTCTTCATAGAGTTCATGAGTATCTAATAATGATTTCTCATCATAGATGATGTCCACAGATTAATTATTTATACCACACTGGCCAGAGATTTACACCAGATAGCTGATGGATTATGTTACAATCTGAATCCAAATGTATGGCAGGAGACCACAGTTTGCTTTTTTCTTCTTTTCATTTTTCATCGGCTTTCCCTCTCTTACAATCAAACATATTCAGGTACTTAGAGTTCACTGAGGATTATGTCTGGTCAGCCAGTGAAGTTTTCATATGGGCTTTTTGAGCGGATTACTCAGCAACTGGACCACGAGTGCAGGAAAAAGAATCAAGAGAGTCAAAGAGAGGGAGGACTGTTCCAGAAAGAGGGAAGTTACATGAATCAGCATTCGCCTGAACAATGCGGGGGGGAAGAAAATCATGTGGGATGGTTGGAAGATGGTTGTAACACAATATCATCATGGTGACCCCAATCAACGACAAGCTACAGATCATGTGATTTTTACAGAGATGTCGTCTGTACTATTAACATTTCTGTGAGTAAGTGATTATGAAAGTCAGCTGACTAGAAGTAAACAACATGCAGTTAAGTTGTGCTAATGTAATGTTATGCTGCATTACCTAACTGTTTGCCTGCACAGCTGCTAGAACTGAGGTTAGTTGTGAGATGAGGAATGAGAAGCAAGGGACAGAAAAGCAACAGAAAAAATACAACAAGTTCCTAACGTGGGAATAAAATAATATTTCAAAACACAGAATTAAATACACAAGACTAAACAATGATTGAACATAAGCAACGGGAAAATGTCTGAAAGTAACCGAACATAATTCTGAACATAAACATACTCCTCACAGAAGGTCTTGCAGTGCTACAGACTGAAAAATTATGACCTGAACATTTGACCAAAATAAACTTAAGAATGAAGTTGGAAGCTGAAAAGTATTTTTTCTCCAGTTGCTAAACAAGAATAAGAGTCTACAGACATGCTGGCAGCTCTGTGAGTTTGCACAGCAGTGCTGGGAGCTGAAGGCTTATATTAGCATGCTAAGGTGCTGTCAATTCTGGTATGCTGATGTTGACCAGGTGTAATATTTACCATCCTGATTTAGCAATGTCCATGACACATTTTAAAAAATGTAACATAAAGAACCAAACAAGCACAAAAAGAAGAAATATTGCAGCCATCTGCACTTTATTCTAGATCCTTCTTGGTTAGTGAGACTGACAGGAGAAAAAAAGAGACTGCCCTCCAACCTGGAGCTCAAAATTTAGCCAAAGCAGTGCCAGTTCCTCTCAATCATTATCATTTGCAGAATCAGACAGCGATTCCAACACCTCACGATCGACCTCAGGGCCAGCCAGGCGCAAAAAAATGAGGTGAAATGTCAGTCTGCTGCCTCAGATCAACCACACTTGTCTCCATTAATGATCTTGACAGTCAGATTCGAAGCCGGTTATGTAACTTTGACCCCATAAGACTGCACATATACACGCACCAACACTCATGCTCTTGTTGAGCAGCCACAAGACAATCAATGGTAATGCTGAACACAGCTGCTCCTCCAATCAATTCATTGAACTTGAGGAATCACACCCTCTGTACACAGTGCAAATAACATGAAAACAATTGGATATGTAAAAATACTGTATACACGTTCAATCTCAAGACCACCATAAAATACTAACATGTTACATATTAGAAAAAAAAGCATATTTTGTTTTGAAGAAACAGTATTTTTACAGGATTAGTGTTCCAGTGTAATCTGGATTAAAGTTGAGCTGTGCGTCACTGCTCTTTAGAAATCGCTGTTTTAATTCATTAAACCGCTCACTTTGACCAGTATAGGGTGGACAATATTGTGACACCCTGAGTTACACACCAAGACACAGACACAAATACACGTTCACATGCAATTCTCATCTTTTGTCAATTATGAAACCCAGTCAGCATTCATTGCAGCTGCACTGTGCTTTGATTAAATGAATGGATTTCACACATGGGAGATGATGTTGCTTTTAATCCATTCAGCTACATGGATTATCCTATCAATCAACCTTTCTTGTTTTTCAAATGCAGCAGAAACGAAGCACGATCTGATATTGTGATTTTGCTTTCCCTTTCCATCTATGTTGAATTGTCGAGTTTCCATACAGGACTCTTATATAAACTCATCTATTGTCTGACTGTTTAAAGGTCAGTTGCCATACAAGGACCTCTGTACTCTACGCGCCTTGTACAGTCCACTACACAGATCATAAGCATTGGAACTACTTATCCAAACAGTACTGCACTATAGTAACACCGCACTGTAATTCAGTGTAGAGGTGCCTTAAACTTGCACTCTTTCTCAGGGCCACTGGTTGCAAAAAGAAGCCAAGACTGTATTAAAGTCTATATTAGCCTAAGCCTTTCACCTGCCAAAAAAACTGACTGCTATTCACAGTCAGTGTTTCTACTTTGCTCTGCTAACATTTGTTTACTTCTATCGGTGACTCTTATCTGTATTCAAGCGCTGAGCCACTGCATTTATTTAAGTGGGTCTCCCGTCACTGTAGACGGCCGCTGGAATGCAAACCATGTGAACTTTGACAGTCTGATAATCGAGGAATTTGCCTTTAAACATCTTCACAGTTTATGACAATTATATGACAAACATATGTGCATTCTGCTTTCTGTCTCTCGACCGCAGCAGGGGCTTTGTTGCCGTCTTATGCATGTTCAGTCAATCTATGCTTTACATCCATTTACAGATTTTAGCCGACTAATAACTTACATAACTCAGGACTGCAATCATTCAGGTCCATCAGGGTTATTTTTTATCTTTAGGCTGTGTGCATTTGGTTGCAGTGGCTTGGGATTTTGTATGGCTGTTAGAAATTAATACTTTGGCAACTGCACAAGATTACGTGGCGATCTTGAATCTCCTGAGCTACTTTCAAATCAGATCAGAGCAGAATCACTGGGAAAACAGCAAAAAAATGTTGATCCCCTGACACAGCCAATCCAGTTATGAGGACGGGGCTGACGCTGCCCTCAGCAACAGTCAGGAGGACTCTGAACTAAAAACAGATTTTTTTCCATGAAAAAAGAGAGGTGACTTGCAAAATAAGTGAACAAAGTTTAAAATGTGTACACACTGACTGAGTTTGTTTATCTGTAACTGTTGTGTGTGGCTGCCTGTATGTATGTGTGTGTGTCAGAAAAAGAGAGAGGGAGCTCAAACACAGCAGCATCTTGGGTGAAACACAAGCCAACGCACAGTTCCGGCCTTCATGACTCTGTTTAAGCTCTCCAGTTACAGTATGTTCACTGAGGAAAATAAATGTGATTATCAGAGCTGTTCTCTCACTAATGTGACGTAACAGTCTAAAAATAAAACTGCATAATTTTTGAGCCCCTTTTCGGTCAGATTCCTGAAATTTATTGCCTGGATTCAACCCGTCTATGTCAAAAAATAAAGCTCCCAGAGGGGAAATGACAGGCTGCGTTTAGACTAACTTATTTTTCTCTCATTCGTTTCAAAGACACTGACATGTCTGTAAAGCTAAATTAAGCTTCATTTTAAATTATGGGCCATGTTGTTTATGTTCATCCATACATCCACCCAGTAATATACTCATTTTCTTAAATTTTAATGCCTAACCATTAGATCAGGAATAATAATAATGCATAATTTAGTGACCATTTGGGGAAATTCATAGTGGAAATCTACACTATGCAATGGCTGGGTTTTCTTAAACCATCCTGCCCACATGGGTTGAAGGGTCATTTAATTGTCTCAAATACATTATGAAGGCAAGAAATTCCATAAATGAACCCTTGGAAAGGCACACCTCTTAATTGATAACCACTCCAGGTGACCACCTCATGAGAGAAAAGCCAAGAGTGTGCAAAGCTGTCATCAAATCAAAAGGTGGCTACTTTAGAGAATCTAAAATATAAAATATATTCTGGTTCATTTAACACTTTTTTCTTTACTATATAATTCCATATGTGTTCTTTCATAGTTTTGATGTCTTCAGATTTAATCTACAATGTAGAAAATAATTTTTAAAAAAAGAAAGAAAGAAAGAAAAAAAACTTAGAAGGTGTGTCCAAACTTTTGACTGGTAGTGTAGGTGATTTTATTGTGCAGGGTCACCAGATATTTTGTGTACTTTTTTTTCTTTTTTGTAAAAGGAAAATCAGTAAAAGTAATCCTCAGTGAAAATGTATGAGGATATGAGGACATCTACTGGCTGAACAGAGACAGGGACACTCAGAGCAGAAAACCAACAGGGAAATCCTTTTGACTACGTATTTAAACCAACATGGCTGAAACCTGATATATAAAGGCACAAATATCTGTTAATGAATTACTGAAAACATTATTTTATTCACAAGTAAGCAGCGCTCTCCGCCTTGATGACATTTATGAAATTGATTGCAATCAAATCACCTTTTCTGACAACAAATCTGCAGATCTTATTCCACATTCAGATGAAGAACCGAGTATTTAGAGGGAGTCTGGTAGGGTCCACTTTTCAGATTTAAGGGTGCTTTGACCAATTCATTATCCCTCCACTAGATGTCAACACCGCTCTGTCTCATGCTTCAGATCCAATCATTAATCTACGGCCTCCTGCAAAAGCTGTCAAGCCTTTCAGTCCCATTATCAAAGTTTTATTTACTATAGAAAGAAATAAAAGCACTTCGCCATAAAATTAAATTTTCATTTTCAAAAATTTTAAAGTGTTTGAAATGTCCCTGCTTTAACACTGAAGTTTAAACAGGATCTTCAAACAACACCCCAAAAAAATACAGCTGATTCCTATTTAATGAATTATCTGAGAAACTTAGTTATTTGACTCCATCAGCAGATTCCAGGAAGTGCTGGTGAAAGCTGCTGAGGCTTCTCTGCTCCGGTAGATGGCAGTGCTCACTTTTTTTCTCACAAACCCACTCGTCTCTCCTCGGTTGAAAGCGAAGCAAACATGATGTCTTGAAGTTTTCTCAAAATGTTACTTTTCTCCAGGTTCAAATGCAACCATATGAAACCACTGCCTGAAGGTTTTTTTTTAGTTATATTTCCTCAAAAGAACAAAATAAACTCTGTGTAAAAGCACATATTTTGATAGAAATACAACAGAAGGTAAAGATGAATAATGTCTTGATAATTACAGTGTCTGCTGCTGGTAAGTTTATATTTTCTCACATCTTTTCACAGCAGTCATGAAGATCTGTCTATGTGAGGGTTTAAAAACCTAGTGACCATTATCACACACACACACACACACACACACACACACACACACACAGGTGAGAGCTCCGGACGCGGAGCGTGTATTAGGGGATAAAACACTCAGCAGCATTTTTGCTTTTTTAGAAACAAAAGGCGGTGAAAGGTTCTGTCAGAGGGGACCCGCTGTTGAAAAAGGATTAAAAGATTAAAACTCCTGTTAGTGTCATCTCCCGGGGAGCTGTCCACCGGAGTGTGGTGCTGAATCACTTCCTACAAAACAAATCAGCTCAGGTTTAACACCCGCGGGTTTCCTCGTGTTAATGAATGAACCCACCTTAAGTAAAAAAGAAAAAAAAAAGCCTTCAAGGTTTTGTGAACGTGTCTTACTTTTAGGCTTAAAAAAACAAATGGCACACGGGTTGTCATTCAAAAAGTGGAGCCTAAACGCGAAAAGCATCCGCGTCTCGGTGTTGGAGCATCTGAGCGGGCAGCAGTGCGGACTTTGATTTTCTCTTTAATTTGCATAAAAGATCTTCTGGAGAGCAGCAGCCGGACTGTGCGTCACAGCCAGGACGGGAGGGGTGTGTGTGTGTGTGTGTGCGGGGAGGGAGGTGTATGGGGTGGGGTGGTGGTGGGGTGGGGGGCACCTATGGGAGTCAACAAACTGCAGTGTGTATTCCTTCCGCGGCCGACAAAAAGCAGCCGGGCTGATGTGAAATGATGACTTAGCGCGCGGCGTTACAGGTGACTGGAGACAGCCGCGGGCGCGCAGCTGCAGGCGGACCCGAGGCGGACGCGGTGCGCGCTGATGGAGCCGGAGCCGTGAGCGCAGTCCGGGACCAGCGCGTCACCTGAATGACGGGATATGAGACAATGAAGCAACCCGGGACGGCGGAGATAAAACGGGTCCAAGTCACGGGAGCGGAAAAGCGCGTGCGATGACGGACGGCGCGAGGGAGAGGAGAAGAGGTAAAGCAGAGGAAAGTTGTCTAGCTCATTAGGAGGGGCTCCCGGTGCTGGAGAAGAGAGGGAGATAAATAAAGAAAAGAAAAAAAGGCAGAGCAGATGTGCCAAGCGTGCGTAATTCTATAAACACATCAACCGGGGGAAACCGATTTTCTTTTTCTCCAAAAGATCAGACTTGAGCAAGAAAAAGGGGAGAAAATCATGGAGCCGGAGGGGACCACAGAGGGACAAGCCACTAATTTGGCACAATCTGCCGCCTCCAAACTGTCCCAGATGGGCGAAAGAACTAAACAACTGGGCAACGTAATCCAAGACCCAGACCGGCAGAAACGGATTATTCTAGTCATAGTCTGTGTAGCACTTTTGTTAGACAACATGCTTTACATGGTCATTGTGCCAATTATACCCGATTACCTTGAAGGGCTACAGAAAGCAGCGGATAAGGCGGAAGCCGCTGCGCCGCACACCAACTCCACCAACTCCACCTTCCACACAGCGGCCAAGGGGAACTTCGACCTGCAGATCGGGGTCCTGTTCGCCTCCAAGGCCATCCTGCAGCTCCTGGTGAACCCGCTGAGCGGCACCTTCATAGACAGGGTCGGCTACGACATCCCACTCTTCATCGGGCTCAATGTCATGTTCCTCTCCACCCTCATTTTCGCCTTCGCCGAAAACTACGCCACCCTGTTCCTGGCGCGCAGCATGCAGGGCCTCGGCTCGGCGTTCGCGGACACCTCGGGGATCGCCCTGATCGCGGACAGGTACACGGAGGAGGCGGAGAGGAGCAAAGCGCTGGGCATCGCCTTGGCCTTCATCTCTTTTGGGAGCCTCGTGGCGCCCCCCTTCGGAGGGGTCCTCTACGAGTTCGCAGGGAAGCGGGTCCCCTTCCTGATCCTGGCCTGCATCTGCCTCACCGACGGCATCCTGTGCCTGACTGTGCTCAAACCCTTCTCCAACCGGGAGCGAGAGAACATGCCTGTGGGCACCCCCATGTACAAACTGATGATCGACCCGTACATCGCCGTGGTGGCCGGCGCTCTGACCATCTGCAACATCCCCCTCGCCTTCCTCGAGCCCACCATCGCCAACTGGATGGAGGAGACCATGCACGCCAGCCAGTGGGAGATCGGCATGACATGGTTCCCTGCCTTCTTCCCTCACGTCTTGGGTGTGTTTCTCACTGTCAAATTAGCGGAGAAGTACCCTCATCTGCAGTGGTTCTACGGGGCCATTGGCATGGTGTTCATAGGGGCCAGCTCGTGCACGGTGCCGGCCTGTAAAAACTTTGGGCAGCTCATGATCCCGCTGTGCGGAATCTGCTTCGGCATCGCCTTCGTGGACACGGCGCTGCTGCCCACGCTCGGTTTCCTGGTGGACGTGCGGCACGTGTCGGTGTACGGCAGCGTGTACGCCATCGCAGACATCTCCTACTGCGTGGCCTACGCCCTGGGGCCCGTGGTGGCCGGACAGATCGTGCACGACCTGGGCTTCGTTCAGCTCAACTTGGGCATGGGCCTCGCCAACGTGCTTTACGCGCCGGCGCTCCTGCTGCTGAAGAACGTGACTCAGATGAAGCCCTCCTTCTCCGAGAGAAACATGCTGCTGGAGGACGGCCCGACGGGGCTGTACGACACGATCAAGATGGAGCAGCGAGAGAAGAAGAGGAAGGGTTTGTGCACGACGATCGACGAGAACGGCATCGAAACTTTTGCGCAGCGGTCCTACTCAGAGGAGGAGTCCTCGGGGGGAGAGTACGCGTAAAAGACCTGCAGCTGAGTGTAAAACTATCAAAGTGCCCATGTAGACTTGTGTGCATCCCGTCTGATCCAGTCAACTGCATAACACGATTAGGATTGTGTAACAACGTAAATTATTTACTTGCTTCTGGTGACAGTTCCTCCGGGTGTTGTCAAATCAAGTAGCTTCAAGCTTTTTGCGGTAGAAAGGCGTTTGCTCATCTTAAAGTGAGAGTATTGTGAAAGATTTGTTGAGATAAGTGTCTATTCATTAACAGTATTTATCAGAAACTGACTCATATGGTATTCAGGGATTATGTGTAAATGTATTTTAACTGAACAACAGTTGTAATGTATATGCGTCTCTCAGTGTAATCTGTATTTATTTATTCTTATTTTTTTATTTTGCCAGAGTTGTGCTGCTAAACTCAATATGCAATACTGCGTGTCACACGATGGTTTGAGAAAGAAACAACAGATGGACACCAAGTGAAACCTGCGTCTTATTGTCTGTTTATTTTGTTCGTTTTGGATGATGTACTTCTGGAATGCGTAGCCTCGATGTCTGATCTGCGACTGTACATACATGTATATTCATGTACATAATTAAATCAATATTATGTGAATGATACGGCTTTGGAAATGAGTCATTTCGTCAACTATTTACATGATTTACTGTTTTAGGTGACTATTTTATGTTCCTCTGCAGGGGAAGGAATCCACACTAACAAAACAGTGATGATAATATGACTGAAATTATGGTTTTATTTATATTTATTACTGGAATTTTTACGCACAGGGTTAGTTGAACAATCAAATGTTAAAGTTATTAAGGCCTGCACTCAGATCGTGTGTGATCCTTATTAATAATAATAATAATGATAATAAAAACAGCAACATATAAAGAAGATCGTCTCTGAATTAAGCAAACGCGGTTTTGGAACAAAATATTTCTCATGTGGGATTCTGAAGTTAATAATGTGAGTGAAATCATCAACAGCTGCCCGACATGCAAATCTTTGCACGTGATATTAAATACACAACGCCAATTAAAGCAGTCGGACGCAGCGAGGTGGAAGCAGTGTATGTGTATGTATAAATTCACAAAGCCACTGGAGGAAGTCCATGCAAAACGCATCCTGCTCGCTCCTCCGCTCAGCCGGCGCCTGAATGAGCTGGAGTGAAGACGCGAAGTGCCAAATAAACTTCTCGGCGAATAGCAGGACTTCTGGGAGGAGCCTGGCTGCCGGGAGGGGGTGAGGTACCCTCCTCAGCATCTCTCCCGAGCCAGCGAGGGAGCCGCGCTTTTGCCATGTTGGGGACTGAAAGATGCTCAAAATGATGAGGGATCAGAGTGGTGAAATTTAGAAGAAAATCCTGCCAGAAATGGATTCAAGTCTCGGTGGATAAAGTTAAACTCCGTGTCTGAGCCCCGGGACGAGTGGGATTGTTTTTTTTTTTGTTTTGTTTTTCTATTTCTGGTGAGTAAAAAAAACATTTCATTGTAATCTGATTGCTTATTTAAATTTGGCACAGTTGTTTATGGTTGTTTATGACAGCAGCTGATAGTAAAACGCGCAGGATTTGGAACAAGTTTTTAAATTATTCTGCATGTGAGCATCTCCAGAAGTGCGCATTCTTATATTTATTGTAGATATTTTATCAATTGCTAATAATTTTACATTTGTCTTGAATAATTTCTCATCGGTACAGCCTTGAAAGATAACTGCTCTGGGTTAGTCACAGTCACTAACTAAGTATTTTACAGCGCTTTGCCGGAACTAGATACTGATAATATTTTATTTGTTATGTGTCTCAAAGGAAATCAGCCGCTCTGCACCGCCAACATGCCAGTTCTGGAGCAGGAGCCCTCCAAAGATTTAGGGGGTGGAGAAGTAAATATATCATGTTTGGATACAGAATGTATTTCAGTGAAATATGCATGACAGTAATAATGTTTTACAACGAATTAGGAACGCCAAATATTTCATTTAAGTAAAGAATATTAATAAGACTAAGACATTATAGTAATTTTTAAAATAATGTAGGAATGACTGCGTGGTATTTTATACAAATAGTTTACTTGTTATAAGATTTTCATTCAATATTATCTTGTTCTGAGGTAAGTCAGGAGATGAATTTACAATCTTGGGTTGTAGCTGCCCTCAGTTAAAAAATGCAATAAAAAACTTTGATATTTAGGTGTTTTCTTGAGAAATGGATGTGATGCATGTGTCACAGGACAGTGGAAGGTTTTTAGTTTTTGATGTTTTGAAGTCTTGGAGAGTTTGCTGAGTCTTCCTCCACACTCCACGCTCAGGGTCTTCCCAAGCTGCCACTGCCCTCCCTGCAAGACACCTTGGATGTGTACCTGAGGTGCATGAAGCACCTGCTCACAGAGGAACAGTTCAACAAGACCCAGAATGCAGTGAAGCAGTTTGGTGCCCCTGGAGGAGTGGGGGAGCTACTGCAGAGCAAACTCATGGAAAGGAGGGAGAACAAGGCGAACTGGGTAAATGAGATTATCAGAAAGACACGACAGTGCTGCGTGAAAGTCAAATAACTGAATGAACTGTTGGGGTTTTTTGTTTGTTTTATAGCAACTAAGAATTATGCATGAATGACTTATATTAAAGTTCAGACAAACTCCTGAGTGAGTAACTCCGCTGTACAAATATTGTTTAACAGGATCAAAAGTTTATATAACTAGATGACAATTCTGCATATTGCCTGGCCGTTAATAAAATTACATACATCGTTTACTATCATTACTGATGAACATGGTGAACAAACCTTTTACAGTACTGGAAAACATTTACAGATTTAAACAGCGGTGTATCTGTGTATAGACTTAAAAGTTTTAAAACACATGGCCACATCCAGTCTTGTATATTGTTTGCTTGCACTGGTGCTTCATATTCATTAACATTAGATTGTGGCTTCAAGCGAACCCCTCTTGTTTCCTGCTGTAGGTGTATGACTACTGGCTTAATGACATGTACCTGAACAACAGACTGGCTCTGCCCGTCAACTCCAGCCCCGTGATGGTCTTCCCACAGCAGAACTTCAGGGCTCCCATCGACTCCTTGCGGTATGAGACACTGCACAACCGAGTGGTTAGTTGTTAGTTGTTGTCACTTGACAGGTGATTTTTGATTATTACAGCAGGAGGACTTGAGGAATGATGGTGAAGCGTATGAATTACTCAGAGAGCGGCTTTGATTGATTATAGCAAAGTGAGCAGTTCCTTGCTACACGCTGACAGATGGGGTCATTACCCAAAACACCTTGAGGGCTGTGAGGCCACGCAGGCTACCCGTGGCAAGGTTAATAGACAATGAAGGCTGTGGTTTGGTTAACACGGTATTGATCCAAGACTGGCTCCTTAAGGTGATTTACATGCAGCATTTACACTGTTAAATGTCACACAGTCCAAGCATACAAGAAGGAGTGGCTGAGTACAACATGTGTGTGTTGGGAAGTATTTTACACTGTAACGTTTTTTCTTTCCTAGGTTTGCTGCTCATTTAATTTCTGGAGTCTTGGAATACAAGACTCTTCTTGATGCGTAAGTTCATTAACAATGACAATATCAAGGAATTTGAAATATTCAGTGACAACAGAAAAATTATGACCTACAGTAAATGTGTAAGTAAAAATCTGACAAAGTGTGTTTGGCTGTAGACGTGCCCTGCCTGTGGACTACGCCCGAGGCCAGCTGGCTGGGACCCCTCTATGTATGGAGCAGTACTATCGCCTCTTCTCTTCCTACCGCCTACCAGGATCTGAGAGGGACACACTAGTGGCCCAGGAGAGTAGTGTGATGCCAGAACCTGAACACATCATTGTGGCTTGTAAAAACCAGGTCAGACATGGCGAAAATAGACTAGTCTGACAAAACAATCCCAGCTAAAGTTTCAATTTTTTTTTGTGGGTCTTTCAAGCACATCATCATATAGTCATCAGTGGTGGATGGGGTTTGCTTAGTTGTCACTGAAATGGATCAGTTGACATGTGAGATTAGCACTTTCAGGACTTCATCTGTAGTTGCTTGACAAAAAAAAATCCAACTCAAGGTCTACTTTCTAGCTTTTTTCTGGAGATTATATGACACGCAGTCTTCATCAGCGAGGTCAGGAATAAACTTAAATGTTTAACCTATGAAAAATGAATTCAGAACAGGTCTCATAATAGACAGAGAACAATGTGTACAATGACAGTTTCACTTAGAGTGAGAATTAGATGATAAATTACCCTCCTGTCACAGCAGAACATGTAGATCATCATTCACTTGTCTCTGGTGATACTCAATGGGAGATTAGCAGCTCTCTGTTAAATGAATCATCTACAACCTGTGTAACATGTGCACATCAAACAGCAACCTTTAGCACTGCCACTGTGTTGCAACCCCACAGAGGCGCTCAAATAAGTAAAACTATTAAAGATAGCCACTTACTATCGCAATCACTTTTTAAATGCAAATCAAATATATTTGGGAAAACATTGAAATAATTATCATTACTGTCTGTACTAAACATCTTAGCTCAACCATTATTTACTGTCCATACTGTATTTGTGCACACACTGCTTTCCTTAGGGGGATTATTACTGATATTTTGGTTCTTTCGAACTCTTTTAGTTTTCCCTCCAATTAAAGAGGGAATAAGTGAGAAAACTGGTTGACCTGTTGGCTTTTTTACAGCAATGACTTTCTTGAAATTTTTATTTGCTTCTTTTTAAACTGAGTATTTAGTAGTAGTCTAGTAGTCTAGACTTTAGTAAGTATTTTAAAAGGTATTATGTTATCATGTTTGACAGAAATGGTGGTTGTACTAAATTTGAAGTTAGTTATAAATTCTCAGTTAATGTTAGTCAAGTCAGACCTGAGGATGTGAGCACTGACACAGCTTGTGATCCATCTGAACCCTCGTCCAGTTCTTTGTGCTGGATGTGGTGATAAACTTCCGCAGACTGAATGAAAGGGACCTGCTGACTCAACTGCAGAAGATTGTGAGGATGGCTGAGAACGAGGAGGAGCGGCTCCCACCCATTGGCCTGCTCACCTCAGACGGACGGACAGAGTGGGCCGAGTCTCGGAGCGTGCTAATGAGAGGTACGTCTTAACTTAAAGCTTCAGATGTTTAATTCAAGTGGATCGCTGCGTTTCCATGTCTATTTGTCTCACCAAGTTGGTTTTTATTATTTTTACATTTAATGCTCTAGAGTCTACTAACAGGGACTCTCTGGACATGATTGAGCGTTGTATGTGTCTGGTCTGTCTGGATGACCCCACTGGGCCTGAGCTAAGTGACACCACACGAGCCATGTTGATGCTGCACGGCGGAGGAGTCGCCAAGAATGGGGGCAACCGCTGGTACGACAAGCCCATGCAGGTTAGTGAACACAGTTAGCCTGTGAGTCTGCTTTAATCTTTAACTTGCTGCACATTGTGTGGCTTGAATAGTCTTAGAGAATTGTGATTAAGGAAAAGGAGAAAGTATTCAGGAAGAATCTATGATCTACGGCATTTCATAAGGAAAATGGCATAAACTGATGTTCATCTGTGAATGTAACAAACCAATCCCATGCCAAATTAAGAATTTACACTTAAGGAAATTCGAATGGAGTGTGGATGTTCCCATTGGATTATGTGCCTGATGTCATTAGCATGAACTTTGATGGAGATGTTTTAATGAAGAATTCAGATCATTAAATTAATTATATGATTGCTGTTCACTACCCAGAGAGTTGGAGATTTCCTCTCTAATTTATTTCTTCACTGCAGGGTACAGTGTGGATGAAATGTATATGATGAATGCAGTTGCAGTACAGTGTTGAAACTGGAACTGCAAATGAACTCAATCTTAGGTAATCTACCAATGCAGATTGGATCATCTTAAGATCACAGCATTGTAAAAAGCACAACTGTGTCAGTTTGTTGTAGGAGCCGACGGCTGCTGTGGAGTCGTGTGTGAACACTCGCCCTTTGAAGGGATCGTCCTTGTGCAGTGCACAGAGTATCTGCTCAAATACATGTAAGAAATAAAATGCAACTGGATTCTGGAAATGCAAAATGTGTATGTGATTGTTATTGTCACGTGCTAAGAAAACAAGACTATCCTAGAAACATGCCAAATGATATTATTCTCCCACGTGACATCAGGATTGGCAGCCCATCAAAGCTGGTCAGGGCTGCGAGTGTGAGCGAGCTGCCTGCACCGCGCAGACTCCGCTGGAAATGTACTCCAGACATTCACAAACTCCTCGCCTCCTCTGCTGACAAACTACAGAGGTCTGGCTTTTCTCTGGTTTCCACACAGTCAAACAAAAATAATTAAATGCTCTCAGCTCACAGGGGGATTCATTCTTATCTGCCCAGGCTGGTGAAAAGTCTGGACATGAATGTCCACAAATTCTATGATTATGGGAAAGAGTTCATCAAGAAGCAGAAAATGAGTCCAGATGCCTACATACAGGTCGCTCTTCAGTTAGCTTACTACCGGTAAGAAAACCATGAATATAACAGGATCCTGTTGTATTTCAGTTCTGAGCTACAATAATTTGTCTCTGTGTGTCCCTCTAGCTGTCATGGCAGACCCGTATCAACCTATGAGAGTGCTTCCATCAGGAGATTTCGGGAAGGCAGAGTGGACAACATCCGCTCAGCCACACCAGAAGCCCTGGCCTTTGTCAGAGCAATGACTGATGGGGCACTGAGCGCGAGCGTAAGATGTTTTAGCGTGTTAAAGTCGCACTGTCCCATTTAAATGAATGCTGCTGCAGAGTAAAAACTCAGTTTGGGCATTGTAATGAGATTGTGAGTTCGATTTTTTTACTTTCAGTCTGTGTTGATGCACTTCACAGTGAAAAACTATGCTTACTGTAAATAAGGGGATTTAATAGTCTAGTATTGATTCTCAAGATGTTTGTTTGTTTCTCCAGGATGCAGAAAAGATGGAGTTGTTACGAGGCGCCATAACTGCACAGACAAAGTACACTATTCTGGTAACTACTCTCTAACCCCGGTCAGATTTATTTTGCATTGGCTGTGAGAGAAAATATAGCAACATTTATATTCATTGTCCTTTTATTTATATTCATCCTCCTTTTCAGGCTATCACAGGGATGGCGATAGACAATCACTTATTAGGACTACGTGAAATTGCACAGGAACTGAAGATAGAGAAGCCAGAAATATTCAAAGACGAAGCCTACCTCATCAGTAATCAGTTCATTCTCTCTACGAGTCAGGTATGGTAATACGGTGATTTTAAAACTAAGTTCAGTCTACCCGTCACATGAAGAACTGCTCAGCCTGTGAAAACAGTATAATGTGCTCTGTGGCTTTGCAGTGATCTCCCTAAAGTCTGTAAAAAAGAAAGTCAGCGATGCCATCAGGTTTTTTCTCAGATTCTGACTGATGCTTGACATTTTTAAACTGAAAGTCTGAGCTACAAACTGGAGGAGTGGGGTTTGAAAGATGCCGGCCTTTAGGGGCCAAGAAGGGTTTGAAGAAAGTAGGGCTCAAACCAATTAGTACTGCCATTATCAACGAATCTGCAGATTTTTGTTTATGTAGTTTAAGTATAATTGTATTTGCAGCAGTATTTGTACACACTCATAGTCACTGGCTCATTGCTAAATGATTCACTCTTCTCTCAGGTTCCCACTACCGTCGAGATGTTCTGCTGCTACGGACCCGTGGTTCCAAACGGATATGGAGCCTGCTACAACCCTCAGTCAGACCACATCGTCTTCTCTGTGTCCAGTTTCCGCGAGAGCCCGCAGACGTGTTCAGCAGAATTCATCAAGGCTCTGGTGCAGGGACTCCTGGACATGAGGGATCTGTGCAAGAAACACAAGCCCAGCCCCAGTCCCACCCCGCAAAGACAGGCTCGAACGCTGGAGACGCACACACAGACAGACACAAACTGGCAAAACAAGACACAGCAGAGAGCGGTCGACCTGACCAAGAATCAGCAAATGCTGCCACAGGTTGTGTTGAAGACACCGGACCAGACGAAAGTGGAGGCTCAGACGCAGACCGGAGAGGCGCCAGCTTTGAAGAACGGAAGTAAATCATAGAAAAACTCTTCAGTGCCAGTGAAAATAGTGGTGGTATGATTTTAAAGCTGTGTTTTTTTGTGCTGTATTGCTCTTGAGTCATTCACAAAATATACACTGTGATACAAAATGTTGTTTCTCTGTCTACTTTGTACTGTACTTTGTATTGTAAAATGTATCAGGTGCTGATGATAATCTATTTATTCTTAGAGAGTATTAGAGGTGTTATAATATAATATTAATATAAAGGATGTTTTCTGGTAAGAATATCCAATATACAACTGTGGTTCAAATGTATGTAAAATGGCTTCTATATGTAGGTATATACTCAAACCAAATTTGAGCTTTTGGTTGTTATTTTGCACTAGATTGAGAAGACTCAGGCAAGGAAAAGAGTGGACTTGGACTCAGTTAAGGTTGGTGGGAAATGAGGAAACTCACTCACTTTTCCACATCTGCATCATTTTGTCAGTCGGTTTGACGGAGCAAAAGACATCTGTGAGTTTTGTTTAATTGCTAATTGTTGCACTACATGTCATATTGCAGATCGCATGCTGCTATCTTATGATTTTCTGAAGATTATGGTAAGACTAAAATCTTCTATGCAATTTCCATTTGTGTTGTTTTCCTAAATTATTATGTCCATTGTGTCAACAATGCATATGGTATTACTACAATGTCTGTAAACATTTAATTTAAACTGTACTCTACTCTAGATCCTGGGACTCGTACTGTGCTTGTGTAAATAAGAAACAAAAAGCAACCGACCAAGCTTTTAAGAAAGGACGCTGTTAAGTTTATCAAAGAATGTTAAATGTCATCAAAATTGTGTATTTGTACATTTACGAGCAGAATATATCAATTAAGTTATTTATTTTTTTATGATCTAACCTAATGTTACAGGGTACAAATGTAAGTTTTGAAACTTACAAACCAGAGGTGATCACTGTGTTTATGACTGTCCAAGTATTGTATCTATGAAATACTGCTGAAGATTAAAAGAAATTAAAATCAATAAGACTTCTGTTCATTTTGCTGTTTACAGAGCAGATACATAGCTTTTAAAAAAAATCACTGCGATTGAATCATTATGGAATCAGGACTTGTCCATTTGATTAAATAATATCCACTATTTTTACAATTGTATTGAACATTGCAAATGTGCCAGTGTTAGCCAAATTACTCATTTCAAACCTATAGTTATTATTGTTGTTGTTGTTGTTATTAAACAGTGATATAAAATCATCTTATTTGTGTACAACTCAAAGATTTTTTTTAATTTATGAGGCCTTTTAGGTGGAATCTGTTACTTAACAAAAAGTATAATCAGAATTGCATGCTCATCATATTAAGACTTATCTCATTTATCTCAATTATTTGGAAACACCTCATAGCCTGACATTTGACAAACTATAGCTAATGGCATGTAATATAAATAAATATAATGACATACTCACACATGTGTTTCAGTATAACCAAAACGCCTTAATGATGACTGAAGCTTCATTTAAACAAGTGGACACACTTAGAAAAAGAGGCTGCGCGAGCAACACGTGCACTAGACCTATTTATAAGTGAGTGGCCGTTACCATGGCGACCACAACAAAACCATGCCGAAGCGCACGCGGGTGACGCTTTGCCACGGGCCCTATGAATCCAACGGGGTGGTTGAACACAGGAGCTTCCGCCTGCAGGGTCTCCAGGGTAAGACTGTTTACATTTATTAACTCAAACGTGAATTTAAACACTGAACCTCCAAAATGTATCCGCAGCCGCTCTGAGGGCGCGCGGACACGAGTGTGTGCTGGAGGAGACGCACGAGCGCGATGCGGTGGAGCTGGTGGTCAGCGGGGAGGTGGTGTTCAGCTGCCACATCAAGCAGCTGCAGTTTGGTGAGTTTGATGAGACAAGTTTTTCATGTCCAAAATACTCCACCACAAGCATGTGAGTATTATCAGTTAAAAGTGCATCAAGTGTCAAAGAGCGCGCAGTAAAATAGTCCCTGCCTGTGTTTCATTATTGTATGTGATATTTTGGAGTGAATGTTACTTCTGTATTAATGTGTATGCTGCTTTTTGATTTCAGGCTGAGCTCATTTGAATATATGATTATATGTTTTTTTTTTTACTGTTTGTGGGCGTAATGTACAGAAATGCTTCATAAGATCATCGTGTGTTAGTAGACTTGCTGCCTGTGAGAAATCTTAAAGAAGTCAACTTTTCATAAGCTCATGAAAACAGTTTGAGTTCAGCTTTGTGGCGATGCACTTTACAGCTCATCCAGAGAGTTTAAGAAGTGAAGGAACACATTATCTTAAAGTTTGAGATATAAGGTTTTCCCAGGTCAGGAAGAGAATGGAAAAAAAATGAAATCTAAAAAGTAACTAAAGCTGTGAAATAAATGCCATATAGTGCAAAGTACAATATTTGAGTCTGAGATGTAGAGGCATAAAGAAAATATTGAATAAAGAATATATTAAGTAATGAAAAAGTAAAGTAACATTTGTTCTTACGTATTGTACTTGAGTAAAGGTTTTAGTCCACCACAGGTGTTTGGTTGGGAAAGAAAGTGTAGTGGTAGTAAAGTGGTAGTAAAGTACTGGTTACATGTGATCTCACTGTGTGCTGCTCAGCAGTCTTTCAACCTGTCGTGCTTTTTTCCCCCGAAGGTGGAGATGGAGAGCTGGACCCCGTTTGTAAAGAAGCTGTTGCTGCTGTGGAGAATGCTTACTGAAGATGACAGAAACCCACCACCTGCCTTTAAAATAAAAGACACATAACACCAGTGTGTATTTTCCTAAACAACCCAATCGAATAAAACTACTATTACCTTGTATATAAACAGACTTATAGTCTTTCTATAACGGTCATTCACTATATGTCAGGTAGCAGTGGTAAATTGATTAACTGCAGATTTATTAGGGGAATGTAAAAAACATTATCAAAACATTAAAATAGAGCTAAGATGGGACTTGCTTTATTGGCTAATATGGGCCGTTATAAAGTGCTGTGTCTGGACATTATTCCTGGATCTGCCATATGTAGTCCGCTGTGTATTCATGAAGACCGGACAGGGTGTATTCATGATACACAATGGGTGGTAGATGTGAGGTTTTCAGTCAGTCAGGGCCCAGCAGTCCACTGTGCCCACACGAAAAATGAAAAAAGATGTTATATTAGTAAATGAAAACAACACGGCAGTATAAAAGTAACACAGCTAGAGAGGGGTCATACAGTTTGCAAAGTGATGGTAACATCTATTGAGTTCACTAACATTATCCACCATAAGCTACTCGTCATACAAGGCCAAGTAAGTCTGTAGCAGGAAATCCACAGAGACGACTAAAACGATCAAGGATGCATTTTATTGCTTATGAATTCAACTCTTCATCTGAAAAAAAGAAGAATATGTTGTTTCCTCTCATAAATCTGGTATAGGCGTGCTTTAAACCACCATGCAGTCTTATCATCTGCAGCCAAACATCACAACCAAAGCATGTTATTAAACTTAAATATATTTTATTGCATATTTGATTCTTTGCAGTGTAAGTGCAGCTCTATAGAGTTGTGCATATTTTTCAATGCCCCCAAAAACACGAGGACATATTTTTCACTGAAAACCTAACACAGATAAACCTTTAAATCATTAAATATGTAAAATTCTGTTTGTGCATGGCTTATTGTTAAATCTCCCAGCTGGAAGTGGGAAAGGTAAGCTACAGCTAAACAGGAGGCATAATTTTATGGAGCATTTCTAAGCACAGTGGTAACTAATATCAATTCTGTTAAATACCTGGGGATTTTAATGTGACAACCAAGCGTCAATATTGCTCTGAAAGCATCTGAGGCTTTGCTGTGTTTGTGTGTGGCGTTTACGTGTGTGCGCGCATCCCTCAATCTCAGAAGAGGAAGCCGAGCCTTATGTCCTAAGCAGAAAACATGGCTGCAAGTCTCTGTGCCAGCTGGCTCATGTCTCCTGGTGAAGTGAGGTGTGACAATAAATACAGACTCCTCCACTAACAGCTAAGGTAGCCAAAGCAAATGCAGGCACTAAACCTACTGATGTGTTAAGTTTCAGAAACAGTCTTCATACCTGTGATATGCAATTCATTGTTCAAGTACACCGGTTGGTGTTTTGTGTGCGTCTCGTAGCTTCTGCTAGTCTTCTACAAAAATCAGTAAAATATATACTACTATTCATGGCAGCAATGGAGGTATCTATGGTACGGCATTAAAGCTACTCCAATAACAGTGATTGTCACAAACATAATTTCTTGGTGCTTGAACATTATAAGAGGTACAAACGGGGCTATTGCTACGTCATCACTCAGCTGCAACTTGTATTGATGATTGTATTTAATGTTTGGAGAATGTTTTGTTTTTGAAATAAAGGTGTAGGAGGTATAGCACCATTTTGACGCAATAAAATGTATGTGTCTAATTCTCTTTAGACAAGACTTTAAAGCATATACATATACTGTGAAACCCATCATAAAAGGGTCTGGTGCTGAAAAGTGTTGACTGAATAAAGTGCAGATTCTTCCAGTAAAGCTTGACATTGTCCGATTCCCATGAACAAGGTGATTTTCGGGGGAGGTTTTTTGGGGTTTACATGAATAAAAATAACTTGATTTCACTTGACATGTGGCCCACTATTACAGTATTACAGTAAAATGAAATCAGTTCTCTTCATACGAGACCGGACATCTAAAATGTTTTACCCTCTCTCGCCTAGTTGTGCTTCATGATGCTTTTCACAAAAATTGCTGGAGGATGTGAAACACTGACTTGTCGCTATGGTTTGTTGTTGTAACAGTAGAACAGTGATCACTTACACGTGGACTCAAGATGTAAAAGTGTTGGCGTGGCAGTCTTTTGCATAAGATTATGAGGGGTTGAAACTAGGTTTGCTTAAAACACTAGGCTACACTCCAGACTGTCTCAAAGCTAAAAGAGTTTGTGCCAGTTTCCACATAGAGAAATAAATAGACCATGGTGTTTGGAGAGGAAGTTGCACCTCCATCCTGGTTCTTCTTCCAGCTCTCGGTTACATGTCCTTCCCCTGGAAAGCGCTCAGGTTGAAAGCAGTGTCCAAGAACCTCCTCAGCTCATTGAGGTGGGTGGATTTGTTCCCTGTCGCAGGAGCAGCTGCAGGGTCCCGTCCCACATACCTGAAAGAAAGACTCAAGGTTTGTCACCAGTGACAAGAATTCACACCCTTCACTTGATTTTGTAAAAAAAATGTTATCTCCCTCAAGAACAAAGTTTCTTACCAAATCGGTCTCTTGTTGGCCACAACTGTGAGGAAACGTGGCCGAACGTAGTCGTAGTAGCCCATGTTCTTGTGCTCCTCCTGACACCAGACCAGCTCAGCGTTGACATATTTCTCTGCTTCGGTTCGGACCAGATCAAACGGGAACGGAGAGATCTGACGGGAGTTAAACGAAGATATAAGAGAATGGAGAAGGGGAAAAGAAAAGAGGAAATTCAATCAGTCTCATTTCAAAATCCACAGTGCGTGACATGCTCAGACAGAGGAGAGGGATTAAACACCTGTTCGAGTCTGATGATGGCGACGTCTCTCTCCAGTTGTTGCTGTTTCCTCTCTTTTGCTAGTTCGTAGTAGACTTTGCCGGTGCAGAAGATCACCCTCTTCACCTGGGCTGGGTTTTGACTCGCAAGGCTCTCGTCTGGAATCAGCCTCTTGAATTTAGTGCCTGTGGACATCGGACGTGACACGTTACAGACCACTGTGCAACAACACGCAGGATAATTTATATTTTAGAGACAAATTAAAACTTCACCTGGGGAGAGGTCATCAAAACTGGACCTCGCATCGGGGTGCCTCAGCAGAGACTTTGGAGTGAAAATGATCAGCTGTGGGGGAAAAAAAAAGTTTCTGTCAGTGACAAACAACAGATTGATTCCATCATCCGTGTCTTCATTGTGCGCTTTGAAAAAACTCCAGAGGAAAAAAGTTTTTTATGTCTTTTCACGCTAATTTGTTGCCACCATATAGCACGCAACATCAGCATTGGGAAAACAAAACATTTCTCCGGCAATCAAATAAATAAAACCCTTTGTGCTCAACCGACCAAGTCCAGAATTTCAGGGTTTTTCATAAAAAAAACAAACAATGTTATCCCCAATTGGCCCACTCGCTAATTTGCTCAGGAAGTAATTTTCTCATGCTTCGTGAAGCATTGCATTTATGTGCGACAGGGGATCAGTTAAGACATTCACTGTGGCTGAAAACTATGAGAGACCAAAAAAGAGCTGCGCATATATAAAAAAGGAGAAGTGCTTTACACCCCAAAACTTTATGACCAAACTAGTTCTACTTATAGGGTTCACAGAACTAATCAAGAACATGCAGAACCACATGTGTACTACTTTTGGTACCTACCAGCATGGTAATGATATCATATTGCATGATAACAGTATTTTTGATAGTACGTCTGTCATGATGAAGCAATGTATCAATATCAAGACATAACCCCACTTTGTGCTTGTTTGTGCAAATGCAAGTCAAGCTATGATGAGTGCATCTTATCAAACAGCCTTCTCTACTGGCAGGCACTGGGTTTATCTTTTAAGAAAGAAATGTTTTTTATGTCTGACCTTAAAGCAATCTAAGCAAAATTCCACATGTAAAATCAATCATTACATGACAAGCATGTATGGCGAGGACGATGTTTCACTTTACCGGTTTCCTGAATGGCAGCAGAATCTGCCGTCTGAGCACGTGACAGTAGTTAGCAGGCGTGGAGCAGTTGACCACAATCCAGTTACAGTCGTACAGCTGTTGGACTTCAAAATCTCCACTGAACTCCTTTGTTAAAAAAAGGGGGAAAAAAGAGTTACAAAAGATTTATTGACTCTGAAAACATAAACTGAACTTCATGTAGAAAAAAATGAGTTACGGTTTAGTTTTAGTTGCAGTAATGTTTTTTTTGTTATTATCAGGCAGGAGATGTACAACAGCACATGAGTGCATCACTGCTCTTTCTCTCTCTCTCACACACACACAACAAACAATGCTAATCCCTTACTACGCTCCTACTAATAGTTTGATCAATATCCCATTTGAAGATGAATCTGGGAAGTTTCCGCTGATGCAGCCCGCTGTGGTTCCCTCCTTGAATGCTCCCTCATTCCAGCTCGCTTTTGACCTGAGTTACTGCTGAATACTAACACTTTGGAGGCCATAATGAAGAGACTTTTTCAGCTCTGGAGAAATTGGCAATCACTTTAAGCCATCACTTAAGTGGTCATGACATCAGCATAGCCAATAAGACAGGGGATATTGTATGTTAACTGCAGCACACTGTGGAGTTCAGTGCACTTTATTTCACATATATCATTAGATAATTATGCTCCTCAAATTGATAACCATTTGAGCCATGATGTAAATTGTGCATGTCGACATACAGGGAAGTGATCGGGATCATCTTTGCTCATTTGCAGGAAGCGTTCAGGTCGAGCTGATGAATGTTCTGGGCCCTGAGGACAGAAAAGAAGAACAAGACATTAAAGGACAAACTGGAAGAGGAATCTCTCATATCATGCATGCTAAAAACACCCTGACGTATCTCTTCACTTCTCACCATTCCCTCCATCCCATGTGGCAGCAGCAGGACAATACCGTTGCTGCGGAGCCACTTTGCCTGTCCCGGGCTGATGAACTGGTCAATGATACACTGGGCTGTATTGTGAAAGTCTCCAAACTGGGCCTCCCAGAGAATAAGAGCGTTCGGACTGGCCATGGCGAAGCCAAGCTCAAAACCTGAAGTCACAGTTACAATTACACGGTGCCACAAAATCACTTAATACAACATGCTGTGCGGTTGGAGTGGATTCACTCTTACCTAGCACTCCATACTCTGATAAGGAGCTGTTGCAGACAGTGTAAGGAGCCTGGTTGGCCCACAGGTGGTTCATGGGAACACAGATACGTTTGTCCACCTCCTGGTCATGCAGAACATGGTGACGGTGACTGAAAAACACAAGAGGGGCTGAAAGGACTGAACCGGCCATACAGAAACAGCACTGCCACCACACCACCAGCTTTGTGAGTCTGTCCTTTGAAATGAAATGCTAAAGTCAGCATGCGAACATGCTCATAATGAAAATGGAACAATTCTTATATCTATTTTCATTGTTATGTCTTTTTTTTTTAAACCAAAAATAAATACATTGTTTAGTTTAGTTAAGGTCAAAAGATAAAAATTCAATAACAATAACAATAACATGTTCAATAACATTCAATAATAACATTTCACTTCACAACAATAATATACTGAGAGAAACAGTGAATCACCACAATTGAAAACAGAAACCAATCAGTCCATCATTGATTATTGATTTTCTGCCTAATGATTTCACCACTAGTATTTAGAGAATATTAAGTGGGGTTTTTTTACTACAGAAAGTTTCACCACAAGATATTCTCAGGACTCTGAGCTGTCTTAAGTGATGATGGTTTTCTGGGGTCAAGGGATTTCTTTAAAAGGTTCTTATTAACCCGGTAGATGCAGGATAAACACACGCAACACCCTTTTCCGGCCCACAAAGGCACTCCACGACGAGTAACCTCCCCTCTCCTCATCTTCAGCCAGTGTGAGACCCAACAAGAGCTGATGGGAGCAAAGAGCCAAGCGTTAACAAGCTCTGCCAGTCCGCTCGCTCCCAGCGCAGGACTCAGCCTTCAAAACCAGCACGATCAGACAATCACTTAAACCCCTTTAACATCACTTTAATGACATTTACACACACACATACACTCAGTCACACACACAGTGCCAGAGGTTATGTAATGGTCAGGCGGAAGAACTGCAGGAAATAACCAAAATCTATTGATTATTATCTTGAATGTGATATATTACCTCCTGGAAGACTAGATGCTCTCGATTTGACTCCTCTGAATATCATCATCCAGAATTATGGTGTAATGAGGTCACATAATGTGCCGCTTGATTGTTCTGTTTGAGCCTTGCTCCACATTCGAAGGATATACACTTTCTCTTCAAGAAATCCTTTGATGAAAGAAAAAAAATCGAGAGCATCCAGCATTAATTGAGGTAACACACATAATTTCATGTTTCATTTTCTCAATCCAAAGAGGACCAAAGAACCTAACGAGATCGAGGTCTTTCTTTACGATTGCCTCATAGGCCACGTGCCCACCTCTCTCTGCTTTCTTTCCTTCGCACACACACGCATACAAAAACACATACACACACACTTCCTCTGCCTGGGGGCCCCATTAGTCAGGGAAAGGGGTGCGCGGCGCAGCGCATGCAACCCACCCAAACACGACGACTGAATCCATTAGTCCACGCTGTTACGTACATCACAGGAACGCAAGCAGGCTCACTCAACTGTAACATGCCAATATGCTCAGCTCCAGAGAACTATGAAGGGAAACGGAGGGTGGGGGGGATGGGGGGGGTAAAACAAAAGTGTAGGTGGGAGGAGGAAAAAAGCTATAAGGGGTGATGGTAAAGTGGGTACAATGAGAAAGAAAGCTGCACAGAAGAGCATTTAAATAAACAACAGGTGATACAGAGATGAAGTGTTAAATGGTGTTTTGGGGTTTTTTTTCAGCCAAGCAAATTTCCCCGCCGAAGGGGACATGGGACGGGCAGAAGTACATGTCAGTGGTAAATGTGAGGCAAAACAAAAAGCCCCGCAGTCTCTGGTTTGTTAGCGTGATGTATGTCGCTGTGAGCTGAAGGGGTGGGGGGAGCTGGTGTCAGTGAAGATGGGCTGCTGGAGAAATGATAGGGGACAGATGAGACAGGCGCAGTGGAAGGGGGAGCTGGTTTTGTTCATGTGTCACTCGTTCCCTCCATACCATGACAACACCATGTGGGCTTCACAGCTCCCAGGAGACCGTGCTGACGTCTTCTGTCTGTCAGAGCCCCCTGTGCCACCCTCTCCACCACCCCCCCTCAATTACTTAATTCACTGTCTTTAAAGCGACTGCTCCTTACCCTTTATCTCTGGCCAGACAGGCTGTGTCATTGTACGGTGCGGTGAAATCATTATCACAGTATTAAGGATCTTTTCTGATATCTATATACTGTGTATTACAACATGCCAAATGTATGCAAAAGTCATCATATATTACATGAGAAAAATGTTCTCATATCATTCTAAATACGATCTTGTTGAACATTGATGAGCAATTTTGTTTGCAATTTCATTTATTTGCAGTTTTATGACATTATTTTGTGAATGAAAACCCCCCATCCACTGGCTATAATAATAAAACACTCTCTCTCTAAATTAACTTGATCTGAGGATCCTTTACACACGTAGATCCTTGAGGAGGTAAAAGGGAGCTCCCACGTGTGCTGACATGGACTCACCTGAAGGTGCCCCGCTCAACATCCTGCCCGCTGAGTCGCACATGGATGCCATCTTTGAGAAGAGAGCCGAAGGCCATGTACTCTCCCAGAGCCCAGTCCATCTGCCGATTCTTCACCAAGTCAGCTCGACCGCGCAGGATGCGAGACACACCTGGAGAGAACACACACACACACACACACACACACACACACACACACACACACACACACACACACACAAAGACAGAGGAAATAAAATTAAACCTAGTCTCAGTTTGAGAGCAGGATAGAGAGTGTAAAATGCATTGGATGGCTGTACTGTATTGTAAATAATCTTAAAGACCCTTGTGGCAGGATTAATTGCTATAGTGTGAGCAAAATCAGCTGTGCCACCTGCTGTTAGCAAATGATGCTTACAGGTGAACTCCTTTAATTTACTTAATATCATCCCTGTAGACACAAAAAAAATGTGGCACTGAGGTTTATGTGGATCTTAATCATTCAGTAGCACGTATCGTGTATCGTTCCACAGAGCGCCTCTGTCACGGTGTAGATTTTGAGCACAGCGACTGTTAGGCTGTCTCTCTTCACCGTTCTCCAGCACAGAGCAGCTAAACTCACCAGGGTGGATCTTAAAATCTTCCAGAGGCACTGAGCTCGCTGTTTGGCCAATGTGCTGCAGGATGTCCTCATCCAGTCCTGTAGGGACACAGCTCATGCTCTTGGGCTCTCCCTCCGCTGTGAAGAAACCTAAACAGAGAGAGAGAGAGAGAGAGAGAGAGAGAGAGAGAGAGAGAGAGAGAGAGAGAGAGAGAGAGAGAGAGAGAGAGAGAGGCACAGCTTCAGTACAACAAGAAAAGTACTCAAAGAAACTCAATCAAAAGTAAAAATCAAATTACTGGATTGCAAAGGGACCATTTACCTGGCCAGGGGGAGTCGAGCCAGTGTCGAATGTGTAAAATCTTTTCATCCTTGGAGCTGGTGTATGCCTCCTCACATATCTTGTCATATTTGGCAACTTCCTCCTGCAACCACATTTGGCAAATGAAATTTGTCACACATTAACTGATTCCTTCAATCAAAGGGCTGCAGCTGGCTGGCCCAAACAGTGTGTAGCTGAGGCAGAGAGAAAGACAGAGACAGACTGATATTGGAGGAGGAGAAAAGTCTCCCCCAGTAGTAATGGTTCTGCCTTGCTATATTAAAAATGGGGCTTCTGCAAGAGTCCAAATAGCAGGCCACACAACAGAAAACAATGTCCATCAAAAGCCGGGAGCTGGCACAACAGAGAGGCGCTGCAGTATTTCTCTGACATGTGGTATAAAAAAAATTGTGCAGAATGGATGCAACAATCAAAGTTTCTGTTTTGGATGAAGAGCCTGGGCAATTCGACTGAATGACGCCAGAATCCGAGGTATACTTCAACTTCATTGAGCAATATATACTCTATGTGAGGGATTGTGAAGCAAGGTGATTGAACGGAGGCAGGAAATTGAAACTGAAATACAGCAGTGCTGGCACAACATATTTACGCGAAGGCTAGGGTAATATCTAAGTGTAATTTAATGCACACATTCCAGCAAATAAAACAGCATACAGTAGCAGTTACCAATATACAGTATATTTAACAGGAGCAAACAGCATTAGATCACAGACCTCAAATTCCTGCAGTGTCACCACTCCCTCAGCAATGAGCTTGTCAGAGTACTTTTTCAGCACATGCTCCTGCCGGCGGATCTGTTTGTACATCAGCGGCTGAGTGAACATGGGCTCGTCCATCTCATTGTGGCCGAACCGCCTGTAACAAACCTGTAAAGACACACACGCAATCCACGTCTAAGTGTGCACTAGAATTGTATTTCCGGGTTAATTTATTCAGACTCGGCTGCGACTTACAAGGTCAATGACGACATCCTTGTTGAAGGTGCTCCTCCACTCTGCGGCCACCCGACACACGTAAATGACGGCCTCGGGGTCATCGGCATTCACGTGGAAGATGGGCGCATTGACGACCCGAGCCACATCAGTCGGGTAGGGGGAGGAGCGGGCCACTCGAGGGTCTGTTGTGAAGCCAATCTGAGGGGCAAATTTTTATCATTTAGTGCCTTGAATCACACATTTACACATTTAAAACAAAAAGTTTAGCTCATTTTGTTCATTTTTTTATTAACATTTGTCAAATACACAAAACCTGAACACATTTTCCCTCTGGCAATTTACTTATGATTGTGAATTATTGTACAGCTCCAGTTATTATTATCAGCAGTAGCAGGTGCAGTAATCATAGCAAGAGTAGTAGTAATATTAATGGCATCATTTGTAGTACTACTATAACTGTTAAAATATATACACTGTGGTAAATGACAATAGGTCACATGTTACTGTGACTCAAAACTCTCCAATACCTGGTTGTTGACCACCACATGGATTGTACCATGTGTGGTGTAGGAGGGGAGCTCACTCAGGTGGAAAGTCTCATACACAACTCCTTGTCCAGCAAAAGCAGCATCCCCATGCATCAGGATGGACATCACCTGGAAAATAAAATCACAGACCCAGCAGGACAGAATAACTCACTTTGTCTTTTGCAAATGTACATTTTTCAACACCAAACACAAACCACGCCCGGTGCAATGACCTGTTACCTTCTTTCCTTGAGTGTCTCCTCGGTAGAACTGCTCAGCTTTGGCCTTTCCTTGAACCACCGGATCCACCGCCTCCAAGTGGGAGGGGTTTGCCATGAGTGACAGTGTGATGTTTTTATCCGTCCCACGGTTAATCCTCTCGTGGTACATTCCAAGGTGGTATTTGACGTCGCCCGAGCCCTACAGGTGTGGGAGGGTAAGGAAATGAAGAATCACTTACATCTCAAGAGGGCTTTCCTCTGAATACTTTTCCAAACCGTCACGCCTCAGCAGCGTCCTCACCTCATCAGCCGCCTCTAACTTGGGGTCAAACTGACAGAAGATCTGATCCAGCTCTTTACGGATCACATTGGCTAAAACATTCAGTCGACCCCTGAAAGTAGAGTGTGCAAAGTCTACATCAAATAAAGAGCAACCAAAATGATCCGTGTGCATACACTGAACTGAGACATGAGGAAGAGTGGAATAGACAGTACCGATGAGGCATCCCCATGATCACACTGTCGATTCCTGCGCTACTCGACGTGTCAATGATGGTTTTAAGAGCAGGGATGAGCACCTCACAGCCCTCCAGACCAAAACGCTTCTCTGATGACCACTTTCTGGCCAGGAAGTCCTCAAACCTTGTCATAAGAAAACATTTATAACAGTTCAGATGAACAATGGACGGATGTTTTTGTCACAAATGGATAAAACTGCTACTTACTGGTAATGATTATGAACTAATGCTCCATTACAGAAAAGTATTTTAGGTAGAACTCATACTCAAGAATTAATTTCATGTGTGTTAATAGGAATGATAACACAGCAACAGCACAGAGCAGGAATACAGTGAGACCAATATGCACACTAACAATAGGCGGATCCCTTCCAGGAACCTCCAGTGACTTCTGAGGTAATTTATCAAACATGAAAATGAGCTCACATGAAGAATAGGCTGTTTATCTTTCCAAATGTATGCGTGCACAAGAGTTTTGTTTAAGTTATGCGAGCCTCTTATGTGAGCTATGACTAAATGTGAGCTATTGTGCTGTCATCAGAGTGTAAGTCAGTAGATTCATTGCTGACCGGGTAGATCGGATGAGGCGGGCGAGCAAAGTTCTCTTCTCAGCATTAGTGAACCGCATGATTCCTGGAGTCTCAAATTTCTGACGAATCCACTGACACTGGTCCACATTGTTGATGAACATAAATTCGACACCAATGTGACCACAGTAGGATGTCTGAAAGAGAGGTTATAAAAAAAAATTCATATAGTACAGTATTATGGTTTTCATGATAAGAGACGCACAAACAAGCAAACAAATTTACCTCTAGTCTGCGTATGATTTCTCGAAGAGGGAGACGGGTGTTTTCTCCACCAATGAAGGTGGTGGGGGGCAGCTGAAAGCTCCTATCCAAGTCAGACTCATCAAGACCATAGAAACCTATAACACCATGTGAAACACAGTTTTGAGACAGTCCAACCACACAAATCGGCCCTAAGCACATGTTCAGTGCAACAAAAAAGATTTTAAAAGATTCATTTATAAGTTGCTTTTTAAATGTCTTCACATGTATCAATCGCAAACCCATTTTTCTGCAGTATGTCATAGTACAGGATGGAAGCTGTTAGCTGCTGAGTGCTATTTTAAATTAAAATCAAAAGAAAAAAGAAATCCTTTTCAGCACAATAACACAAGGACCTGCCTTCATCCAAGTTTAATAAATCATCTGAAATTTTAACATATTTCAATTGTCAGGATTTTAACCTCTTCCATTTCTTTTGATATCATGTGAAGGCAGCAGAACTCAGAGTCATAAATTGAAAACTTTTGGCTTTCGCACTGTTCGTAGACCAAAATAAGCAATCTGAAGTTGTCGCCTCAAGTACTGGGAAAGTACGATGGCCATTTGTCACTGGCATTTTATAAACTAAATGATTAATGCACTGATTGAAATATAAAAACAACAGATTAATGGGTCACAGAAATAACTGTTACCTGCAGCCCTAACTTTGACGGCAATTTTCCTGAAAGCCCTGATCACATTTTTTAATTGAAGGACAATGATGCCCCCTGTGAACTTATCACATACATATAAACATATCACATGCTTTGATCTGACAAATCTAGTTTGGGGCAGAAGATGTCGAAAATAAGGCTTGGTCACAAAAAAAAATGATCTTGGATGCATTTGCAGACAGCACAATGCTGGGACTTGTGGAGGTGCAGCATCAGTATTGACAGCCCTGTAAGTTTCTGTGCTGACAAAGCCCACCTGAGTGAGCTGGTCAAACTCAAGATCGCAGGCAACATAAGAGGAGACAGGTGCAAATCACATTAGGACCACAGCAAAGACAAAGGGGGCCAAGAATAGACTCTTGCTCTATCAGCTGACCAAATATGGGGCCACAGAGGCTGTCATTAGCTTTCATTAGGGAGCTCTAGCCCTGGTGACAATACATAATGCAATGCTATGTCCTGACACGCACTGATCACTGGTAACAGCAGTCAACAGAAACAGTCTCTCTCTCTCCTCTTTACTAGCTATTACTGTAGACTTCGATCGCTTTCTGTGGCCGTCCCGCATCCTCCGATCTTCTGTCCACTAAATGAAATGGAGAATGACTAGAGCGGAGCCTTGAGATTAATGGCAGCATTAGGCTGACCAACCCGTACACTGACTTGGCGGAGAATGTGCTGGGGCCTTTTACACTCAACACCACTTACACTCTTGGGTCTGATGAGTTACGCAACCGCCGACCAGAGGTGTGCGATACAGAAATGTTACTGGATTAAATTACAGGCAAAATAGAAATCAGATATTTTCATTATAAGGCAAATGAAGCTTTTGAAGTAAACCCACCAATGAAAATAATGCACTTATGACGGAAACCCTTATGCATGACAAGTATCCTGAGGTAATTAGAAGGAAGAAGGACTTCTATAGTAGGAATCTAATCAGCATATATATGGCCTGTGGGTTAACGCCGTAGGCTTTGGTTGCAAAAGGGGGATCAAATAAGGAGTTCTATACCTCTTCTGTGCAAAACTAGAGAATGTATTAACACTTTAGACCAGCATATGTACGGCCTGTGGGTTAACTCTGTAAGGTTTAGTTAAGAAAGGGGGATCAAATAAGGAGTTCTATGCTCGTCTGTACAAAACCAGAAGATGTATGAACACTGTAGACGTGCATTCAGATGACGCGCTCATGTCTGTGTCAGTAATTCTGACATTACACAATCCATGTTGTATTCCCAGAGCCCAAAGTTGTTCAGAAAAAAAAACTGACAAGACTATCAATAATCAACCCACACCCATGACAACATAAAATGAATTTAGATTTTTGCTGGGTGTTTGTGATGTGCCTGGAATGACTGCAGCTCTCACTCAATTTATCAATGGTGGTGATCAGGTCAGATGGAACGAAGGAGTCCAGGTCAGCCTCCAGGATTCCCAGAGGGTCTAACTGGGCCACATGGTGACCACGAATCTGCACAGAGAGATGGACAGAGATGTGAAAGAGCAGGGAGGAAAAGAAAGAGATGAGGGGACCCAGGTGAGGAGGAGAAAGTGACAGGCAAGAGAGAATAAGATTCAACAAGAGGCTGCCATCAGGATGCTGAGTGTGAACAGCTGGAGAATAAGCTAACGCTCAGTTATAGGTCAACGTTTCTGAGAAAAGAGCCCCATGGGAATGCTTTTATGTCTAAGTACACACACATTCCCACCAGGTTTGGAGCAAGCTGGGACTACAAGCGACGCCTTTGCCAAAAGACAGAATTTAATAAATCCCTCGGATAGTTCCTCGAATTAATTTGAGGGCGAAGGGAAATGTTACCACCTGTTTTGTTTAAGTAGTCTCTTTGATATTTCCACTTTCAAAAAGCAGCCAGGGTAAGTAGGTTGGAGTTAATCTTGCAATTAGCATAACCTCTCGCAGTGACAAACAAATTGTAAATTCCTTTTAATAAGAGGACAGGAAGTATAAACAGCTTTCATTGCCAGTTGCATCTGTTTTGGCAAGTCAAGTGAATTTTGTTTGATGCATTTTTCAGCCAGTTGTGGCTCGAGGTAGATGACATTTTAATTCTGTACGCAAACGTTAAGATTCAAGTGGATGCCCATGAGATATACGATCAATATTTTAATTTGTAAATAACATAAATGCACATCACACACACTGAAAGCTGATGTGTGTGTATATATGTGTGTGTTTGTGTGTGTGTGAGTGAGTTTGTGTGTGTCACAGCTGGTCCGGGAGAGTGCAGCGTACCTGGTAGGCTCTAATGAGAGTGTGCACAGCCAGGTGGTCCTCCACCACTTTCTGCGCCATGTCTGGTGAGTGGGACAGCACTCGGCCCTGGAGCAGAGTGGAGGGCCGTCTCTCACCCGCCTCGCCAGACGGGCTGGAGGCCTGGATGTTACGGAAGAACGCGTCCCAGGACTGGAACACAGAGACAGACAGATCCAGCAGAGGCAAGCGGGGCCACCGTTAACACATGGACCACAAAGTACTGCTGCTCACTGACTGGTGGCAGGACAGCGAAAGGTCGGAGAGGAACTGAGCTACCAGCAATCCTGCACATTTATCAAGTGCTCTCTTGCTGAACTTTATTCCAAGATCGACTCTGGCAGCAGCAGTTAACTGTAATTTGGCTGCACCCTTTTTATATTCCCTATTTTATTTTTTATTATTATTTTTATCTTATGATTATTCATTCTTAATGTGGGAGAAAATAACGCCACATGTTGCACAGTGTTACCTCATGGACGTTTTTATGATCCTCCAGCCAGGCAAAGTACATCTCCTCCACGTAGCTGGAGCTGCCGGACAGGACAGGCGCTGCCCCGGAGGAGCAGCCTCTCCTGGGCTCGACCCAGCGCGGGGCCGGACCCCCTCCGAGGGCCCGCAGCCACTGACGGCCCCCGGCACGCCCGCATCCCAGCACACCCGCTAGCGCCCGGAAGTGACTCATGGCTGCAGGGAGACAAAGTGAAAGTTAAAGAGAGGGAGAGGGTGGGAGGATAAATGCAGTGACAGTCAGTCAGGATGATGGTGCGCGACAGAGATGACACTTTCATCACACGCATGAAGCGACGCTGCGCACCTGCACGTTTGCACTTTATGGTGAATAAATTTACGCACAGACAGACCCCCTCCCCTCCCCTTACAGGTGAAACGACCTTTGTGAGGCGTTTATTTTCGACGGGATATCCGCTCGATCGACGCCGCACATGTTTCATAAGAAAGAAAAAACCCTGCGAGAGGCCTGCGCGTTTTTCTGCGCAAAGTCTCTGCAGCTGCAAAAAAAGTGTCAGCGCGACCCGGCGCCGCTGTGCTGCAGCCTGCAGCGCGCTCTGCCTCCTCACCTCTTTCCCAGGATGCTTTTCAGGGCTCCTTCGGGCTACTGCGCCGACATCAGCGTCAAAACATCGCCTGTTTTCATTCTGGGTGTGTTACCCCGGACCACTAATCCCTCAACGTCAACATAAATCCTCATAATCTCCCCTCGCCTGTGCAGGGACGGAGGAGCGCGGCATCACGGGAAAAAAAACCCAACCAGGACGGCGCTTGAAAATGTCAGCTACGCTTTATTCCCTCATTTACCTTAGACGGCACCGTCCTGAGGCTCTGTGGTCATCGGCCGAGGGTTGGAGGTTGGACAGGTGGAGGCGAAGGTGACAGATCCGCGCGGCTCGACACGCCCCCGCCCCGCGTGTCAGGTGGCGCGCAGCACCCAAAGGTGCCGGTGGTGCGCGTGGAAACAGCCAAACACAGCAGCTCAAGGGACACTGAGGAGGGGTAAGAGTCATCAGACTTAATCATGATTTCAGGAGTGTTTTTTTTTTCTTTCTTGTCTCAAATAATACAAATGAGAAATGATCACAAATCAATTAATTACTTGTTTGTTTGTGTTTTCTTTATGACATCAATCCGTTTTCTAATCAGGACACTTACTGGCACACGCATCCAGAAGGGGTCATTTTTTATCCTCCAAGTTACATCACACGTGTCTCCCTTTTAATTATACGAGCCAATTAAACTTTTATTAAAGGCGGAACATGAGTGATTTGAGCAAGTGGTTTCAGATTGATGGGCCTCTACCTTGAGTGGGTTAAACAATAAGATAATTGGCCCCCCCTCCCTCGGTCCCTCGCCCCAGCCCCTTTCCTCACCATCACCCCCTCTCCCCTCCTCATCTAGAATTTCATCATTCATACTTGCTGGCACACACGGAACAGCATGATCAATCATGACAAACACACCACTGGGAAAGGGGAAAATGGAGTGGGCACGAGTTGCAAGAGCATCCAGCAGACAGAGCGGCATATAGGTGCAAACATGAGGACGCAGCATTAATCGGAGCTTCATTATGTGGTTTTAAGCTGATGATCTTTGTGCAAATCGGCATACAGGGCAATCTTTCTATTCAGCAAAACCAACATGCCCAGTTTAACCATTAAAACCACAGCAGACTGTGTAACCAAACAATAAATAGCAAATGTTTTAACCTGTGCCACGACTATACTCACTGTGCTTTAACTGTGAAACAATGCTTAATAGTGCACAGTGTTCCCTCAAAGAGAGTCTCTCCTTTTTCATTATTTGCATTTGTGTTGGCTGCTGCTCTCCGGCTGACCTGGAGAACGCAGGGTCAGGCAATTATGAACTGAAATGCCATTTTGTTGCTGTGACTTTGCCGCCTGACAAAGATGGAGTGAAGACCAGTTGCTTTCTGGCGTTTTATTAATAGCTTCCATCGATGAAAAGACCTGTGCCGCTGGGTAACATTACGGGCTTGGTGTTAAATTACATCCTGTTTAGAATAATTACATCACTAGACAGGACAAAAGTGGACGAGCTGCTCGGTGTTTGTTGTGTGCGGTGAAATTGAACAAGTGACCATTCTCTAACTCTGCATTTCTGGTGGCAGAAGTCGTTGCTGACTGTGGCTACTCATTTGTAGGATTTGCCTGGCATCTTCAGTCCAAATAAAACAATGATATAATCCAGTAACCTAAATAAAGTCCGTGTCCAGGTGACCCGCACTCACTGCAGCCATCGACAGTCAGGTCTGCCAAACCAAATTGACTTTGAACACGAGTCCACAGCTCATCTGGTCAATGCCGGGCTCAGTACAAAGATAATGTGTAATCCACTTACCAAGGCCAAGCCTACACACCATTTATGGAAGTCCGCGTCACAGGGTTATTTAGGAACCCTAATTCATCTAATAAAGCATGTTTGGAGGAGGAATCAAATTTGTCTGAGAGCCCCTGGCACATGCGATATTCTGAAAATCAATCACATTTCAAATGATTAAATAAGGCACAAATTCATGAACGTAAGTGAGAAATTTGTTTTGCCATGCCAAAGTTACAAACACACGTATAAAACTTCTATCTGATGAAGGCAAGAGTCTGAAATAAAATGTTATTTCAAGTTGATTAAGAAAAAATTGCCTTGATATGCAGAAACTGTGCAGTGAGAATACTGTGAGGATTGCTTTTTACATGAAGTTTGGTTAACATTAAAATGTGTGATTTAACTAATGTCGGACAATGCAGCCTATCAATAGCTGGTCACTGACTATAGCAATAGTTTTGCTTGTAATCATTTGATCATTAGACAGTAAATCATACTGATTTGCTCAGAGAGATGCCATTTTAACAGGATAAACTTTAATTAAGAAATTATAATAAAAAGAGTACGACCAAAAACCCTAAAGTACAGTGCTGGGCAAAACATTTACATCTATCTATGAACCCATTCTTAAATAGAACCCATACCGTCAATCAGAAGATACAGTAAATAATATAAAACATAACTACATCCCAAAATTAAATGTGGACTAAAAACATTAACAAAAATAATATTTTGCGTGCAATTCCTTCTTAATTTCTCCCCCCTTTATTTTTTATACAGTAGTAATACTGTGCTTAACACTGAATATATTTGAATATGATTAAATTACTGAGAAGAGAATCAGGGGTCAAACATGAAATGTGTCCGTTTAATCTGAAATTATTCTCATACCAGCGGCCATTTTATTGATTTTTATTAAAATAAGCCTGGAGGACAATACGTATGTTGAGCATCGACATCCTAGAGGATACAAAAGAGCAGCATATATCTGTAGAGTATATGATAAATAAATGTTACCCATGCATAGACTACAGTATGGCATCTCATCATCTCTCTGCATTCAGGAACCTCACCACAACCTGGGTATGGTAAATAGAGAAGACAACTCATCCAAAAAAAAGAAAAAAAAGTAGCAATATAGGACACAATAAGTAGGGAGGATTATCATGTCCCGGATTATCAATAATGAGAAGTGTCCACAACCATGCATATGATGAATATTTGGCCATACTTAATTATTAGAATATAAAAATCAAAAGAATTCCACATCACATTTAGACTAAAGAAAGGCCTAACAGCAACCAGGATTTACTATTGCTATAAGTCTCTGAAACCGTTCACCACGTTTGGTGACGTACTACAAGGCTCCTATAATACCACCGACAAGAAAGGCAAAACTGTGTTTTGGTAGTTTGTGTGTTGGGATCACAAACTTAAAGGGAGTGTGTGTGAAAGAGACAGAAGTGATTGTGAGCACAAGGCTGAGAGCACGCTGAGGTTTTCTGAACCTGGAGTCTCTTTTACACTTAGACGGAGGTGGGTGGGTGGAGGGGGGTGAGGGGGATTAAGCTGCAGCTCTCCCCCGAGTTAATGAGAGTCCGACGTTACAGGGGACATCCCAGAATCCTTGGCGGGGTCCGGGACGTCAGCGGTCGCAGGGGAGGAGACTTTTTCGTGGATGAAGTTGTAGAGGCTGACGTCAGGTCGGGTAGTGCGGCAGTTCTTACACACCAAACTGGAGTACTGGTTCAAAAGGCCATACAGCCTCCCTGGGAGGGAAAATGGGGAGGGGGGGTCGGTGAAGAGAGGGGAAGATTGAGAGAGGAAGAGACAGAGGGAGGGAATATTGCGGGGGTCAAGAGGAGGAAGAAATATGGAGGGAGATAAAACAGGTTTTTAGAGACGTAGACAAAAAGGACATACGGGTTGAGAGTCGAAGAACAAGCAAGAAAGATGCAGGAAAAAAAAAAACGAAGAAAAATGACAGCGTGTTTGGGCTCATTTATAAATCACACGCACATACACACGCACACAAGCCGTGAGCTTTTTCTCTGTAGCTCCACTTTAGGAAATGGATGGCCAGAGGGGAATTTCTCTGAAAGGCTTCAATAAATGTCAGCGGAAGAAAAATGAAAAGTGGGGGAGGGGAGAGGCTGGGGTCAGTTCAGGCAGTAATCCACTCTGCAGCTACGGCTGAATGGATGGGCCGAGGAACGGAGATGGCCCATAAAGGTGGAATAACTTAACGTAAGGATGGACTGCATTCTGTTATTTATGCGTACTGTCCCTGTAATGACACCGGCAAGGACGTGTGCCGTACGAGCCTCGAGAGCCCCACAATCCCAACGGCGGCTCATATCGTCGCCGTTCCCGCTCATTATGTAATTCACTGTAAAAGGGCTGACAAGACAATAACTGCATGACTGGAGTGAGGACAGAAAGTTTGCAGCGAAGCGACTAAAACTGAGCAGTTTTGGGTGCGAGGCTTACCGACGGTGACTTGTCGCTGGGTGAGGAAAGTGTGGATTTCGTGAACGTCCCTCATAAGTTCGGGGTCTCCAAACGTGAAGTACGCCACGTCTCTCCCGGCCTCCGCTGCAGCCATCAACTGAATCAGCGCTGAGAAAGTGAAAGAACCCCATTAGCGTCATTAGTACCCTTCAGTTGCAGAGCGAAATCATAAATGTGTAATTGACCACTGAAAATAAGCTGAGGAAACTAAGTAATCGGTCAATAAGCTGGATAAGGCACAGCTTCGGGCAGCAGAGAAACACAAGTGACAGGGGCAATTTGTATAAGAAGTGTAAATAATCCACCAGTGGTAGCATAGCCTCATCAACAGCACTCAATCTTTTGGCCCTTGCAAATGAGGTCTTAAGACTTTTAAATATTTAACACAATGGATATTGATTCCAGATTAACAAACACAGAGAGCCATCATTTGCAAAAGGTCTGTAATCTTTACGACAACATAACAGTCTTATGTAACTACCACATCTCAAGTCAGCTCCAGGACTTTAATGTAAAATACAGTTATTGCCTTCTAAAAATACCAGCTATGCTAATTCCAGGGCTAATGGGCGGGGGTCCCCGGAAGCTAATATCGTCTTCAGGGACTTTGTCAAGTCCAGTGTATCTATTCATAGCCTGCTGCAGAGGAAATTAACAGCTTCAGTTCTAAATGAAACTGTACACAAATGCAACCGTGTTACTCCAATCTCATCTGCATCCATAATGCAGGACAATTATGTGGAGATGTGGTTCCTAACACAGAAGGTGTAAGTAGCATGAGAGGTATGAGCACAATTGTCACACACTGACCAGAAGCACAACTGGTCAAAATGTGCTGTGTGGTTTACTCGACTGGACAGTAAGGGGACCCTGCTTGTGAAGAGTGATGTTGTGTAAGCCCACAGAAACCTGCATCAGGCTGGATTTATGGCCTCCAATCCCTGTAATCAATGTAATCAATTGCCCTTTTAATGGAAACCATAAATATGTGTCAGCTGATCAATAAGGGGGGGGGGGGCAGGTGAGACACCCTGGGAGAGCTACTAATTGCCCAGAGGGGTCTGAGAGAGACCATCTCTAGTGGTGTCGAATAGTTCAAAAGCAAGAACCTGATCAGTTGTACCGTTTCAGCTCTTATGTGTGGGAAAAAAAAACCATTCCGCCACAATACCTTTGAGTCGTGTATCTCCACCAAAAGCTCCACAACCCCAGTTGCCCGTGGCTACTGCGGAGAGGTGCTTTCTGTTGGCGTTACTTCGGTAGAATCCGCAGTACGCCTGGGATAAATGCACAGAGAGGAAGAATGATGTGAAGGTAAAAGAAGAAAAGGCACAATAGGAAATTCTTAATAATCTCTGCACAATGTATCAGAAAACTCTAATCAAGAGGGTTCCATGTTGAGATCTATACAGCAGTACTGTTTTCAGTTCAGAGGGTGTCATGTGGGCTGGACATCGGAAAGCGCAAGTAATGATGCAAATAACAGCACCAATACTATACATTTTGTGTGGTTGGTCGAAGAAGCTTTCATTAGCCCTGAGCTCAGTTCAATGGTGTTACAGGTCACTGAGCCTTAATTTAACATTTTTAACAGCACGTGGTACCTGACTGACGAGAAATGTCAAAGTTCATGAACTCTGAGTCAAAAACATCATAACGTCCAGCATTATCTGCCACTTAGGGACAATAAAATTTGTTGGAAGGTATCAAGAGTTTACACTATTTCCCAGCTTGCTTTCATCCTTTCCTGAAGATGCACCTGTTTCAAGGATGTATAATCTAATCTAAACTAATGTGTAATATGTCTGAATCAGATATATTGTTCTCGATCACTGTGCAAACACACAAATCTCCTCACCTTGTTGAGTTCCCTGAGCATCTTCTCAGGGAGAAACTGCTCTAGGAAGTGTCTGTATTTAAGAGCATCAATGGCCACAATCTCGGTACATCGTCTCTGCCAGTCATCCCTGGAAATGAAAGAAGAGCAATTAGAGAGGCAGCACTTACAAAGATCCTCTGCATATTTCTCCAAACTTTTTGTGACCGGATTAATTATGTTTGGTGTAAAATATCAAAACAAAACAATCCCAAAACATGAAACACTACTATGCGAGGAATGTTACCTGGGAGTCTCATCATTGTAGCTGGACTTCCATTTGTAACTCTCAGCGTAGCCAGAATATTTACTGTACTGTTCAGTGCCTGCAGAACAAGCAGGAAAGACAAGAACAAAAAGAGACATTACTGAGCACTCAGCAGTCAGAGCACACAGTCAGCCTAAATCTGTTTCAGCGCCTTATTTCTTAAATCAAATTTAGTGCTTTCTATGCTCCCCATGTGAGTACACAGTATCAGCTTGTATTGGATTGTCATAAATAAAGGCCATTGATTTAATAAGTAATCCGCTTTGGGGTTTGAAATGAAAAGCTTTCAGCCATAATAGGAAGAAATGGTTAGAACAGGAGGGGCTGACTGTGGCCGTATTTGCAAAATGTAAAAATGACTAAAGGCTAACACACCTTTGCTGCCGAGACATTGCTGCACCGGTGCATGCTCGGCGGATGGAGCGAAAGATTTCATTATTCGTCAGTACAAACACAGCGGCACTCAATTCTGAAAATGACGCTTATTAAAGGCACTATACATTATGCATTAGGTGTGAGTAAGTTACACGGCACTTCGATGCAGAGCAGTTAAACATGTGATTAAAAAAAGCCTTTGAGGTTTTCCTGTACGTGCTGGCAGAGTAACGTGCTCCTAGCAGAGTGAGAGATTTCTGTTGTTCAGTTCACAAAAACAGAAAAGATCTAAAGTATTTTACAAGCAACGCTAAATGTCATTCATTGAAACCATGTATTAAAAACCAGTAACTGAACACCATTTTGACTTTATCACAATTGACTTTCGAGCATGAACCATCTACAATACTGAAACTGTAAAGTCGAAGTGTAAATGATGACTTCTTTTTGCGGTTTTCTATGAAAAAGTATGACTCAAGCTAATGGACTGTACTGCAGCCAAGACATAAGTCAACACAGAGGGTACAACGAGAATTATGATCCTATGTGGAGTAAAGCCTTGGCTGAGTGAGCAAAAAGAACATTTATTTTAAACATCTTGCGTCATCTCAAGTCCGGCAGGTCAAATGAAGTACTTCCTACAACACCAGCGTCTCCTAACGTCAAACAACAGGCTACCCATATCACTTTCTCCATCAACAGAGCTGTCCTCCTCCTCCTTCACCTTGATCCTATTTATCCTGGCAACCGCCCACAACAGCCTCCTGGCATTCAGGTTTCCATCACTAGATTACATCGCAGCCCTTCAGTTCTGATATGGAAACGCCTCATGGACAAAAACTGATGTGACGTGGAACTTCCAAATGCACCGGAAGACCCACGTTAGGACACCTCTAAAGACAAATAAATGTGATTAACTGGGCAAAGGAGAACAATAAAGATGGGGAAAGAAGAATAACATAAAAAAAAGAGTCAAGAAACACACTAGACTTAAAAGGGAACCGCTGTATGCGTGCAAGGAATATTCTGCAGGCTTTTAATGAATCTGTAGCGTAACTGGCCCATTCCATTAGTGGAGCAATGACCTTAGTTGGGCTATAAATTCCTTTCTGTCCAAATGTAATAAAGTTAAGTGGAGAGGAGGAGGAGGGAAACAGGGAGGGAGGCAGAATGATGGGAGGTAGGGAGGAGGACGGTGACTAACCACTGAAGGTGACTCAGGGAAGAGATGGGTGTTTCTAAGAAGACAACGCGGCGCCATACAAGACAAGACAACGACTGGCTTGCTGAGCAGGACGGTGCTGAACGAGACAGAAGTCGATTTTTAATATTGACTGAATGCATCTGGTTGTGAGTGTCTGTCTGGTGGTAGTAACGGTGTGTTGCCGCTTTCTTTCCTCCACTCTGCTGTTTGAACCAACACACAAGCAACAAGTAATGTCTACTAGATGTCACTTTTTTTTTGTCTGTCTCTCTTCATGGGCACACTTTCAAAGATGGCTTCAACACAAATCCATCTAACGCATCATTTATATTTGAGTTTCTACTCACACAGCTAAGTTATAATACATGCACCCTCATGTCAAACAGATTGATTTATCAAACTGGATCAGGATGCCGTGTGTATCTGCAGGCTCGTTTTAATGCCCCAGTGAAATACAGACACAACCCAGGACGAGCTGATGTTAAATATTTGTTTTGCCAAGCTAACTAAATCAAGTGGCAATAAAATAAATATAATGTGGGCATAAATCAAGTCAGGCTGATGAGGTAATGAAAAAAGAAACCTCATGCAACACAATGACTCTGCATACAACCTCAATGTATGTAACTGAATTAAATCATAAAGGTCTACCCTACATTTATCTTGTTATTTCACATTGTTTGTAATTGCACATATGCTTCCAGTATTAAGTACGTTCCTCTGTGATTTTAATCTGTGCTTGCCCCTATGACCAGTGGTGGGCGAGGTACAGCAGTGAGGCAGAGGGGAAAAAAATAGAAGGATGGCCAAGAGAGGAGGAGGGCGGCGAGTAAGAGGGCAAAACACTTCGACAGGTTGACCGAAGCAGAGTGAGTTGGAGGTTGAAAAATAGAGCAATTCTGCTGGAGAGAAATGAAGGATAACTGGGCAGTCCCCAGCGAATCAATGCAATGGATTTACCTTCGGACTGGATGGAAGGACGGGGGAAAAAAAATGAAAAGAGCACAATAATCATGCAGTGCTCAATGAAAAAGAGAGAAAATAACTTAGACACAAAAATAACATTAGTTTAGTCTATGTTAAGTGTATAACATACAAAGAGGTGTGTGGTTTCTATAAGAGAAAGACAACAAAATACAGAGCAATATAAAGGTCCAATACACCACATGACACAAAGGTGTGTCATATTCAGAGTATTAACTGTGTGGTGGCAGCATATATGTGAAACTTTTAGTTCTGTATAGATTGCATTAGTATTTACTTCCTGCTTGTAATTATACAGATTATGCACCTTGACTGGACTTACATTCCCACTCTCTGGGTATCTCTATTAATCCACAAGCTGCAAATTTGCAGAGGGTAGCTGCAAAATATACTGTGGCAGAGATGGCACACACACCCTGCTCTCAAATGGCTGAGTTCCCTGCACATTATGGGCAAATAAGCACCATGTCACAGAAAGTCTAAACTGGGTGGAAGCCTATAAATAACTTGTCCTAATATCTAGTGTCTGTATGAGGACAGAAGTGTATGTGTGCATGTGAGTTTGTGAGTGTGCATGTGAGACAGTCAAGAACAGAAATAAACTAAATAAAGAATTTTAAATAATCATCTATGTATCAAGGCAGCTCAGATGTCTTTCACCCCGATCAGATCTTCCAGCACCTTTGGATCATCACTGCTGTGATATGTAATCCCCTCCAAAGTGCACTGGGTCTGCCGCAGGGGCTGTTCCCAGTGTCTAAAACTTGGGGGCAGCAGCTATTCACTGGTTGAGCAGCACAGCCTCAAGCTGAGCAGAGGTGCTGACTCTCAACCCATCTGTTTCAAACAGCCCCAGTGTGTGCTAGAAGTTGCGGTTCATGAAAAGAAAACAAACTACATCATAAAAGCAGAGCGGAAATTCTGAGGTCAGCAAATGATACGATCACAAAAATGGCAGAACTTGACAGGAACATGAAGGTTTGGATGAAACAACAAAAAAATACAAGAGGCTCATTAATAAGCACAAACATTTGTGTATTTGTGTGTGTATGTGTGTGTGCATGTGTGTTCGACTTTGTACCTGTGATGATGAGGCATTCATTGTATTCCAAAGCTTCGGTAAAGAGGCGCGAGACAATGAGCTCGGGGTTGATGACGAACCTGATCTCTTCCTGGACCAGTCCATGTCCTGTTACTCCTCCACCTACAAACCTGTTAGCAAAGTCCACCTAATGAAATAAAGAAAACAAAAACAGGAGTTAACCAAAGTTGTACAATCCCTCAGATCTCAGGAGTTAAGTCCTCAAACGTGGATTCCTGAATTGTGAAAATGGACCCTTTTGACAAACTCAGTTTTCAAATAGCGTATTAAGTTATAATGTTATCAGTTTGATAAAATATTCACAACAAAACAAATTTAGATTCAGCCCATTCAACACAGCTGAGAAGATCCATGAGGTTTAGCTACTGTCACTCCCATTATTTGAATAAATTACTCAATTAGTCTGTCCTTATTATCTGTCAGCCACTGTGGTCATTTAATATAGATAAATGTTTATGGATCACTGCACCGCTTCCTGCTTGTAAATAATCAAATAGGGAAAATAGGAAGGACAATAATAGCAAAACAAGAGATCTTTCAAACAACAACAAAATCTACTGGTGAGCAGAACAATATCTCAAAATCTGCATGAATGTGAGCAGACCTTCTCTACTTTTCAATATGGGATATGAGTCTGTAGGCATTCCCTGTGAGGTCCCATTATTTACTGCTATATCCACAAAGAGAAAGGATAGACCCTGACCTTGTTTTTAAAGTGGGTACTGTCCCTTAGCGTTTGTCGTTCTTTAATCCAACTATGGGAAAACAGCAAGGCAATGATGGCCAGAGGCTAAAAGACCATTTTCCAATTGTGTTGTTATCAATCAAACCCAGCCAATAAAAAGCTAAAAATGCTTGAGTTTTTTTTTTTTTTTATCAAATTGTTAGCATGCTGACATGCTTAATTAAATTGGTTACCACAGTACACCTTACACTTGCTTAACCTCAGCACAAGCGTGTTAACATGCCAACATCAGCATGTAGCTCAAAGCGCGGCTGAGCTCAAAGCAGTACAGCCTCAGAGCTGCCACCATGTTTGTAGTTAATCAGTGTCCTAAAGTTCAGAGTACGTAATATTAATGAATTAACAGGTATACAAAGCCATACTTATTGATGAGATCACTGACTGTTACTATGGCATGTGGTTATTTCTAGGTCTCCTGTTTCAATGTTTGAAATATTTTGATGTGATACTGGAGCTTCCCCTTGTTTTCGTGGCGCGGATAAGAGGACAGACCATTCAGTCACAATGCTGCTATTTAAACGGCCCGTCAGGGGTGAGAGTTCTGCTCACTGGCCCACGGCTGCGTCAATCTGTGTGACAGTGAGTGTGTTTGTATGTGCATGTGTGTACGTTGTCTAACCAGTCTCCCAACTCCACACCTCCCTCACTGGTTCACCCATAACCTCACAGCACCCCCCCTCCCCACCCTTCAATCTCACCTCCTGACAGAATGACAGCCCACTCTGCCCTATCGAAAGTCAACAAACAGCCAGTGCCCAGCCTGCTGAGGTAGCCATCAATCCGCCCGCAGGACTCCCGGCCCACTGGGTCGCCCCAGTGAGATGGTTCACCCTCGTCATCTTTTCCTCCACGCGCCTCCTTCTCCCTCATCCCCCACCCCTGGGTTCTCTCCTCCACCCTTGCCTCTCTGAGCTACTCAAGTGTATACACAAGCTGTCAAGCAAGAGTAAAAAAAATGCACCAGCCACCCTGGAAGACTGGAGATGGGGTCAATCAATGCAGACACGGAGCAAATAACCTTTCAGGATATGCACAAAAATTACGCTCCACCGTTTTGATTTTCTGCAGGTAGTGGACAACTACTCAGACAAGCAGTGGAGCCTCTTTAACTTTTGAAAAGTGATGGTGATGGTCAGAGTCATGTTTGTCAGTTCTGGCCACAGCAACAAGTGCAAAAGAGGCCTCCGACATTGAATCTGACACTTTTAGTCCACGGTTTTGACACTGTCACTAAAAGGAATAATTTTACAATGATTATAGGACCCTGGCAGGAAAACAAACTTACATTACACCGGCCTGAATAACTTGGCATTGAAATACAAAACTATAAAGGAATTACTACCTGCAGCATCCCGTATCCATTTTCCTCAATCGTCCCTTCACAAGTGATATGTAGACGTGTCAGCTGAGTCTGGGAACTTGACAAAAAACATTTTTTCACCAAAAAGTATTTTTTCACCAAGAAGTACTTGAGTGCAGATATGTAGCAATTATGTTCTGTACATCATCGTTTCTAAATTTACTGTCATTATCTCTGGCAGGTTTATTGAGGCTTTGTTAGGTTGGAAGGGGATCATTTGTCTGAGCTTTAGCTGGGACACTGCAGGACTTCCAATCTCTGCTGTGAAGAAATCCCCATAATGACTGTGTGGTAAGCTTTTGACAGTGACCCTGATGGAATATGAACTTCAACCTCAGCCTCAGGTCAAAGGACCTCTGATGTGTTGATGTTGTTTGAGTGGTCCTTATTCAAATGAGACAACATCAACATGGAGAATGTCACTTTATTTAAAAAATATATTTAATTAACTAAAATATGGCAGCATATTTGAAGTTCCGCATTTTAAATTATTACATTTATAATGTGGTACAAGAGACTAATACCTTTCCCAGTTTGGAGGATTGCTCAGTGTTTGTCTTGTGAATGTAACCAAACCCTTGGGCTCTTGAAAAAAGGAAGAAAAAAAAAGAAAGATCAGAATTGAAAGAAAAGTTCATTGACTCAGAAAATGGAGAGTAATACAGAGAAATAATTGCTGAAATATAAAACGCTGTATTTAAAATGCTTACTGGTAAGTGCAACTCTTCTGAAGTAACACAACAGAGTTTTCAATTTTTCGATTTTTCTTGATGAAGAACCTTCAAATAACCTGAAACAGAAAGCAAATGGAAAAGTTAGTCCACAAGATGTGCTGCCAACATTTTAACTAAAATATATATATTTTTTATATTAAATAGAAATGCATGTGTTTGAGCACATGAGAGACATAAATGTTTTCCTCAGAGTCATTATCTATAGCTCACTGCACAACCATGCTACAGCACGTCACGAGTGAGGTCAGGCTTTTAAACTGGCACGATGTCTCTCCCATCTACCTTCATCCTTCATACAATGGCACTGCCTGCGGCCATGTTTCACTTCTTCAGAGTTGCCATAAAAACTAGGGTGGATGGAGGGGGAGGGAGAGAGCACTGGGTGGACAGCTTAAATCCCCCCATACTGGTACTCTCCCTCCATTAAAAGTGACCTAAGCTGATGACTAATCACAGTTCAGCATTCATCTTTCCCTCCCACTGCTTTCTGCCCAGACCAGTGAAGAAATAAAAACAGAGGGGACAAATTAAATGAAAGAAGGTAATGCACTAAAAAGCCTTCTGTGATTAAAAAAAAAACTCATTCATTATAGGCATCTCAAATGTGTTTTAACCCACTCTTTGCTTTCCTGACACAGTGCTGATGCTCTGTGAACTAACCCCACCCCAACCTCCTTAGTCAGTGTCCTTTTGGCAAAACGTACATTGGAGGACAACCTATCTATGAGATAGTGTAAGTCAAACACAAGTGAATGAGGGTGAGATTTCTGGTACAGCCACAAATTGTACCTTGCTGAAGAAGGAGGGGAAACTAATTAAGAAAGAATCACAGTCACATTATTTTGTTCTTAACTACTGTAACCTTACCTACTCTACAAAGGTGTTTCACAGTTTTACCAGAACCAATTAGGCTGTTTTCTTGCAAAATGAGGCAGGCCACCGCGTGGCCAGAGACAGAAACAGAGGCTTTATTTCTCGATAATGAGTTTCCACTGTTGACTAAACTGTTAAACAGGTTTCCTATGTCATTTTCTTCTCAAACGGAGGAAAACACCAGCTAAAGAGATAAGTCTGCCTTCTTTCCTCCCCCTCGAATCTATCCATCACTTAACGGAGGACAAACCTTGACAGTTCTGCCAAAACAGCAATCAGCAGATTGCTTGCTGCTCTGCTTGTCCAAGACAGAGCGCTACTGTAGACGATAAGCAAAGTGACGGACACTCCCTCAATTACAGGGGGAAAAGGGAGGGCCAGTAACGATCCAGGGCCCATTTTAGACTGCACTGGTTGTCTTGTCGTGTCTCATCTTCTCAGAAACACTCTTTCCTGTATTTCGCTGCCGGCAGAAATGCTGATAGTGAAGGCAGTCCTGCAACCAAGTGCTGGTGTGGGTCTGAAACAGCCAGCCGTGCAACTGGAATCAATGCTTACATTATTACAGAGGCTCTTCACTTAGCCTGCCAACGGTGCTTGATGTGGAGGCAGATATCGTGCGCCCCTACAGATGACTGATTGTGAGAGTATGATGAAGGCTAAGATAAAATGAGGGAGCTGAAGAGGGGCTGGCCTGGACCAAATCACACATCATCAATATGACTGTCCGTGGGATTCATAAAATAATACTGCTCGACCCCCAAGGGAGAACAGATGTGGCTAATTAGGCTCTAGATACTAGTTACGGCCCATGCAGATTGCAGGGAATATCAAAATTATATAGTACTAGTTCAAGTTCTTCTATTATCATACCCTCAACAATTACAATGTGGCAGTCATTGGCAATGAAATTGTTCATTCTCGTGCTCTCTACAACAATGGTAAAAAAAATATGTAGAAAATGAAAATCAAACAACAAAAAAAATGCCTAAGGCAGGAGACATAAAAATACTCCTGAACTTTACACATAGGAAGAGAACATCCAATATAAAATGAAAGACAACAGAATAACATGAAATATAATACCGTGGTAGGCAAGTGCATGAATGAATGAATGAAGTGTAATCTAGACAAGCAGTGGACCAGTAAGAACCGAATTTTGTTCATTGAGCTTGGAATAGGTAATAAAATAAATATATATGTACAGTATATTTCATATACACTATAAATGTGTGTGTGTGTGTGTGTGTGTGTGTGTATAGACAGTTCACCAACATATCCAGCATGTCAGGAAACAACACGGGAGGTTTCTGCACATCACTAATGAGAGAAACTGAGCTGAGGAGATATCTGGATTATGTCCAATGTGTACTGAGGTGCCTAACAGTCCATAAAAAGCTGCTAACAAACTATGATTATAATGCTGCATCCAACCCCACCTCAACTTTATAAGCAAAAAACTTCCACCAGTTCGACATCTGCTGATATCAATGTTTTGAGCGTCAGTAACGAAAGACAACAATTAAATCTTTCTCCAACAAAGAGCAAAATGGGCCTCATTAAATCAGAAACTTTATAAAACTGCAATAACAGACAACTTTCAACACGGCCACGCCTTCTGCTGCCGTCTGCACACGTCACACCAGTAGAGCAGAGCTTGTGTACTTCAGATGTGAGAGTGCAGTGTACTTTAAAACAGCCTATCAGAGCAATTTGTTTCAATTAGCCATCCCAGGCTTTCTTAACACACCACTGGTTGTGAGTAGGTAGAGAACAGAGCGCACCAATTTAACACTCCTACTCTGATCTCCCTCCCACGCGAGAGGACATAACAGAAAGAAACATGGAGCTCAGAGACAGTCGCTGCCCACAGTCCCAACCTCAAGTCTATGAGCTAAAACTTCTACTGAATGAGTATATGGCGAGAAAAAACACAGACTTCATGTATAAGGGGTTTTCAAGGCAGTAGTGCCCCCTTATGGAAATTGGTTTACTCTCCTTCAAATGGGATCACCAAAAGCAGAACTGCTCGATCTGAATCCGACCGGTTTGTAATAGACAGTTACACCTAACCGTGAAAATATCTGAGGCCAAACTGCTGGAAAAGGACACCACGCTGTGAGAGGACCCGACCCTGCGATTGTGCCGATAAAACTTAGGTTGACAGGAGATGCTCCATAATCATTTAGGACCTGAAAAAAAAAGAATAATGATGCCAATCTAGTCTAGCCTAGTCATCAGACGGCATGGGGAACTTCTTATCAGAGCATACGGACCACCGAGGCTCAGGATCAATATCTGAGTTTAAGATCTACTGCTGTAAGGAATGGCTTAAATAGGGGACTCAGCGATATGCTCAGGGGGCAAATCTCATTTTGTAAATAAAATACAAACGACCGCAGCTCACTCAATTACCCCCAGTGAGCTGCTGATCACTGTTTCGTGTTTCTCCACTTCCCTGCGAGGGACACTGTGCTTTTACCTGTAGAAGTTGATCTCGGGATAATTGCAGTATTCTGACTTGCGGGAGTTGCGTCGGGGGAATGTGCAGAAAAAGGCATTGGCCAGAAGACAGGCTATTTGCTCCTGAGACAGAGTCAGGGAGTGGTTCATCCTTGACTTCAGTAGGGGAATTGGCTGAGGAAGAGAAGAGAAGGAGAGAAAAAAAAAATCAAAGTGAAGTAAGGATGTGGCATCAAAACAACAAGAGAAAAAAAATTAGGGACTGGCGAGATCAGAATGGAAGACACAGAGACAAAGAGAGATACAGAGGAAACACACGAGACTGAGTGGGTGCTGTGCTGTAGGTCTGAGGGCCAGTGGGGGCAGATAATTAGTTTAGCAATCCGGCGAGCAAAGGAGACACGGAGGGTTCCATTAGGTAAATGGGTGGTAGTAATTAAGGTCCTGGTTTTCTTGCTCTCCCCCAGGTTCGTTCTGTCAGACACAAGGGGCCCATCTATCTTCTCTGATTAGGGCTAAAGAGCCTCCCAAGGCTGCCCAGTTAGCAGATCAATACCAGTTCTAATAAGACACACATAATAGCCTTGACTATCCTGACGCTTAATACTGCAAAACAAAGCAGAGAGTCAGAAAGCTTCACTGAAACCTGAACCAGAGAATCTCTCTTCGCTTAAACCTGAGCCTCCTCCATGTTCTGCCCCTGGTTTCCGTCTCCAGTAAACAACCAGAGGGATTTTCCCGGTCCTGCCTAGAGGAGTGGGAGCTGATTTACCTTTATCAGATTAAACTGAGGACTCTGAGGTAGATAACTGAATTACAAAAATACCAATCTTGGAATTCTTGCATTGCTGTAATTGATGACATAGTACAAACATGAAGACGAATGGGGCTGACATTTAAAAGATCTGTGACATGGATCAGCCCCATTTACCGCAAATAAAAACAAGGGGCTCTGAGACTCGTTGGGAGGGGTGATATCAAATCAAGTTCCTCGAAATATATGGCTCAGAGGAGGAATGGCCAGTGTGGAAGACTGGGCAGAATTTTAAACTTCATAAGCATAATACATCAGATGCATGACTGGACATGAGACGGGCCTCTGCTCTCTCAGCCCTCTTTTCTAATGAAGCAGTTCTCGATGTAGACCGAAAAGGGGCCTTCATTATCTCATGAGCTGATCTTGTATAACATCCGCCATCTAACCATTTTTGGCTCCCCTGCCTGCAGACTGCACACATATCCATCCGTCATCTGAGAGGAATTCTGATGTTTTCAAACCCACAGTATCGCAACACAAAAATGGAAAACCGCACTTACCATGGTGCAGACGCGAGGAGCACTGAGCGCCAGGTCAACCATCGCTGGTAGTACGACCTCAAACAGTTGTTGTGCCTCACAATGCTCAAGAAACTGGATAGAGGAAAGAAAAAAAACATGCATACAGGTTTTGTTAGATGGGATATCTCTGCAGAGCCAGCTGCCTAGTTAGGCAGGCAGTTACTCAGAGCCAGCAGTCAGAGTGACGGATTATACCTGAAAGTGACATATTAGTTTGTAACACTACTGATTCTTCCAACCAAAATGTTAAGTAGAAGACAAATTCAGTATCACAACCCAAAAAAAGAATAGCTTTTGCTTTTAGACAGTTCTATTTTTGAGAGAGGAGAGCAAAATTAAACATTTATATCTCGCTCTTATAATGGCCATCTTTCTTTAAAACTAAACAAATAATACTGAGTAATAATAATAATTATATTTGTCAATATTATTAGTCAATCATTATAATAATTAAAATAATAATGACATCAACAAAAAACAAACACAATTCCTGTAATACATTTCAAATTTCAAATGTCTTTAATTAGGGGTTCAATAAAAGCTCAACATGCATTCTTTTCATTTATTATTTCCAGTCATTGATTTCATTTATTACGGTGTTATTACAGTGAGACACAGAGACTCAGTGGTCCTTAAAGAATATGAGCTAGCTAGTGATGAAAGGTTACAATGGTCTAATAACTGTTTGACAGTGAGTCTGAGGTCATGACCCAAAACCAGTAACCAATATCTAAAGGAGAGATGCTCAATTCTTTCATACCCAAGAAGAAAACTCAATGTCAGCGCCGATGGTGGAGGTTTATTGTTGTTTTAGGGTGAACTCACCCTGGTCAGATATCAATAATCCCAACACTTTGCAGTGAAAAAAGAAATAGAAATGCTGCAGAGCTGCTCCCTGCACAGAACCTGTTTCAGAAGAAACCACCATCAATCTGGGAGCGAGCCTGCCACGGCCGAGGCATCCATACTTCAGCCTGCAGCTTACCTCAGCATCCATCTGCAATTCCCTCTAAAATAAACACCCAGTTATTCCATCATAGACCGAGATTTACAACGCAATCACTTATGACTGTATTGGCTTCGAATGTCACTGTCATCAATCACTCGCCTTATTCTATCAAGGTAAGCAGGGCAGCTCACGCTGATTAAATGGACCTTCTGGAGCAAATGCAAATGACCAATTGTGGAGAGAGTGGCAGGGTGGCTTGATTTTCAACAGGAAGTCTTTGGTGGGTGATTTGGCCCGGAGCATTTATATGGCTGCAGAGCAGGTCTGACTAAATGCTGTCAGGAGTAATGAGCTGGCAGACATCATAAAGCGCTCCTGCGGGACTAATAGATGGTAGTTGGTGATGCGGCAGGATGAGGGTAGAAAGATGATCCTCCCAGCTTCTCCACAGCTACAGCAGCCAGCTACAGCAGCCAGCCACAGCGGTCATACACAGGTTGGGCTGCGTAGACACAAACTATGCCTTTCACATCAAGACGTAGGACAGACTGAGTTACAGCAGGACAGTCCAGATTCACTGCTGCACACCGTAATGATCGATTACACTCTGATCTTCTATCCATTCTGATCTTGAAATTTTTCTTTCCCGACAGGTCGACCTGCGTAAATCTTGATTTTGCATTTTTATTTAAAAGTCTTCTAAGAATGTTTTCCAAAGCCTTAATGTCTAATTTTCATCATTTTCAGTGAGAGAGACAGAAACAAAATTAGCAATAAAAGTAAGAGGGATAGAGTGTGTTGTTGTTTTGTGACTTAAAGTTGTACGACGGGAACATCAGCTGCTCTTACTGCTGGTTTCCTGCTCAGCACTCAGACATTCATCAGAAAGTGACACGGTGACAGTTTCATTTGGCAGGGGAGAAACTCTAAGACAATTTACAGACAAGCCCTAATTTGGGTAACACTTTTTCCCCCCCATGGCTATTACACATCGAGCAGAGTGTCAATCACCGGCCCAGGGGCAATGTACCTCTTGACAATTACCCCAGTGCTGCACAAATGTTGCTCCACATTTAATTAGGCAGTCTGGGCTGAGGAGTACAACAGTAAGGACTCAAACTCTCACTACAGCAAGAGAGGAGCGACATTAAAAAAAAAAAGTATGAGCAGAGAAGAAGTGAAATGTATTCTGTCTATTACTAATCAACTGGGTTGTCTAAATAACGGTGGAACAATGTGATACGCTTGTTCCCTACCTACATTTGTCTGTGTGTGAAAGACAAATCACGTGAGATGGTGCATGTCTGCTGAGGAATGGCAGCTGTTAATCATGCTAACAGCAGTGGCGAGAAGCTCTGAAAGCTCCCTCATCCATCAACAAATAGAAATGTAACTGACCAACAGCAGCCACGACCACTCGGTGTCTGGTATCTCTGCACATTCCTGCATCACTTCGGTCAGTTACTGCAAATATTACATCAACTTGATTTCTATTAACTTAACAGTATTCAAACCTTGACTTGTCCTCCTCCTGTGAGCACCACCCTACATTGTTAAATGCCTCAGCTGGAAAGAAATGAGAAATAGGGGGAAACACTGTGTTCAGGAAAGTAAGTGGAGTTGCTGACGCACTACACTCCTGGAAGGGCGAATATCTTGCTGGCTTTACTTAGCATCCTTACAGATTTAATAGGAGCTTTTAATTAAATTGGATTGAGCTATAAAAAGGCTCAGACAGCTATTGATCTTTACTTCTTCTTTACTTTGAGAAATTATTTTAGAGAGGAAGGGGGCAAAAAAAGAGGACCATTTTGGAAAAGTCTGAATTTAGCTGAGTAATCAACAATGAGAAGGGCTCAAATATCAATCTGACTGGACTGTAACAAGTTTCAAATGTTCCCACTTGATTGTAAAAGCTCCATTAGGATAATGATCTTATTCCTAATGGCTCCGACCAAGACATGAATTTAGAGGAAAAGGATCGAACAATAACGTACACGATTTACTTAATGCCAGAAACCAAATTAAGCTTCTAGCTGAAATCAGTCTGCAATTTATTAAAAGACTAACACAAAAACCTTTTTGGTGGTAATATGGGGCAAATTTATACTCGATTCATAGTAAATACACTTAAAGCAGACAGCTAGTACAACTAATTCTCTATCTGAAAGATTTAAGGAAGGGGTTTGTGTACTGATGTTTTACTTTTCTACAACAGTTTTAACAGATAATCTCATAACTTTGGACAGGTAAAGATGAATCCCATGAGGGAAGAACTTTTTCTAAAAACAGGTATGTAATTACACCTCTAAACTGTCTGAAAAGAGGATAAGAAGTGTTCGAATAAAAGGAAGTAGCTGGGCAGAAAAAAAAAGAAAGGCATTCCCCTGGTTCACCTGCAACAGCTGCTGCCGCCATGCTCTGTGCTCATCTGTCCTAACTGTATGATGCCTGTTGGCTCCTGTGAGACTCTCAGGTACTGGGAGGGGACGACGCACACTGATGGGCTCGCAGCCAAACAGAGGAAAGCGGACTCCCTCTGGGGTAACAAATCTAGTTGAGTACTAGCTTCATTCTTCATTAAGGTAAATTTTAAGGACATAATTAATCATGGTGTGTTAAACAAACACTGCCAGCATCTACAAGGACAGGTTCACAGGGGCCGACTGTCAGAACTGTGAAAAACACAACGGGCTGCATTTCACTGATGATTTGTAAGTCTGTTAATTATGTAAAGACATTAAAATAAAACTTAAGTATTGTATCTCTTTAAAAGGCTGATCACTCACAAACTTTATACAAATTTCACATATTTCACTTTCAGTGGAGAAGCATTTCGTAAGACTGGTTTTGGCATTGCAGAATGATATACAGTAAACATTTTCCTGAATTATCTTTCATACAAGACATGCCTATAAACAGGAAACAGTCATAGCTGACCATCTTACCTCTGTGCAAAGAAGGTTCAGGGCAGTGAAGTCCCATCTCTTTGCATGGGCTGTGTTGTATCTCAAAATGGCATCCTGAAGAAGAGGAGAAATGGGTGTTGTTTATTCACTGAAAGCACTTTTAAGTATATAAAACTGTATGCAGGCAGTTTAACAGCAGATTTAATGCACACAAATATATAAGTACAAGTGATACAAGCTATATTTGTTGTGAACTCTGCCACCAAGTGGTTGTTTATGGAATAGGTTTTGTATTTTTGAAACTGCTGTGACAATTCAATTAGAACATGAGCAGAAATTTTCAGTATCGAATGCGTACTGGCCAAATAATCCAATATCCCAATTTTATTAGAATGTCACATTTGAAAAGGCATCTTTTCCACACTGTTTTCACTTTCTATTCCCACTAAGCTGCCTTTCTTTACACACAAAAACAATGTTTTCAGTGTTTTTAAAAATGGGTAGATGTATATGAAAACAAGAGTCTCACATTTAAGCATGGATGAGGAAGTTGAGGGGCCAATTTCATATAATCTATTTCTCTCTCAGCAGTCACTTATTAATGGTGTGTCTCTATTGAGACATGGATCAAATTATCATCATTGAGAGCAGAAGGTGCCAGGCCAGATGGTGCTGAGACCAAGAAAAATAAAAAGTGTTCCACCTGCTCCCGACCAGATGATGGCTGTAATGCATTATGTTTGTTAACATAAAGAGGAGAAACAAAAGTTTGCTCTTTTCTTAGATTTTCATGTTTCAGTGGGGACAGAGAGGGAATGTTCAGCTAAAGTCGTCTTACCCTCACATCCAGAGAACTTTTGAAGCCTCCCTGCAAGGCAGTGTGGATCAGCTCCCACCGACTTTGGACCCCACTTCCATCCTACGCACAACACAGCCAAAACACATGTTGCTTTTACTATAATGTCCTACAGCAACTAACCTTATTGTAGAGCACTGACATGTTTTGAATAGCATGCAAAGCTGTGATGCACCAGCAAACCTCGGTCTCCATAGGAAACAGATTCTTCTCAGAGCAGGGCATCTTCACAGACACATCATCCCACGCATCCTTGAACTTGGTGGGGTATGGGACAGGAACCTCTCCCTCTCTAAGGAGATCTGTCTGTACCAGGGGAACAAAAATGTCTTTATAAGTTACTGTTGCATGTAGAATTTCTTTCTCTTTGCCTTTCAAAAATCTGCAATAGTTTCCTTTTACGAACTTCTGAAAGTTATGACACAGGCAGATGTTGGAAAATCAAGAAATCACTCACTTTGGCCCTGTTCATTTCTTCTAAACTAAATTAATTAAGAGACTGCTGTTTAGGATGACCTATCTTAAAATTGAATACACAAATAATGAGCAAAAGTTATTTGTTCTTTTGCTGCCTGACTAAACAAATGAAAGCTTCTTTTTTAAACAATTAATAAAAATCCTGTATTCTTGTGATTTAGTGGGTGACGGGGAGAATCCCGGGTGGCAGTGGTTAGTTGAGCAAGCAGTAGTTATATAGCAGCACCGACAGTGTTCCTGTGGGACTAGTAGTCGAGGACACAGTCTGATAGGAGCTTTACTGACAAGGCACCCTGAGGGGATCATGGAGGATGGTTTCACTCTGCCCACAACTGTCTCTCTTTTCCTCATTCCCATTGTCTGTGTCTAAACAGCCTGATTAAGACCTTTGTACCACATTGTCCAATCTTATTAAATCATAACTGCGATGCATGATGTTGACCCATCAAGCACAGTCACATCTGCAAGCACATCCATTTTTATGCCCGTTTATGACAGTGTTCTTAGAAACATACCACATATAAACAACACATGCAAGACAAGCAGCTGTTGACTCACCCTGACCATGACAGTGTGGTTAGGCACTACTTTCAGGTGAGATAGAGGGGGGGCACACTGGGGCATTCTGTTCAGCTCATCTATTGGTGTTCCCAGCCATCCTTTGTCCATGTTATTCAATGTGAATGACACACTGTACAGAAGAAAAACAGAACAGGTCAGTGTACTTCACTGTTACTGAAGGGCACTGTGGGTGGAGTAGAGCTAAGACACGCCAAGAAAGGCAATTCATTAACAGTGAAAGACAAAAGTGGTACAGAGAAGTGAAAATATTCACAAGTACCTTCCAGTAGTGGCACCTGACTGACTGCCCATTAAGTCCTGGCTCATTTCTGATGAGCCACTGTACACTGCTATACCCTCAGTTCCCATGGCTACCTGATGGACTTCATCTTTGGCTGCACATCCAGAATCAGAGTCTTTGACAAACTGCTGAGAATCCACTACCTGAGCCTTTGAAAAGCCAGAGTCCTCTGCACTCCCGTCATGATCCCTGTCTGCAGAGTTGTTGGCAAGCACGGTTTTACAGACAGGGCTGTCCGGACTCAGCATCTCCACATCACTGGGTGTATTTACACCCACCTTGGGACTATGACTAAGACAGAGGGTGAGTTTTGGATTTGAAGGGTGTGTGGGAACACATGATGTGTGCACAGGGGGTCCAGGCGAGCTGGACCTCTTGGATTTCTCCCCATTGGAGCAGTGCGTCTGAGCATCGTTACTTATGCCGCCTGCAACCACAGATTCATCCGGCCCCGTCACAGGCGCACAGTCCATCGACTTCTGAGACGCTGCATCATCCTGCATGCCTTCCATTGGCACATGTCCGTCTTTTGTAGGGTCATGCTTTTCCGGTCCACATTGGAGTTCATCCTTACTGTCTGTTAAGTCCGTTGTTGGGGCATCACTCTCCCCAGAATCTGGCTGGACTTCAGCAGTCACACTGCCGCAGGATGGAGAAAAAACAAAGTGAGAGATAATCATAACGATGCACCTTCTATGCTTAACTTTGCAAAGGCGTAATTGATAACAAGTGTATTCTACATAAATATTCCTCAACTAGAAACACCAGCATGAGCACACAAAATGTTACTCCTAACTTGAGTGCTTTACCTTCTCTGAGAATCCATCACTTCATCCATCTTTGACAGGTCAGACAACATGAATCAACAGCTGCTGCTTGGGAGAGACAAACACTGTTAACATGTTAAAGAGTTATGATATTTTTAAAAATAATAATTTTACAAATGGCTGCAGAGTTATGATGCATAATTCAGGCCTTCACGTTGAGGCGAATACAAGTTGTTTAAGTCTGGACTTGGACAGACGCTAAACTCAAGAGTTTTATCAGGCACGGTGAAAACTTATGTTTCTGGACTTTGTTAGGTCAACTTTCTCAGCTCATGCGGCCCAGCAGCTCCTAGCTTTCGATTCAGTCTCTTGTCAAAAGGTATCAGTTTCCAGTTTGTGACCGTCATTTTGTCTAAACAAATAACGCGAAGCTACACTGAGCTAACAAACATTTACCTTCACGGCGAAAAACAATGACTCGAATATGAAATGCACAGTTTGTTTTATAGAGGGACTTTGTGTGTAGCTTGCTGCCTTGATGTGAGCACATCTCTCAGGACAAAAAGAAAAACACAAGTCATCTTGAGCTAACTTAGCTTTGATTGATCAAGCTAGCAGCGCTGTCTCCATTACAAACAAAGAAACTTACAACTTACAGGCAAGTCCCTCTCTCTGTCAGACTCCTCGGTTAGATGCCTTACATATTCATTAATTTACTCATTGTCCAGTACAACTGTTTCTCAGCAGCTCACATCACTTATCTCCTTTTACCATCGCGTTTCTTGGTTTACTTTCACTTCGTTGTTGGAGGCAGCTGCTGCTCCTTGACGGCAGCGACCTCCTGACCAATCACAGCGTCTCTTTGAGGGAAAGAGGCGGGATCACGAGGTGGTATCTTAGCAACCGGGTCAAAATGAAGCATACTGTCGTGCAACTGTTAAGGCGGCTTTAGTAAACTGAGAATATAAATACATGAATTTAAAACGTTTGTAAATACATCTCCAAATCTTTAACAACCTATTCCATGTTGTAATGTATTTTTAGCTCATTGTTGTGCTTTTAATTTAAAAAAGTATATCGTGGTTTCCTAGATGTTGATGATGTGAAGACGATGTAAAAAGCTCACTGTCTTACTTATATCTAAAAAAGGGTTTATTACATACATACATACATAAAAGTACAGCATCAAAACAAGCATCATGATTGCCTGTGAGAGGGACTAGAGGGGTATTCCACCAACGTGGCTAAAGAAAGTCAGGCTGACTGGAGAAAGCCTCGCTTGAACTAGCTCCATCTCCCGATTAAGGCTCAAGTCGTTCCACTCACAAATTTTAGCCTCATCTAGTCGAGGCTAATTCAAGCGAGGCTTACATAGCCCGGCTGTGTGGGAGTGCCCGAAGAACGTAAGAAGCCCTGATGAGTCGATGGGAGAAAAGCCTGTCCCGGAGCAGGCTAGTTCGGCAGCATAAGTTACCATGGTTACTCAGCGAGCATTCAGATAAGCCACGTTGATGGAACGGAACTCTGTCTAAAATGAGCCAGACTTACCGAAATAAGCCAGGCTTTCCGTTAATCGAGCTTCGTGGACTACCCCTCAGGCCAATATGTCTCCCCTCTCTACCAGCTCTTTCCTAGGGTTTATATATATGGTCATCAATATAAAAGTACATAGGTTATTTAACTAAGCACATTCTTTAAGAAATCTATATCTTGTGATGTGGCATGTTCATAGGTCATTGGATGTGTAAAACATCATACACTACAATATATTTATTTTCTTTATATTATTTTTACTGTTTAGTGTACTCCAGTGGGAATATTCAGTTTCAGTGGTGAAAGAAGTCTTAAGATGTTTTACTTATGTAAAAGTAATAATACTGTGGTGTAAAAATACTGCGTTAAAAATAAATGTTCAAAATCTTAGTTAAGTAAAACTACAAAATAACTGGATTCAGAATGTACATATGCAGAATGGCTCATTTCAAAATTATCTATTAGATTAGATTAGATTAGATTAGATTAGATTAGATTAGATTAGAAACTTTATTTCAGATTGGGGTCCAGATAAAAGACATTACATAGATAATTACAAAGAAAAGCACAATAAAAATCATGGTGTAAAATAACATAGTAGCATAGAAAAAACATATACACATCATTGTCTTACAAAGAGACTCAGATTATCAGTGTAAAGTTTTGAACCTTATGTTTGCTAAATCCAAGATAATTTTTGTTATTTGTCATTAGGCTGGAAAATTAATTCACACATAAGACAGTTTTTTAAATTCTCAAGAGAAGTGCAAATATATAAAAGTAGTCCTAAAGAACAACACTGGAATAAATGTACTGTGTTATGTTCTACTGTTTGGTTTTGATATTGCTTATTTAATATTGGTGATAAGATTAAAGGTTTCCTTTGTTAACACTCTTAATAAGTGTTATATAATGTTAACATTTTTGTTTATAATTAAGTTTATCAAACTATCTCATTCTTGACATTCTTGATTATTTTTCTGAATTTTAACATATGAAAGATTTCACAAAAACATAATACTGAGAGTGCAAACAATACAAGTTTGATTGTGTGATAGGTTAATCCTAGATATCAGTCTGCTGTGGCATCAGCTGAGGTTATTTCATATTTCCAAGAAACATTAACAGTGACGAGGACTGTAGATTCTGCTGCAGTAAGGCAGACAGCCTCTCTGCAAGGCTCTCTAGGAGAAAGGCTTCACAATCTTCATTGAGATGTAGTTCTGTAAACATGAAATAGACAAAATTAAAATTAAAATTCACTAAAATGACAAAATACTGTGAAAAACATGTGATGGATACAAATAATTTGTGGGAGTTTCTATAAATTGTGAGCAAACTATTCTTACCGGTAGGGAGTAGAACAGGATCCCGAGGAACAAGATAACCAACAGAAGGATTATCCCAATAATGAAAATCCATTTAAATCTGCGCCAAACTATGAACTTCATGGTCTTGCAAGGGTTTGTAAACCAGAAGAATGATGTGTCAGGGCGACTGTTGAATGGAGACAACAACATTTTCATCAACAACAATTCATCAAACTACAAAATCATGTTTTTGATGTATGTTTATCTTTTAAAAGGAAGCAGATTTCTTACTTGGGAGGGTCCAGTTTGGGGTTCATGTTTGGCTCATCTCTGCCTTTCCCAGCAGGTCTCTCCTCCATCTCCTTCTCTTCGACTATTTCCAGCGTCATCTCAACTTTTCCCTGTGAAAATTTGAAACGCAGTATTAAACAGTGACCAGGGAAAAGAAAACAAGTAACTAGGGACTGTGCTGTGAACATAAACATACACCAAGCACGTGTTTCCCATCCTGTTCGATCACGCATGGCCACCAGCCTCGTACAGACTTCTGAGAGAAGAGTGAGTTGGGAGGTGGCTTTTTGGAGGAAGCTGAGCCCGGCATCCCTGGCAACATCTTTAGGTTGCACTTTTCGGGAGTCTTAGCAGGAGGGATGAGATTGAGTAGGTCCAGCTCAACTGAACCTGCAACAGAGATAAAGTCAGAAGTTATTGTATGTTTTTTTTTTCATGGTAGTGCGCTTTAGTAGATCTTCCAAGGCTTTCCCTTTGTATGACTGAGAAGGGGTCTCACCTAAGTAGTCATCCAGGGAAAATTTGTCATTGTCCCAAATCTGGATGATCAATTTAGGAGGAATCCTAAATTCAGTTTTGTCCAGATTCCAAAAATGTTCCTGTAAAAAGATAGAATTATAATCTACATAATCACCTGCCATCATACCACCACAACACAACTGAACAACAGTAACTTGATGCTTTGTTCCTGCTTCATGATCTCACTCACTTTCCTGGAGACAACACACAGCTGCTCTGCAGGCAGGTAGTCAAATCCAAAGATGAACCTCCAGTTGAAGTTTCCGTCACCATCCAGGGATCTGTAGTGGACATCGGTCTTCTGTTTGTCCTCCTCCATACCTGGCATCCATCTAGGAAACACATTCATGTTGAATTCCAATTATCTTTTTGTGGAATAAAGGTGGAGTAATACAGATTTAAGTAAAACTTCTAGGAGTATAAATGAAGGTGAATGTAAGAGTCTAGGTCATTTAAACAAGTAATATACCCTTTAACATAGATGTCGCTCATGTTTTCTCCAGTGATGCTTGTTTCATCCAGAATGACATCAGTGGTGTTCCAGATGACGGCTCGCAAGAAGTGCCTGTTTTAGATATAGCATTGTATTTTACGCTTAAATCCACAATAACAAATATTTATTTTGTTAACTGTCTCTTACTTCTTGGCTTTGCGTGGAGTGATATCACATGGATTCCCTGGCAAACCAAGGTTCTTGGGGAAAATGTCGACCCACATTTGAATTTGTCCCTGCATTTGTGGAGAAGAATGATTCTTTCAAACAAGGCTGTCATATAACAACATTAAAATGTTAACTTCACTCAGCATTATGTTTTAGAAGCAGTGTTACTGCTGATGTTTTAACCTGGGACAGGTTGGGTTGGTGGGAGCTGCACAGGGTTCTGGTCTCGATATGCTCTGGTACCAAGCCCTGTTCTCTGAGGACGTGCAGGGCCAGCCTCTCTCTGGCTGGGCCTAAGTGAGGGTGCATCACAGTGTTTGCTTCTGCAAAGAGCACAGCAGATAACAAAAGACAAAAATGAAAGGCCATTACATTTAGAATGTGCATGTATCTATAAACATATACACACATACAGACACATATGCATACACACACACACACACACACCAGAACATGGTCATTGAGATAGTAGGTCTAAGTAATAGTATACAGAAAATAAGAAAAAATAAAGCATGTGAGAATGACAGTACCGTAATCTTGTAGGTTATATTGTTTTCCTGAGAAGGACAATGAGCTGCCATCTCCTTCTATACGTGGAGGAGGGACGCCTCTCACTCTGGCCACGTTCTGGAGTATCTGAGAGGGCTTCAGCTGGTCTCTCCACCGATTGACCCCTGAACTGCAAGAAAATCATAAAGTAAGTTTTGAGAAACTAAAACATAAAGCCTGGCTTACTTTGTAAGGTGTATTGACTGTACTGTAGGTGCGGCACTCTTTGTGCACATAGATCAACAAAGAGTGCATACTTACACACAGTAAGTCTGTGGCAGTCCACAGCACGGCCTGAAGCGAGACAGAAGTCTGTTCTCCAAATCGATGATCGTTTCACCCACTTTTTCATCTCTGCTCAGTAAATCGTAGTCATATACAGCAATCTTCAAGTCCTTGTCTTGTGGTATGAAGCAGGACAACTCAAACATTCTGGACAGAGACGGAGTTTGTCATAAAACTTCAATATGTATTCATCATTTAAACGAATGAAAAAAAAAGTTAAAGTGTTGCACACATTGCTGGCTCACCTTCCAAACTCTGGATTAAGCGTGTTTGGTCTGTAGTTGTCTCTGTCATCCACTGTTTTCCTCCCCAGTGCAATCTTAATGTATGGGTCACACTGAAATGAGAATGAGATGCAAAATGAATCAATCATCTTTCTCACTGGATACATATCTAAGCTATGGTTGTAAATCAAATCCTTATTGCTAAACCACAGTGGCTCTTCAGTTTTTGCTTCACACAAAACTTACCATGCCATTTGTGTCCTTAGGCTGCAGGTTGATGCAGCGCACCACGTAAATCCTGACCAGACACTCCTGAGGTCCGCTCTCAGGAAGCTCTCTGAACTGGCGGGGTGGAACTGGCATCCCTGGGTCATCAGGTAGTGGGTAAATCTTGAATGAGCCCTGAATATCACCAAAAGATGACAGCACCATTAATCACAGCAACTTTTCTACAAGCTATAAATTGCATACACAAATTAAATTAACACTATATTCTAACCAAAGTGACAATGAATTGTAGAATCAAAGACTGTAAATTAAATCTATGAGCTTTTCATTCTAGTCCCAAAAGAGAACTGATGAAATGTAGCGAATCATTTTTTTCAAGAAATGGAAAAAGTACTGGAGTGCAAATGAATCCTCTGAATTAATTTGTAATTCGTAAAAGATCCACTAGAGGGCAGACACATGCTAGAAAAGGAAGCTGTCCCATAGCAAAATGCAGTTATTTCAGTTACAATAATTCAGGTATAATAGGACACAGAGTCACTGTAATACTTCTGCAAAATTAACCATATTTACCTTGAACTCTCCCACCACAGAGGGATCCTCTTCCTCATCTTCAGACTTTCCTCGCTGAAGTTTGAAAGTGTTGCAGAAATCGGTGAGCCCCTGGAATTGTTCAACCTCTTCTAGTTCTCTGTTATATACCTGAAAGCGCAGCAACAGCGCAACACAGAACAATAACGCAACCACATCAGAGACAAGAGATAACAATCACAAACTTTCATCACTGTGACAATAAAAAATCTTCTTGTTTTGGGTGTATACTACAGAAGCTTTTCTTATCTACAAAAGGAGGTTTAGGACTCTCTGGTCACAACCCTGCCTGTCATAGCTAGCTATAACTTGTAAAACCAACACAAAGTCTGACAAAGATTAGATCACTTCTTGTGTTTTCGCAATGTGCGATGGCATGTCCTCACCTGCAACTTGTCGTATCCCTTTTTCAGGTAAGGCCCACATTTTTCATGCTCGTCAACAGAGGCATAGAATTTGCTCCACCAATCTACTGCTTCCTCCTCCTACACAGTAGATAATAAGGATAAACTTAGATTTATTAGAGATGCAATCTGTAGGTTGACTATCTGTGAAAGGAGGAAATCTCACCTTTTCTGCTTGAAGCTGCAAAGTGGGAAGGAAAACAAGAAGACTTGTCAATATGAATAAGGAAATGTGAAAATATAGCCTCCCACCGTTTATGAAGCATAACTGTTTACCTCAGTTGTAATGATTGGTCTCTCATCAATGTCTATGACAACATCTCCTTGGGTGGCAGCAATCATTGCCACTGCAAAATCAACAGAAAGATATAAGAAAGGATCAAATAGGTTTCTACTATACAGTAGTATGTAAGTACCTGCCTCAGTCCATGCATGTGTGTATGTACCTCTAGCAGACATGCAAACTTCATTGTTGATGCGATACGGATCACAACGGAACTCTTCCAGGCAGTCGATGGTGCACTGACCCACCACAGGTTTCCTACCGAATGGTCGATGGTCGATTACCTTCAGCACAATGGGTGGGGTGTACATCTCTTCTTTAGGGAGAAGCTAGGTGGGAGAATAATAGAATGAGCCACATAAGAAAATGTGTAAAATCTGCACATGAAACCCTTACAGTTGTCTGAATATTTCTTCTCAAAAGTTTTGAGGTAAATACCACTTTGAAAAGCAGCACTGATCCGGGGAAGTTGGGGTTCTTTTTGAAGTTCTTGATCACAGCAGTTTGAACAATCTCACCACCACATTCCACTATCAAACTGGGGGAAGACACGGTGGCCAACTGGTAGATCTTCATGTTCCTCAAGCCCCAAGTCAAAACCTGGAATCAAATAAACACAAAAAAAAAAAAAAATCACATCAATCAAGCTAGCATGGGCAGATTAAGGATACAAAATAAGTTAAAGGTAGAGAGGGAGTTCTAAATGAGATATACAACCACGACCAATATCTTAGGATTGGTCTGGTCTTGTCGGATCATGTAGCGAGTGTGAGGGGAATTTATAGCGGCTGGCAAAAGAAGAGGATGACCTGATGGTGTACCTCAATTGCAGTGAGCTGCACTATAGGCCTGATTCCCTGGGGAACCATATAGAGCTTCTCCCCTCGTCGGGGAGGCACCAGGGGCATATCTCCCTCATTTGCCTGCAGGGCAAAGCACAGCATCACCTCCTAAGTACAGTTTCATAAAGTTAAGTTACAGTACGTTTACTTTTTTTATAGTACAAGTCTTTTTTACCTTGTCCTTTAATATGAGCTCTGCGGCCAGCAGCACCTCACCGGCACTGCGACCTTTTTTGATGACAGGAAACCACAGCAGCTTTGGGCTGACAGCTATGCTGGGGTTCAGTTTCACCACAGGAAGACACGTACAGCGGCCCATGGGCTCATCTTTACCCTTGTAGATGAAACACAGTAGCATTTAGCAAAGCCTGAATATATCCACCATAAATTACAGTTGCATTTCCCTGATTATCCATGTGATTTGATTAGAAGTTTGTCAGATTAATTAAACAACGTACCACTTGATCGCTGTCGTACAGCTCCAACACTACATCAGGAGGGTTTTTCGCGATAGTTTGTGGGTCTCCGTAGATTTCAATGTCCTCAAAGATGAGAGTCTGATCCCATGTGGGGTTCAGGGTGGCCCTTATGACTTCTGTGGTCTTACTCATGTGTAGAAAAGACACATGGGCATAGGGATCTGAAGGGAATAAGTTTTTTTTTTTGGCAATGTGAAACAGATTACGTGGAAGCTGTGATGTTTAATGTACTTCTTGACTTAATTCATTCCTGTTAACCAGACTTTATTTTCACCTGAGAAGCTGTCTTTGTCCATGGCACAGAGATTCCTCCCCTGATACACATACACTCGCAGATGGTAAATACAAGACCCTGAGGGGAGATCACGTTCATCGACATGTTAAACTGTATTCCAACTGAAAACAATATAATCTCACAGGACACCTAATACACTGTTCATTAGGCAAGTGAACATTTTTTTTCAGATTTTACTGAGTTTGTGATTCATTGTTATCTTGCATTAGGACCAGTCGGGAAGTCTGAAAAAACATGAATCCTTTAATCAGTATGAGTGACCAGGAATTAACTTTATCTAGCCCAAGTACTTACGGCCGAAGTGGCAGGAAACCGTGGGCGTGTTGGCACCAAATACTTTGGCTGCATCCGTTTTACTGGCCTTCTCGTCAACATCAACCCCCTGTCAACAAAAACGCAGGGTGAGGTTCTTACAATAACACTGTGCAGCTAACCTTTGAGCAAAAGTGAAAAAAATCTGAAGCAAAAAAAAAAAAAATGCAGTACTAAATACTAAAATAAACTTCCTGAGTTATTTGCTAACATCAGACAGGAACAGGCACATGTTGGAGAATAATGAGAGGATATGACTCAGATGGCATAAAGAAACTCATTGGAGGCATTTAGGAGTACAACAAATGTTTTGCAACATATTTCTCAGTGGACTTTAGACTCACTAATGCCCCCTCCAATCTGAAGATGGCAGAGGCCCCGATGCTGTCTGATGGCACCATCTTTCTTCTCCAGCGGCGGCGGCGAAATGTGTCAGAGGTGCGCTCCTTCCTGTGAAACTTCCAGCCAATCAGGGAAGAGTATTCCCAGCCTTCACCTGGTTCTCTCTTCTGGAAAACACATACGGACAAGAAAGGAATCTGAGATATAACATAGCATCTCTAAAATCACTTCTTTTTCTTATCTACCTCTAGCTCTTCTTCCTAACCTCAGTGGCAGCCATTTTATCAGATATCTTCTTTCGTGGTCTTATAAGTCTCTTCCTGCGATGGATGTGGTACATTTTCTCTGCTGCAACCCAAGATTTGGGCTTATCATCAGGGGGAATAGTGACTCCGTATTCCCAACCTGGCAGCAAAAGACACACACACACACACAGGACCGGTTAGGCTTGTACTGTCTCAATAATAAAAACACAAAGAAGAGAAGATTTCACTTTTAGCCTTCGTGTTACCTCTCTCATCCACAGCCCTGTTGCTGTCAAAGCTCCAGTCGTCCTCCCAGGTCCATCCAGGTGGACACTCAAAGTCTCCTGGGCTTTGAGCCTTTTCTCCATTCTATACAACACAGGTACACTGTCATTCATGGATGTATGGTTGTGAATTTGCAGTATTTAGTGCAGTATGTACCTACTGTTTGATTGTTTGAGTGATTACATTTTTTTTGGAATTCCAGTATTCATTCCTTTTTAGCTCTATTTTGCTCTTTAACTCTTGAGGGAAAACACAAAATGTCCCATTATGCACCTAGTCGCTATTTTTGTCTGTTTGCAGTGGGTTCATCAGGGATTTTTATCTGAAAACAACTTCTTTCTTCTCCTGGAAGAAGAACAAGAAGTTGCCGTCCATAAATGGAAAAAGTGAATTTAAAGATAACTCTCAGTAGGTTCATCACTACGAGCAACCCATTAGGGAAAGCTCTGCAGATTGCAACCTGGGTCACACCCATAAAGGGCCACATGCTTATGTACGTAAAGGCAACCACAAAGCAACCCACCTGTCTTAGGTACATAATAGCACAAGAGAAACAGATAACATTGGAAACTACCATGAATAGACAGGCTTTTGTCCTGTTATCTTCACCTACATTGTTCGCATTGTGTCGCAAAAGTTAAAGGTGTCTGTGAATGTGTGAGAGTTGTACCACGTCTGTGTAGGGCTCTGCAGCAGGTTTCCACTCTCCACCGGGGAAACGTGTTTCATTCTGAAAAACCTCATCTGTGAATTCTGTGTGGCCTGCATCTGCTTCTGTCAACAGGCTGTAGAAAACACCAGCAAACAACACACAGGTTCATAAGAAGCATTATGACTCAGACAGTTACTATGTGGGACCATGATAAACAGAGCAAAACAGCTCAGAAACATTATTTACATGAGCCTGGGAGAATGTAAGCACTTCAGAAGGACGAGGCACTAATGGAGGGAGGCAGATCTCCTCAAACCAAAACACTGGCTGATGGTGAATTCCTTTTCACTTCCTGTAATTGTGTTCATAATCAGATTCTGCTCTGAGGCTGGTGTAAGCTCTGATTTATAACCATCGATTAATAGGACAGAGCTGAAATATCAACAACTGAAGAGTGTTCGACTGCACAGTGACAACAGGATGTTTGCACTTGATGTCTGTACAAGTCATTAATCACAAAGGACTGTGTGAGTTTGTGTGTGATAAAGTGGGTTTCTTAAACTTACCATCGCTCAGGATCAACAAACCAGTCTCCCTCCCATTCCCATCCACGTGGTGGCAGAAAACGCTCCTGTTTGAGTTTCACCTTTCCGGTCACATCTGAGAACTTATGGCGACCAACCAAGCCGGTGGTTCCCCACTTCCCAAGCACATGGGCCTGGTTCTCATACTGCAGAAGGAGGGAAGGTGTCAGATAACACAGAGATAATACAACCGAAATCAGATAACTGTTAGCGTGGCAACTGTACCATTTCAGCATACACACTGAAGTTCCCCTCTGAGAAGCTGTTGAACTTCTTCTCATGGGCAGAGAGGCCGAGCCACATGTTCACCCGCAGCTGAACAGGAATCTTCACCCCTTTGTTTTTGTCCATGGGGTACTGAAAAAACAATAATTATGATACCTGTTTCTGACATGTAACAGTAAAATATATGATTAGAATTAATTAACTGTTGTTGTATGTTCACAAGGTTTGTACCTGCATGAAGATGGTCTGGGGTCGTCCACAGTATTTGCCTTGAGACTGTTCACTGAAGTTGGAGTACAGGATCCGGTTTGCTGGGACTCGGGCAAAAGCCACCCGCTTCTCTCCTCTTAACATCCAAATGATCACGTCAGGCATGCTGTTCTGAGGCTGATAGACACACACAATATTTTTAGTATAACAGAGGTTCACTGGCATCTGTTTGAGCCACATATCTTTTTTTTTTTGCTAGAAGTGGAGACTTGAGCCTCTATAGTAAAGTTTAATTTCTCCTGACCTCTTCTGCCAGCTGCTTGATTCTGTCCAACCAGTCTTCAATATCACCAACAGTAGCCTTGACATCTGTGGCTTCTTCTCTCATGCGATTGGCCATTTGTTTGATACTCTCCACGGCAGCATCACGCAGTTTTTTCATCTGGAGATCCAGAGCGGTCACATTGGGCTGGCCCTCCAGTTCTGGAAGCTGAAAACTGTGAAAAAGAAAGTAATGTTGAATAGAAAAACTACATGAACCTAATAACCACCTGCAAATGTATCTGACCTAAAAGCACAAACCACACAACATTTGTCTTAATGATAAATTGAATTATAGCATTACTTTTTTTCATTATTTGTCTGGCCCCGTCTCACCTGTTAAGGTCTTCAATCATGTGGTTGATGAGTTTAACCCAAATCTCCACCAGACGTGACTCAGGTTCCTTGGCTAAGATGGCTGTTTTTAAAGAGATGAGGTGTGACTCCTAAAATAGATGACAAAGACAGATAGAGGACATTACTGAGTCGTACTACGCGTGTAGACAAGTGCAACATTTGGGCATACTTTGTGCCAATGTGCCACTGCGACTTTCTCACCAGTCTCTCAGCGATAAAGAGGAGAACATTGACAGAGTCCAGACGGTGGCTGATGTCTTCCCAGTATGAGGTGAGAATCACTACAGGCTTAGTGTCAGCCCAGGGCAGGTAATAGTAGTGATTACCTGTGGGATACAAAATAAATATACCCAAGGGTTTTAAACACAACTTGTGGACTATACCACACAAATCCGCTGTCTCATGTTTTTTAACTTATTACGCGTTAAACGCACTTACAGCATAGCAAACAGCTTAACTTATAAAAACAATGTCCACTAATGATATAGTGTGCTGATTATTGTTATTATTTTAGACAAATATACTGTTCTTAAATTCACACTGTAACAAAGTCTAACTCTTTGTGTCATGATTACAAAACAGATTATAAAAAGGTGAGAGTTGTTTTTTTAATTCTCACAGACGTCTTTTCATACCGTCAAACACAGCAAAGCTGTACTGGGTGGTGGACGACAGGGGCTTGCAGGTGGAGTCCAGCTTGTTACCATAGTTTCCCATGCTGACCTCAAACTGAATTGGCTCGCCTGGCTCTTGGAGCATGCACGCACAGTGGAACACGGCGCACAGAGAGTACTTCCTCCTCCGCTGGTATTTCTGCAATAAGAAGAGTGGCAATGTAAAGAGATAAATTAAAGGTTTCAGACTGATAAATCATGCCTCTGTTCCCCGAGGTACTGACTGATATATTCAGCCAGGAACCTTTGAAAATCTGGAGTGTTGTAGCATTGCCAAGAACAGAAAAAGTAATTAAGCAATATGACTACTCACAGATTCAAGACTGTGGGGCCTGTGTGTTAAGGGATTTAATAGAAATCAAATGATTACAGGGACAGCAGTAATGATAGTATACCTGTGCCACCAGAATGTCATCACTGGAGATGTCTTCCACGTTCTTTTCAGCCTTTGCATCCAACTGAGTGGAGAGTTCAACAAGGACCCTCCCCCTGTAGGCAACACCTTCACCCTTTGACAGATTAAAATGCAAAAAAACTCAGGTGCACATCATCATGTAGGTGAAATATCACATTTATCTGTACCTACTGAACCCTCTATACTGAGCTGACAGGACAGTCTTACCTTTCCAAAGTTGAGTTGCTCATACGGGTCGGGCAGGCCGGTAAATTCTCTCGGGCTGCCGTACAGGTTGATATAGCAAGGCCCAAAAGCTGGGAGAAAGCCAATCTCTGAAGCTGCTGTGCTCACTGTAACACACACAGACACTGTTTATAACCTCACATAGACAGGGTTATATAATAATAAATATGATAATAAAAGATACACAAACAGAGGCAAAGAGTTAAACTCTGGTTATGCTAAAGTAAATCTAAATATCTGATATGTAGTTTGTTATTTTATGAATATTATGCTCCAGTCTTCCCTGAGAAGTGATTCAAGCAACAAATTAACAGTTATCTTTTTTTTTAGATATGACCATTTCTTACGTACATTCAGAAGCTGCATTGGAATGTTCAGCCCGTGTGTCTGTTACAAATGGAGAGAAAGACATACATGTTCAATGACATATTGCAGTACTAAAAACATTTTCAAACACAGAGTGATGACATTCATTACAAAAATACAAATTACACAACTACCTTCGATCTCTCCACCAGAGGAAGATATTTTGCCCAGATTTAAAAAAGTTGTTCCTATGGCATCATCCTTGGTGAGACGATCCCTGCCAAGAGTAGGTCGGCACGTCATATATTGTTTGTGATATTACTGTCACACATGCAGCTGTGCTTGAATGAATTTAAGCTCTTACCAGTCATACATAGTCAACTTGATGCTTTCACACATGGATGGGAACTACAGAGGTAACCAGAGAAATATGTTACTCAAGACCTAAGTAGGGTTTTTTTTATTTCAATCAGCCCCATAACATTCATCTTAACATGCAAGTTTCATACCTTGACTTGGAGATTGATGAGCTCATTCCACTCAGGATTAGCACTTTTCTCAATGATTTTGGTATGCAGCTAAAACAAAGAAAATGTTTTTATATATAAATAATATTCATATAGTAAGCCCTTTAAAAAGTATTTCTAGATACTTAGACATGTAATACCTTCTTTCCAGCAAAGCTAACTTCCAAATATGGATCCACCAAGTTTTTCCTGTCTCCTTCCCCTCCAAAGACCTGTTTCACCGTCTGGACAAAGGCATCATCCACTGCAAGTCAAAGTAGCTCGTAAATAGATGTTTTTGTTCTTTTTTTTTCAAGGGGATTAAGCTGCAGGGATGAGTTTTTAAGAGTTTATGGCTTACTTACTCTGTGGCATGTCCTCTGCACGGTAGACTTTGAGGCTGAGTGTGGCGCATCGCATTGCCACACCAGCCGGCACCAAAAGGTTGCTTTCTATGTCATCCTGCTCCTGATTTATATCTCTCCTCTCAGTCTGTACAGAGGAAAGAGGACAGGATGAGTTAATTATGGCCTTTTTCAATTCTGATCTATACTCTGGTACAATGAAATGTGATGGTTGGTCAGTAGGTACACAAACCGGTGGCTCATCTCCAGTGCCCATAATAATTATGCTGACTTTCAGGTAACCTCTGGCCCCTGAACTGGAGTCATCAGGATCACTCAGGAGGAGCCATTTCCTCATTATGGCATGACCTTGATATGGTATAATATACAATTTGATCAAATATTCACATAATGTATACAAATAAATCATCATTTTTCAGTTTTTCAGTTTTTCACTTGACAGGAAAATACTGACCTGGTTCATCGTAGACATAGCCGACATCCAGCTGGGTGAGAAAAAGTAGTGGGAAAATTTAAAGTTGCAGTTCTGCTACATTGGCTCTCTACTAGTGCAAAATAAATACAGGTAAAATTCTGAAATAAATAAGGCTGAAATAATGACATGAATTAGCATACCTTAAATTCTCCCATTAGACTGTCAGCTCTGAGGGAGAAGGAGTCGTAAACCTGTCAATAAAAACACAGCATTACATCAACACAGCAGCTGTAGATGTATTGTACTTGTTTTGGGGTTTTTTTTAATAAAGAAGAAAGTATCTAAAGGAGATATCTACGCACCCTGAGACCAATGCTCTCATCGAACAGCTCTGATGGGAGCATGTTGACATTGTAGAAGAACATCTGAGGGGCAAAAACAAATCTTAAAATGAACGGGCCTGTCTCTTGTCACTGTATCCAGAATGCTTTTGGATGTCAGACACACTTTGTTATCACTTACAATTCATTAAGCTCAGATGCTTATGCTTTGGCAGAAGCGGAGACATGGAAAAATGCATACAAGAGGAGTTAAAATACAACAGAGAGCTGAGTACTCTGCTCCACTGTCACATCACCGCTGCAGATAAAGACAGAAATACCCCAGAGGGTTATCAAAGCTGGTGGGGCTTAAGTGGCAAAGAGAGAAAACGAGACGATGTAAAAAAAAAAAAAAAAAGACAAGCAAGATACAAGCCAAAAGTAAGTGATCAGAATTTTTTGTACTGATGGACTGATTACCTCATCAAAAAATGGGTTGTTTCCTCTTCTAATTCTGGTCCTGTGGGTCTGTCCACACACATTCACTTTAACCACTGGCTTGATGTTGTTGCCAGGCAGCTGTCGGCACTCGATAACCCGAACACGAATCTGGACGTTGCCAACAGAAGTGAGACAGCTGAACAAACAGTTTTTGAAAAGGTACCATTTATTCACTTGCCTCTGCAAATATGTAACTAAATATCTTATTCAGTGCAGATCTGCTCACAGTTCTGGATATTTTGAGGGAAGAAAAATATGCTCCCAATGAAAATGTGTGAAATTGTTTTCCCTGATGTGAGACCAAAAGGATGCTCACAAGTTTATAGTTCTCTAACGTGAGAGACAAATTTACAAAGTATTGTCTGGACCAGGCTTCAGTATATATTTACACTAGTGAAGCCCTCTGTCAGTCATGTGATTAACTATACAAATTGTGCATTTGTGATTATTCAGGAACAGATCAATCAAAACTCAAAACTCAGACAATACCTGGAAGTCCTGAGGCTTGTTGGCCAGGGATCTATTTCTCTTTCGGCTGAGACGGATCGCCTTGTGGCTGCGTTTCCCAGGCTGGTTTGGTGAAGTGGGAGCTCCTGGACCTCCACCCTGACCTCCTGCCTCCACATCAGCCTCCCCGTCATCACCCTCATCGCTGCCTTCTGTGGTGCAAACCATAATAATCACAACATGATATGAAACAACATCCCAGACACACTTTATAGAAGAAGAAACACCTGCACCTGAGAGTGTGTGATCAATCCACTCTTGTCAACATGGCAGAAACTTAGGGACAATAATCACAAAGAATATACCCAGCAAACCTAGTTTGTTTGAAATATGGGAAGCCTCAGTATTAGTAAAGTAATCCTAAAACAGTTTTTTGTTATTGTTACTCCACGGTTACTGTCCAGTGTTACATATAAAAACCTATTAAGTAAAACCTCCCAATTAATTGTAAAATTACATAATACATAATCCAGTTACAATAGGGCTCATTGGTATTAAAACTACTGTGTCTATGTTGCTAAATTGCTAAGATCACCAATGTAAAGATTGTTGCTAGAAACAGCTGGGTTCTGAGTTAAGGTGACCTGTGAAGGCTCCTCATTGGACAGTGGTATTCATTTGTTTTACTTATACATAACTGTACAACTGCAGGCAAGTCCTTGCTACAGATTACAAAAAGAATAATATTCATTTATTCTAACTAGATTTATAACTGTTGAGAGTTTTCGGTTCTGATCGAGACTAAGCCTCAAAAGACAGAATTGCGTAGTGGATTTTATTCGTCCTAGAACTCAAAATATTAAATGTGCAGCCTAAGAAACCAGATGTGTCTAACACTACAGGGGCACATAGAAACATTACCATCTTAATTCATTTGTAAGATGGTCTACTTACCAGCATCCGCACAAGACATGTCTCCATCAGGCTGGTCATTTAGGTTTGGAGCAGTATTGGCAGGTGGTTCATACTGAATGAACAAATTTATGGTTGCCTAAAAAAGTAAATGGTTTCTCAGTTAGCATTTTCAGCACTAATGTATCTATAAAGAAACCTGGCATCAGCCACTGCCAGAGCTGAAGCTTCCTGAACATAAAGAGTCACGTAAAGGTGCATGGAATATGTTTAGGATCCCATTATTAACTAAATGTATTCACCCCGACAGCCTGTTGTTTCTCATTGACCAAGGGGACATTCTTGGATGGGAGGGACTTCAAGTGACCGCTGGCTAACTCTCTCAGAGAGATTTTTGCAGAGCCAATGAACCTGAAAAAAGACCACATTAATGCACCTTTAGTCAGACAGTCATATAGTAAATACATCAGCAAATAAATCATTGTGGCTGGAGGGAAACCATTTTTTAAAGACAGCTAGTTAAAAGAGACAATGGGGTGGATACTTTGGTTCCACAGTGTGTCATATAATTGGAGGGAGTGTTTATTACTTTTGTTAATCGTTGCCCTGGATGTTTGACAGTTTCCACTTCCCAATTTCACTTCTTCACATAATATCAGAAACCAAGCAACGACACCTACATTGTTGCTCTTTCTACTAAGCGGAAGCCATGTGACACTGATTAATAACTGCAGTGGATTGTGACACACTGGGCATTTTCTGAGATCCTCCCAGAAGTCTGTCACCCATTTGTGGCAGCTAATAAATTCCATAAGGCAAAATAGTCATTTGCTCATCCACTTTGCCTAGAAAATCTTTGCAAAAGGGGTCATTTGGGAGCATCAGTATCATCTTTCAGAAGGATAAATGGGACACTTCACAGTGTGACACCAACCAGCTGGTTGTACAGGCTAGTTCCTAAGAGGATGAAAAAATACACAAAAAAGACTAGAAAGATGGAAACAATTAACATCTGCCACAGGCATGTGCTGGGCGCTCCATGCCCAGTCTAAGTGGGGACAAATATAGAGCCAAGGAGGCGGGTTAAAAGGCAGTCTGAAGTAAGCAACTTGAGAACAGGAAAAATCATCTGCTCGGGCTCTGCTTTTCTTCTCTCTGATTCTCAACACTTGGAAAGTAGGGCCAAACTTTAGAGGATACGCGAGAGAGGAAATCTGGTGTGGCAGTTTACTGTCTCTATCAGAGCAGAGGTCACATGCAAGGACCAGATTAATGTGTGTATATATAACTCTTATGAAAGTAGAAAACAAAACTTTAAACTCAAGGTTCAAGTATGTGGAACTGCTCCACTGAAAAAGAAAGGAACACATTTCTTGGTCAAAAGCCAGATTATGATTTGCCTGGGTCACTGATATATTTTAAACAAAGCCATTTTAGGAGTAAAAAAATGTCAGTAGTTTGCACCGCCGGTTTGTGGAGACGGCATATTTTGATAGCACCACAGATAAGATATCCCTCTTTAAGTCACATTCTTTCCCCAGATTTTCTTAAGGTTGTGGGCCTGGGTGACAGCTGTGTCGCCAGCATGTTCAGTCTTATTTCCCTCTAGAATCAACCTGATACAGTGTCTAAAGTTCATTTCACATTACAGCATTACAGGCTGAGCTGCTAGTCATCACTAATGTGCCAATGACAAGCCAGCACAAGCTCTGTTATTCACCCTCCTGATCATGGAAAAATATCTACCGGTAAGTGCATTCGTGGCTGAGGCAGACACCCCCTCCCTCCCCCATCTCCTCCTTGTGCCTGCCTCAGAATAATTTATACTGTACACAGTCAGTCACTACAGTGAGTCAGTGGAAATGCCATTACTAGGTCTACATTCTTGTCTGCACTGCAGAGAAACAAAAAGGGTCAAACTCACATTGTTTCAAAAACCATGTGTGAGCCCAGCAAACAAACAATAATAATATTAGTCTGAGGCTAAGTGGGGAAGGTTAAAAAAGTGATTTTTTTTTCCTTTTAAGGCAACATTCCTTGTAACTTGCTGTGCTATTGTGAAGGAGACAAAGCGCCGTCTTTGCTTGCACTGCAAGTCTTAACATGGTCGCAGTGAGTCCTGTGGTTAAAAGCTCAGTGAAGTTAAAACGTGTTCCTCAAACAAGCTTCATAAAGACTATTTTCAACCATATAAGCGGAAAAAAGACTGCACTTTTACCACAAATAAACACGCAGTTTAACCTCAGACACTTTCCATTGAGGAAGTGGTTTTCACTCAAAGACCCTCCACCTGTTGAAAAGTGACCTGCATGTCTGATACTTTCTAATCACATACTTGTCTTTGCCGATTGTCTCATAGTCTTTGACGACCACGCTGATGAAGGAGGATGTATCCAAGGAAGAGCCTTTCAAATCAAATTCAAGCGTCTGTAATTACAGGAAGGACACAGTCACAACCAGTCACCAGCATACAGCAATTTTAACTAAGGTAATAGCATCTCGCAGGTGACTAATCTTTTTCCAAAAAACAAATTCACAAACTGTAACTCTCACACTTCGCAGTGAATTTTAATGCACAACTCACTTCATTCCAAACAGGATTCAATTCATTGTCGACTGCTTTGGTTTTCTTCTTTTCACCTGTAAACACAATAAGAGTACCATATATATCTGCACAAAACTCATTATCTGGTGTTATAGTATTGTGTCTTCCAAACATTGTGGCTGCAACCAAAAAATAAATGACTGAATCAATATTTTACAGTATTCTGGAAACAGAGGAATGCCTCATAGTCTTATTTATGAAGAGATAAAGAACAAGCCATGTAGCCAAAACCACTTCTTTAGGGACAGATGGGCGAATCTGACTATATAAGGATGTGCTTTTCGTTTAATGCATGAATCATTGTCAGACTATTAAGCTCCAGGAAGAGATGAATAATGCAACTACATTTAAGTGAACAAATGATGTCCACAACAGAAAGAATAACAAAGAGGATGATAGTTTGACAGAAACTGAAACACTGCATGTATGATCAGTCTGAAAAATGAGTCAATAGAGCAGTAAAAACAAACAAAAAAAAAAAATCAAGGGTATCTCTCACCTCTGAAGACAACTCCAACTATTGGATCTGGGTTTCCAATCTTCTTTTTAGGGATCCCACTCGCAGACTCAACAGTAACTCGCAGCATTTTCGACCTTATTCAGAGAGAGGATCATATTCCGTTGAGAGAGGGAGTCCTCACAGGGGGAACTGAAATATGCAGATGTGCAGAGGAGAGAGGAGTGGATACAGGAGGGCAGCCTCGCTCATGAGTCAGAGGCATGAAACACACCAGCCAGCCAGTCAGCACTGCCAGCAAAGGAGAGAGTCATAAAAGTAAACCATAAAAGGTTCAAATTTACCTTTCACACTAAACTACAGTATTTCACACTCATATACATTTTAAGTCCCTTTTGTGCGACAGGTATAAGTTGTTTCATCCACCATCCACTCAAACAAGCTGTCTTATCTTGTACAGCAGCGCCCCCCTGCGGTGTGCAGCTGAATATTATTAATACAATATCTGGTTGAAAGACATTAACAGGATACAGGAGGAATAATTAAAAAAAAAAAAAAAAAAAGATAAATGCTGAAATTTGAGAGTGTTGAAGAGCTGGAAAAAATCAATACACGGCCATTTAAAAAGACTGTCTGTGCTGAGGAATATATATACGACTGCTGATTTTAACATTCGAGATACACCAGGCAGTAACTGTTACTGCGAAAGAAAAAGTGTAACTTATAATGTTTAATGGCTTAAGTATGCATTTTTGTCTCTGTCTGTTTATTTTAGGAAGATACGCCATATATCAGTCTATGGTTGCTGCCTCTCCCTGTTTTGTGTTGCCTGGCAACCAATGCGGAAATACTTTGCTTGGCGGGAGAATTATTATTAGTTTTGGGGTTTTTTTTATAACAGTAAATTATTTATAAGTTTATTTTCTAAAAACTAGCTGGCTAATAACCCTTTTATAACATCCATAACCTATTCGCAACCTTACATTATTGTTTTTTTTTTTCAATGAAATACACCTCCAATCCATATTCCAAAAAAATATTACTTACTTTGCTTTCTCTCTCTCTCTCTCTCTCTCTCTCTCTCTCTCTCTCACGCTCTCCTTTTTTTTTAAGGAGAAACGACTCCAGTTGTCCAGTATCCTGGTTTAGTGGGCACATTTAGCTAGTAGCTAGCTGACTCCTCAGGTAATGTTGATTAAATATGACTTGATGTCAATCCAGTGGGTTTAGAGAGAGAATTATTCTGATATGTAGAGAACGATTTAACTACAGCAGCAGAAGCTACGTAGTTAGCTGGTTAGCACTCTATGCTAACTGTGTTATTTTAGCCAAATGAATAAAAGAAAATTAGTTACATAAGTAAGATCAAATTATTTAGTATTATCCCCTCTTTATCGTTGTTACTGGCAAACAAAATCAACTTGTATGAGTATGAAAATAGCTGTTTTTGTTTGATACGTTAATGTTAGCTGCTAATTAGCTTATAAATCCCGTTTAAACATCATTGAGTAAAGTGTTTATTTGATATCTGGCTATGTTTGATATGTTACAGTTTAATGTGCCTGTTTGGCCCTTCAATATGTAAAAAAATAAATGTTATTAACAATTAGAAACAAGAATCAAATAAGTAATAGGTTATGTTAACTATAGTCATGGTAACTTTGAATATTAAGTAACTAAAATCTGAAGCTTCTTCATCATGAGTTTGCTCAGTTGTCCTGGAAACTATATATTTGAATTGTATTTCTGTACCTGTGTTGACAACGTTGGCTGAAAGGTCAAGGTGCTTAATTCAATCATTGCTCCAGCTTTATATTCATTCTAATTTAGAGGCCATCATTAGGTGGTTTTAAAACTAGTTTTATGGTAATGTTTGGTCCACCCTCATGGTCAATATACAGATACAGTCAAACGCAATCATCAAATATGTATTGATCTTAAAATTCATGTTACCCTACCATAAAGGTTTGTATCGGGGCATTTCTTAACAGCTAATATTATAATGTTATAATAATATTAAGATAAGATGTATTGCAGAATCATTGATTTGCTTTGTATTAGACTGCTTATTTAGTAAGATGTCTTTGTGGTTTTTCTTCCTCTTCTGAATTAAGCTTCTGGACAAACTTGAGTCCAGTTTTTTCTGTTGTTGCTTTTGCTGGAGATAAACTTGGATCCATTCAGAATGTTTAGTTTTGATATTGTAGGTCTATATTCAAACTCCTACAAACTCCTAGCAGGTTTTTTTTTTTTTGGTCAGCCATTTGTGATATTTGCAGGTGGCTAAGATGGCGTCCTCCAAGTATAAGGGTTTGTTCAGGAAAAAGCTCAACTCAGAGCTTCTGATGAGAGTCAGCAATATGAAGAGGGAGAATGCCTATCTGAAGAAGACCATGGCTGAGTTGTCTCGTCAACATTCAGAGCATAATAAGCTTGTTGAGGTAAACTACTACAGACCACTCAGTCAACTGGCAAACTTACACTTGAAGTAATTGTTTTATAGTTGCCAAGCATCAGTGAATCAACCTGATTTCTCAGTATTTCCTCACAGAGGTTCCTCTCTCTTGCAACCATAAAACTGGAGAGTTGTCAGCAGTTGATGGCAAAAGATGAGAAGATTGCTTCGCTGTCAGAGAATTTGAGTAAGAAAGAAGAAAAGCCGATGGAAGTGGTGAGTATGAGGACACAGAAACTGCTTTTTCCAGCTGCAACATGTTGAAATGTCTTTGGTGAAAGCGGCCTCCGGTTGGACTTTGTTTTACTAAACTTCCCTTACCAGTTTTCCACCAGTAGATGGCAGCAGTTGTTTTTAGCTGTCATCCAGTGAGAGGAGGGACACTTCTTCAATAAAAGCCCACTTCCTTGGGCAGAGCATGCCAGCGCAGTCTCTAAATACTTGAGAATTTGATGCTCTAAATCCTGCAAAGATCCTACCTCTGTTTTTGGCCTTGTTATGACATGTCACAATGCAGTGTCTTTTATTACCACTGTTGGGGGAAGTCAGTCGTTCATTCACAAAGGTGTAATGAGGCTGCACAATATTTTCCTGTTGTCATATAGGACTCCACTTCAGATAAACAGGCCTCAACCGACAACGTAATAGAGCTCCAGAATAACCTCAATAATGTAAGTGCAACACAGCTCAAAAAGATCTCCTTTGTTGGTGTTTTTCAGTTAATGCCTAATCACTTCATACTCTGTATTTGTTTCTAAGTGAGCGTCTGTTGTACAGTATAAACGTCTTTCTGAGTGTTTCTTCTTTGTAGCCCTCCCCCCTGGCACAACTCTTTTTCTGTCTTTCTCTGTGATGTGTGATTCTTGTATTCAAACCCCCGAGGCCTTGGAGAAGAACAAGCAGTGGCTGGAATATGACCAGCAGAGAGAGGCCTATGTGAGGGCGATATTGGCCAGAATGTTATGGCTGGAGAAGCAGCTGAACGAAGCCAATCAGGCCCGCTCACGGCAGCACAATGAGGACCATTCAGATGGTGAGCCAAAGGGACAGTGGGCAGTGGGCACTGACAACTGGGGGCGACAAGGGGCAACAGACTGTCACAACAAGATTTTTAAGATATCAAGATCGCCCTGGAGTAGCTCACTATCATAGAGTTTGTGGCTTGCAGTGCAATGTCGAAATCATGTCCTTTATCACAACACGCTGCACATATAACTTTATCTTTGATTTTGTAATATGATGTGCAATTTTCCTTCTGTTTTTAACTTTTCATTTTATGTTACACAGAGAAGGAACGAATGAGCAAGATGCAGGAGCACTATGAAAGACTGTTACAGAAAGCCAAAGACGAGCTGGAGGTGCTCAGGGAGCAGGTCAATATGACCCAGCAGGAACTGACAATAACCCAAAAGTGGTATGTCTGCTGTTAAAAGATAAATAATTTTGTCCTGCTCACAGTTGGAGAAGGTTTGAATGCTAGTCAACTACATGACAGATAAGTCTATGTGTAGGTACGAGGAAAAGGAGATTGAGGTGGAGGACCTCAGGGAGCAACTGCAGACTGAAAAAGTAAGCAGGAAAATCACACTGGAAGATTGTCGTTGCTCTGAGGAGGAAGAGCAAAGTGAGAAGACCTCGGAGCTCCAGCACAGACTGAATAAGGAGAAGCGGAGGTCAACTAACTTTCAGTTGCAGGTATGATTTAATTAAACTAATCTCTCTGTAGGTAGGTAAAATAAAAACAGGAGAAGATGGACACCAAGTTAAAGAAAATCTCTCTTCTCAGGCGGCTCTTTGTCAAAAGTTCATGTTAAATTGTCACCATGCAGACCAGGAAAAGATATCAGACTTGGAACAAAAGGTATGACAGGCAGGCTGGCTTTGTTGAAATGTTCTTGTTACATGAAAAAGACCTAAATTTTAACTTCAAATGAGGGGATGTTGCTAATCCATCCACATAATCATGGCACAAATTAGTGACACTTGAAGGAAGACTCATTACTACCTTCTCATTCACAAGAGTGGGCATGTCATACTTTCTTATCTCTTCAAATAAACAAAATTATTCTTAATATTCAATCTTAATTGTTCCTACATTTATATTTTCCATTTTAAAATGAACTTTTAAATTTTAGGTCAAGATTGCTTCACAAGACCTTGAGGAGGAGAAGCAGAACTGTTCATATTTAACGAAGCAATTGGTCAGAGTTCTGAAGACGCTGCCAAAAAGTAGGAACCATGAGACAAAACAATCAAAGGTTGGCATGGATAGTGCAAAGGACTAGATTAGTAATCAGTATATGCTAGCTTGATCAGTAATGAACCTTAAAGCTGCATTAATGTATTTTCTGGGGAATTTACTGGCATAGCGACAAACTTAAAACACTACATTGACATTTATGATACAAACTTATTATTGCAAACTATTTTCACACATCCAACAGATACGGAGTAACACAATCGCTCTGATAATGATTGCTCATCTAATAATTGCTCTGGTCTGAGAAATGTCCATCCAATACTCACTGCCCTTTTGTCTCTTGAAAGATTTTTTTTTTGTATGTCATGAGTCGGAAAAAACAAAAACACACTAAAACGCTCTTAAGAGCTATAGTTTGGTGATACAAATCTGCCGCTATATGTGACCCCTCTGATATTACACATAGTAAACTGATCTGTTGCTATTAAATATTGATCAGTATCAAACATTGATTGGTGCAGCTGTAATTTTTGTATATCAATAAGAATGAAACTACTTGAAAAGCTGATTTAATTAGCCACGCTTTTATTACCCATAACTGATTGATTCCATTTGTTCTCCATATCAGAGCAAACAGCAAGACCCCGACTCATGTGGAGCAGCACGCCCACCCTCCAGCGATAGCTTTACCTCCTCCCCTCACAGCAACTTGCTGGATGAAAGCTTCCTGCAGTGTCCTAGCTGCCTGGCCGAGTATGCTGCCAGTGACTACAAGGACCTGATAAATCACCTGGAAATCTGTCTACAGTGAGCTGAGCGGAGAACTTCTTCACCTCAGCACCCTTTTCAATATGAATTTCAACAGTAACTGTGTAACCAGACGTTCAGGTTATGCTAATAAAGTACAATGTTGGGCAGCTGAGGTTTTTCTCTTGATTATAGATAGACACCCAGCTTTGGGTAGCTCTAATTGGTGTGTTATTGCATATTTCTAGTGGCTCTGCAGATATTCAAGGTCTCTGGCAGACAGATTCCAGTTACTTCAGTGATTCTCTGGCTTTTCATCTAGCAGCACAGGCAGGCATAGCAACAGGCCAATTGTTTGACTTATTCAGTGAAATATCTTAACATCTATCAGTTTCAATTGGTTCAGTATTTTATGTCTAAATACCTGCAAAACTAAATGCACACCCACCAGTCGGATCCTCATTCTTAGTAGCAACTGATAGCAGGCTAACAATCTATTCTGAATCTGGCAAATGTTACCTGCTTAACACAGTAGCATAGCTGAAGACTCTTTTTTAAGTGTTAGTAATTATTCATATTAATAATCTGGTGTCAGATGTTGTCAAATCACATTCCTGTAGGCCTTTGACCCCCTACCAGGTCACAGTGTCCAAACCAGATGACTAGCTCAAACTGCTTGTGTAAGTTAATCCCTTTCTGTTGCTATTTAAGGACATGGATTAGTATTGCTAGCTAACAATATGGAGAGACAGAGGTCTCCGCAGCGGCCGTGGGCTTTGAGAGGGAACCAAGGGTTGACCCTAACGGCTTTGGAAAAAGATGTTAATATGATTTAGACGCTTCCTGGCTTGCTTTGCCTTTCAGGAACTTTTCATACAGAAACATCTTCGTGGAAAGTTTGAATATGAGCTTAGCCTGTCTGAGAGGCAGCTAAGAGGGCGTTTCTCTTGTGGCCTTGTAGATTATGAATGCCAGACATGACAGGAATACTTCACAGATGGGAGAAAGTGTCTTACCTGCTTTGTAAAGCAAACATTTTCACGTAGATCTCTCCTCTTTCCAAACACGTTTAAACTTGCATGAGATGAGAGGCCTGTTTTCTGCCGATCAGTTACCGGATCGCCACTAGATTAGGCTACCTGTAAGGAACTCTGGTAATCTGATTCACAGCGAAAATAAAAGTGGTATCAAGCTAATTAGATTTCAAGAGCTAATTTGCAGTTTACGCAGCATTACTGCTCAACAGCTGCACTGATTGAAGATTAGAACTGGGATTAACCTGTGAAGTCTCGCCACTCCCAGTCAACAACAAACTGCAGTGTGTTGACATAAAAGCTCTAGCTGTGTTTGATATTGTTGGAAAAGTGCAAGAAACTTGGGTAGGGGAAACACATTTATACACACACTGTGGTGTGAAGGATAAAATGATGGTTTCCTGCACAGTGGAAGACAAAAGCACCACCCTCCATCCATCCCTCCTACCTTTCTCTGCTATCACTGTGCCTTATCATCTCCTTCTCCCCATTCACTTTCCCTGGCAGACTACAGGAGGGAAATCAGGAAGCATCACATATCTAGATCTTTTTTTTCTGCCTTTATGGATATTAACCCTCACCCTGATTTGCTCCACTTCAGAAACTTCACTTATTTTTCCTTCTTCTCTGAGCTGCACCGCTTCGACCATGTCGCCACCACTGTTGTCGAGACCGTGGCCATCACCGCTGTCTTCCTGGTCTCCGTGGCAGCAAACGCAGGAGCTGCAGCCCTGGTAACCTGGGAACGCAGACTGCCGGCCAACATGAGCATCCTGACCCTCAACTTGTTTGTGGCCGACCTGCTGTTTGTCAGCATGATCCCTCTGATCGTGGCAGTGCGTTGGACCGTGTCCTGGACGCTGGGCTACAAGGCCTGTCACACTGTTTTGTATGTCATCTGTGTGAGCGGCTGCGTCACCATCACTACCTTGGCCTCCATCAGTGTGGAGAGGGTCCAGACTATTTTTCGGTTGCAGACCGTGCCCACTTTAAACCCCAGGATGGTGACCGCCACCCTCTTCTTCATCTAGGCCTTCTCCGCTCTCACCTCCATGCCCCTCAGCTTGTTCTTCACTGTGATGGAGGTGAAGTTCCCTGAGCAGGTATGAGAGGGTTGGTGGATGAAATGAAAGCTCACTTTCCTTTTCTATTCATTTTTTCTTCTTCTCCTTTTGTCTTTGCATCCTTTCACAGGGACATGTACACATTTGTACTCTGAAGTGGCCTGACACAACAGGAGAGATTGCATGGGACGTGACGTTCACTGCCCTGTGCTTCCTTCTCCCGGGAATAATAATTATGATTAGTTACAGCAAAATATTACAGGTGGGTTTGTTGTGACTTTTAACTTGTAGCGAGTGAAGGAAGGGAGGGTGGCATTTTTGAGGATAAAGATGTCCTAGCTACAGTCATAAATAACAGGACCATTTGTTCACCTTTCGCTTTTATCAAATATTATTCAAACAGGAGTAAGTACTGTTTTTGCTGGAAATATTTTCAGCTGCAGATTAATACACATTTGGCACTCTAGTTAGTAGATACAGCAGCAGGATGGTACATTTATAGAAATAGTTTTATTTATTTTAATAGTGAACATAGAGAAACAAGCTTTATCAAGTGTGTTCAACTCCTCTGATAATGATTACTCATCTAATAATCTTTCTCCCTTGTGCAATCCATTGAGCAGTGAATCCCAACCCGAGCCCATTCACTGACAGATATATTGACTCTCTTTATACAGCTTGTGAATGTTAGTCATTCTTTTGTCACTGTGTGAGCAGAGGTAGTGTGCTTTATTAATTGCTGATGCTTAAAGTGGTTACTGTTGGTTCAGAGTTTCCACTATCAACTGTCAATATTGAACTGGGCAACCAGTTGGACCAACGTGGAAATTAAAGTGATAAAGGCAGCAGAGATTCTGAGACGCCACAGTATGATTTCAGCTGTCGGAAGACTTAACGGATGTTTGAGAATCACTGGAAGCAATGAAAAGTACTTCATGCTCTGTAAATCAAAATCATTCAGGTTAAACAGATGTGTTTTATTGTATCTCTTTCCTTCACATCATATAATGTCAACTACAGATTATCACTATTGTGTAATCTTATTTTATTTGTATTATAGATTGCTAAAAATAGTCGGCGGAGGCTCCGATCCCAAGACTGCCAGCCTGCCGTGTACCACGTCTCCCGCCAGGACATGAAGCTTTTCCGTACTCTGATGGTCCTCGTGATTTCTTTCTTAATCATGTGGAGTCCTGTTTTCATCATCGCCTTCCTCATCCTGGCCAGGAACTTCCTGGGTCACCTGTATGTATCTTCTACCATGTTCTTCTGGGTGATAACGTTCACGCTGGCCAACTCGGCCCTCAATCCCATCCTCTACTCAGTCTGCCAGTTCAAGAACGGCTGGCGCAGGCTCTGCTGTGGCGCCATTGAGAAAAAGATCAACCACTGTTGGTTGTACGCAAGGGATGCCTCCATGATTATTATGATGCTTTTGTCAAATAGAGAATTCAAACTTATAAAAAGTGTACTGCGTTTCAACACCTCTGACGGTGTCTGATGGACGACATTTTTTTTCTTATAAAACTTAGTATTTCTTTTGCTTGCCCCTCTGCGCTTGTGGATTCCTCTTAAAAGCAATAATAATACAATACATTCTTCAATATTCGTTTTTAGATTTAAAGAGAGAGAAAAAAAGGTGTAAACATGAGTCATAATTAATCTGTGTTCTTTTGTGATATTTAGTGTTTTCTTTTCAATATACAAAAAATGAAAAACCAAATAATCAAACTGTGTTGCTGTAATACAGCACAGGTTATTATTACTACAAATAATTTTCATCTCGCCATATTGTAAATTGATTCTCAAAAGGCATAATTAATTAATTGGCTAATATGAATTCAATTTGAAGTATACTTGTGGGGGGAAAAAAAGCATAGCACCATTTTTAGTCATGCATTTCCTTTTTGTCATCTGGTGTGGAAGAACTTTGTGTCTCTGAACCAGATCACACTAGTAATTGTATTTTGCCTGACAACAAGGGTAATTAAACTCCAAGCAGCAGTTAACAATCCCCCTTAATCCTGTCAGTGGTGAAATGTAGCTGCTATCTAACAGATGAGGCCCAGGAAAGCCTGTGAGATAAACACACTCATCTCTGTCTGGAGGAGGGTTAGTAGATTTATTAGACCAAAGTAATGCTGGCTATCACTACTTGTTCTGAATTAACCAGCTGTTTACATAAATGTCTCTCATACAACCCTCTTAGACATCATAAGACACTTAAATGCAGCTTTTATCAAGTGGTCAGTGGCTCCTCTGATCTCTTACCTTACTTTACCTCATACAGCATGACCTTCAAGCGTTTTATTAATGAATTAACAATACTGTCATTTTTACTTTGACAAATCAGTAAACATGGTGTATTTGGAGATAAGATGAGTTAGTAATCTCAATATGTTGTCAAAAAAGCCCCCCTTGGAACAGTTGCTCTCTTGATATCTTGCCACAGCACAGGTCATACTGCAGGTGCCATAATTCAACTATCATTACCTGTGATGGGATTGGCCCCGCTAAAATGACAAGTGGCTGGATTTACACGTTAAGAAAGCTCAGGAGCTTTATGACTCTTGCGTCACAGTCATAAGTCCCCTTTGGGATCCCCTTACCCAGTAAGCCACTCACTACCTTCTGCTTCTGGGGAGACAGTTGGAGCTGCAGCTTTGGAGTCTGCGAGATGCTTCTGTAGGATCTGCGCCGCCACATTATCTGGAAACCACTCTACCTCCGTCCAGCTGCACCCGTCTGAGAGGAGCATCTTCGTGCAGCTACAGAAGGGATCACTCATCCACATTTGGACACCATGGCAGACAAAGACACTGTAGAGAAGTTCCTTGACAACAACCCACAGTTTGCAAAGGAGTACTATGAAAAGAAAGTCAAGGCAGATGTGATCACTGCTGCTTTCAGCAACCAGGTCCAGGTCAAAGACCCAGCCTCGTACAAGGATGTCACCACCATCCAGGAGGCTGAGTTCATATTTGAGCTCATAAAGGAGATGCAGGGGAGCAACCCGATGGAGAAAGGCCTGCATAAGATTCTGCAAAGGATCGCTCTGTTGATCCAGGCTGATCGCTGCAGCTACTTTGGCTACAGGTCTCGCAACGGAACACCTGAGCTGTCCACCATCCTCTTCGATGTGACGCACAATTCTGCATATGATAAAAATGTAGTGAACCCCAACGTAGAGATAGTGTTTCCCACTGACATGGGTATTGTTGGATGGACGGCACACTCCAAGAAGCCTCAGAACATTGCAGACGTTAAGAAGGTGAGTGAATAACAAGAATGACCCGTTGTTTAAAAGACAAATATGACCTAATATCACACTGTTTTCAGATCTCAAATTGTGTACAGTTTACAGTTCGAGTATCTAATTAGAATCAGCCTAAATTATCATTTGTGCCTTAGTGTGCCTCACATTTCTCATTTCTCAATCTATACGATGCATCAGTGTTGGTCTGTAATCAACACGTTCTTTTATTTTGCAGCTGATTTGTTGCACACAACCTTAAACCATTCTCCTTATTACTTTCAGGACTCTCATTTCAGTGACTTTGTGGATAAACAGACCAAATATACCACCAAATGCATGCTCACTGCTCCCATCATGAGCGGAAAGGAGCCCATCGGTGTCGTCATGGCTCTCAACAAACAAGGTGCTGACGAATTCTCAAAAAGCGATCAGGAGGTGAGTGGCCAGTTTTAATAATGGGAGATTTGTCAAAGTGTATTTGCCGGGGTGGCTCACAAAGACCAGATCAAACAGACAGCACTTATTTGGGCTGAGAAACTTAAAATATGCGGAGGATGCTGCAGAGTTAGCAGCACAGAGTAGCAGACAAAACCAGCACAGGGGTCATCTCCTTATCTTGACTTGCGATGTAAAATGGCCAAGGACCAATTTTAGCCCATCAGCTTCCTGTCTCTGACCTGAATATTTAAAGGCTTGGCTCAATACCTTGGGTCACTGTTATGACAGCTCAACTTATACAGTAATCCTTTGTCAGGGGAAGCTCACTAAAAGTTACTGTAATCTACTGCCATTGAGGAATATTGAGGTGGAACGTGTGAGTGTGGTTCACAAAGCAATTCGACTCTTTGCTCTTTTATTACAGCTCTTCAATAAATATATGAACTTTGCCGCCGTGGTCGCCCTCCAAGCTCACACTGCTTGCATGTGGGATGTGGAGTCCAGGAGAAGCCAGGTAAAAAATACACAGTAATAATGATAAATCCACTTGAAACACATGAAAAAATGTTTAAGCACTTTCCTCATCTTTTTTTTCCCAAATACAATAACCAATAAATACAAAGACACGAGAATAAAAGGCCTCCATAAAGGTCATAATGACTGATTTCTTTCACGTGCTGTAGGTGTTGCTTTGGTCGGCCAGCAAAGTGTTTGAAGAGTTGACGGATATTGAGAGGCAGTTTCACAAAGCCTTGTACACAGTGAGGACATATATCAAGGCTGAGAGATACTCTGTGGGACTCCTGGACATGACCAAAGACAAGGTGCGTGCTGTAGATGAAGGCCTGAGGGGGAAAAAAAAAAGGTTTCAGCTTTAACTTCACGTTGTTTTGCTTTCACTATTAGCTACCTCATTTGACTGATATATGCAGCAGCACACACTGCACAGTGAATTTATAATTTAGCATGAAATGTAATTTTGGCCTTTTCTTTACCAGGAATTCTTCGATGAGTGGGCGATCAAACTAGGGGAGCAGGAGCCGTACAAAGGCCCCAAGACACCTGATGGCAGAGTAAGTCCATCGCTGGGTTTGTTATTGTAACATTATTATCACCCATCAATTGCTGAGATTTTAAAAATACCAACAAGTCACTTTTAACACATTCAGGAAATCAACTTCTACAAGATTATTGACTACTTGCTGGAAGACAAAGAGGAGATTAAAGTTATCCCGTAAGTATCGACCATAACGCTTGATTATGTAGTTTTATATGCATATTTCTTTAACACATAGTCCAATAAGAAGATGTGCAGTCACTCATCCTCTATGAACTTACAGCGGCCCCCCTGCCGACCACTGGGCTCTGGTCAGCGGACTCCCAACATATGTGGCTGAGAATGGATTTGTAAGTACCACTTTTGGTTCTTTCTTTTTCTTTTTAATGAAAACCTGGCAGTAGTTAGATAACTGGCATCACTGATCTGCTAATCTTCAAATACTCAAACTTTTTACCTCTCCTAGATCTGCAACATGATGAATGCTGCGGCAGACGAATACTTTGCATTTCAGGTGAGACACTCTCCGCTGACGGGCAGCATTCAGTTTATTCACTTGTGTTTTTCTTTTTTTTACAAAGAAACCACTCATTAAAATAATTTGTATGACCTATATGATTCATTTGACAGAAAGAACCAGTGGACGAGAGCGGATGGATGATTAAGAACGTCCTGTCTCTCCCCATCGTGAACAAAAAGGAAGAAATTGTTGGTGTTGCCACTTTCTTCAACAGAAAAGATGGCAAACCATTTGACGAGAATGATGAACAGATTACAGAAGTATGGAAAACTATCTCTTATTTAGTACTTTATTTTATCAGTATCTCAGTATATGCTTAAGATTCCTCTAGATATAAAATAGACCATAGTTTTGTTACTTATTTTTCTGTTTGTTTGTTTTCTGTTCTTATTCTATTCTATCTTACTAATAAATTAATAGAAATTAAGCAATAACTTGATGAAAGAATTCGGTAATACTTGAAATTACAGAATTAAATGTATTTTATTTGTCCCTGTCATCAGGCCCTGACACAGTTCCTTGGCTGGTCCACTCTGAATAGCGACACATACGACAAACTGAACAGGACAGAGTGGAGGAAAGATATTGCCCAGGAAATGCTCATGTACCAGACAAAGGTCTCAGTGAAGGAAGTGCAAACCATTCTGGTGAGCTACGGCCCTGCTTGACTGGCATTTTTCCTAAACAGATGGAAACCAGATCAGTAGCCTGAGCTCCCTTTTAACTCATCATCTACCCACAGAACACTGAAGAAAAGTTTGGCTCTGCACCAGAGGACTGTGACCAGAAGGAGATGTATAAGCTGTTGGTAAGCGCTGTGATGTTTACAGTTTTTTAGACCACAACACTGCTCATCAACGCAGTTTGTTTATGATGGCCCGCTGACAGTTTGCTGTGTTTCCAACGTGCAGAGAACTAACATCCCCGAAGCCAAGAACGTGGAGCTGCTCGAGTTCCGCTTCAGTGACTTCCCCTTGTCAGAAGTGGACCTCGTCAAGTGCGGCATCCGCTGCTTCTTCGAGCTGGGGGTGGTTGAGAAGTTCAAAGTCCCAGCTGAGGTACAATAAACAGTAGTCAGGAAACCTTCCTGCTTTCAGTACTCTCTCTCCTGCCTGCCTGTCAAAGCAGCGCGTCACCTCTGAAACTCACACACACCAACAGCTGTGTTTTCTGAGAGATTACATTTTTGAGTTCAAGCAGAACTTCCAATAAAACTATTATCATTGTTTGTACGTCTTGCAAAGCTGACCTCAGATGATCTGTGTTGCTTTTGAGCCAAAGATGCAAACCCAAAAGCTCACTGCAGCCCTGTTTTGTTTCCTTTGTGTCTGTTGTGCAGATCCTGACAAGATGGATGTACACCGTTCAGAGGGGATACCGTGACATCACCTATCACAACTGGAGGCATGGCTTCAACGTCGGACAAACCATGATTTCTCTGCTGCTCGTGAGTCTGATTTCCCACTCTAATGTATTTTTTATATCACTCGCTTGAGTGCATGTTTTAACACACAGTTGTCTCCCCTGTTCTTCAACAGACAGGTAAACTGAAGAAGTATTACTCTGATCTCGAGGCCTTCGCCATGGTTGCTGCCGGATTCTGCCACGATATTGACCACAGAGGAACCAACAATCTCTACCAGACAAAGTGAGTTTTTTTTTTTTTTTACTTCAATGACAAGTTGATGGTAAGAAATAAAAAATGTTAAAAAAAAAAAAGAAAAAACTGACACATTTTGGTTCTTGTGGACTCTTGCAGGAGTTTATCCCCGTTGGCAAAACTGCACAGCTCTTCTGTTATGGAGCGTCATCATCTTGAGTACAGTAAGACACTGATGGAGGATGAGGTGGGTCTTTGTAGTTTGACATTCATCAATAGACAAAAGTCTGTGCACAAATGTGTTTCTCACTAGCTGCTGTCTAACCTGATGCTTCGAATGTTGTTCACAGAACCTGAACATCTTCCAAAACCTGCAGAAGCGTCAGTTTGAGACGGTGCAGCATCTGTTTGAAGTGTGCATTATTGCCACTGATCTCGCCCTTTACTTCAAGTGAGGAATGCCACTAGAACATCATTCGTACCAAGTCATGATTTAAGAGTTTTGAAATGAAGTGACTGATTTCTCATCTTTCAGGAAGAGAACCATGTTCCAAAAAATTGTGGAAGCTACAGAGGCAATGCCAGATGAAAAAGAGAGGATCAACTACATCTCCAACAATCCGACCAGAAAGGAAATTATCATGTAAATGCTGAAATCTTTATGTGGACAAGCCACCTAAGTACCGTTTCTCTAGATTCTCTTGTGTCGATGCTGTGGCTGTCGGTCATAAATGTTCTTGAATGGTGTCATATTTTCCCCAGGGCGATGATGATGACAGCTTGTGACCTGTCAGCCATTACAAAGCCATGGGAGATTCAAAGCAAGGTGCGTTCCCTTGTTAGGACTTGTAACGTGATTCCAAAGCATTTTCAGTCAGTTTTTTGTCCTCATTGCTCTGTTGGTTCTCATGGTCTTAGGTTGCTCTGATGGTGGCGGCAGAATTTTGGGAGCAGGGAGACCTCGAAAGGACAGTCCTCGATCAGCAGCCTATAGTAAGAGCCTGAAACTTTTTTTGGGATGTTGCCTGTACCATGTATATTGTTTTGAAGACGTAACAACAGTCATCATCTCCTGCTCCTTCTTCTTCTTTAGCCAATGATGGACAGGAATCATGCTGATGAGCTGCCTAAGATGCAGTGTGGTTTCATCGACTTTGTCTGCTCCTTTGTGTACAAGGTACCGTGATACAAATCAAGTCATTATTTATCAATACTTTCTCAATATATATTTTTTTGTTTGTTTCTAATACCTTTCAATCGTATCTGTCTTTTTATGTTTGCAGGAGTTTTCTCGCTTCCACACGGAGATCAGCCCCATGTTCGAAGGACTGAACATCAACAGGGGAGAGTGGAAAGCTCTCGCAGATGTCCATGAGGCCAAGATGAAGGCCATCGAAGAGGAGAAGAAACGGCTGGAAGGTGGAGACAATGAAGGTGAGCGGGACGTTTGAAATCACATCCTCCCTGCTCATTTCAATGCTTACGCTGTGGCCGGTCTCTCACTTTCTCTCTCATTTGTTCCTTTTACAGCTCAAGAAGGCAGCAAGTCAAAGACGTGCGTTGTCTGCTAGAGCTGCAGGGCTCTTCAAGCATTTATGAATGTTTTTCTGGATGTGAATGTGTGCGGTGTGTGAATGTGCATGAGCTCGTGTTCACAGATGAGGGAATTCTGATGTGCAAAATTATTTTTATAAAGTATAATCTTTAGTTCTTCTGTCTTCTGATACTAAAAAAATGAATTATTAACAAGAGTACATATTTGTATAATATCATAAATCTTTATATTGAATAAAATATAGCTCACATTCTTTGGTTTTGGACATAATATGAATAGAATTAGTCTACAGATAAGATGCAGTTTGAGCTATTATATCTGGGAATTTTATAAATATAAATACTCCAAAGAAATACTCTTATTTTGTTGAGCTTTATAAAGAAAATTGCTAGTTGTTTGTTTCTTTTTTATTGTAAGTAGTGTTTTCAGAATTTGAAACATATGTCCCTGACAAGTGGGTGAGAGATGTAAGAAGATTTGACTGAATTGGATTTGGTTATAAGCCCCTTGGCTTTCCATTTTAAATCCCATGCTTACATAAAGTAAAAATACTGCCGTCCTGCTCGTAAGTCAGGGCACATGTGGCATTTACTGTAAAGGACATTGTCGTGTGGAGAAACTGCTCAACACACAAAGTCAAATTGACCATATAAAGGAGAAAGGACATTAATTATGTACATACACTGAGATTTAAAATCATGTCTGGGAAAAAGAGGTTGTTGTGTGGTTAGCAGAGCAATATCAAATTTGATTGTATTTTCTTTTCTGATACAAGTGTTAACACAAGACCTTTGAGTCCCAGTGAACCTTGTGACCCAGTGATGAACCCAGTGACACGTGATGCTGTTATGCATGTATAGCATTAAATACATAATTATATGTGCAATAGAATCATGTAAAACATGAAAAAAATATATATCAATAAAGTTTATTTTCAAGTCACGCCTGTTTTGTGCATTTAAATGACCTTTTAACCATTCGTAATAAGATTTATCATGTATTATTGTGGTGAAATAGTTTCATGATAGTGACTTGTACCTTTATTGGCTCCATGACTGGCCAACATGTCACTGTGTGCACTCAGTTCACGACTTAGATCCAGATAAAGAGGGGTTTAGGAGAGAAGGAGTGACCATACATCACCTTTTAATCAACTGCTAACAAGCTTATAGGAAACCTGCACGCAAATTGGTTTTCAGCCTGCTAATGAAGTACATAAATCGTGTGTGTAGATTATTTGATGTGTGTATATATACATGTGCATCTCTGCTCTAATATCTATATCACAGTTTAAAAGCATACGTTAAAGAGAAAATAACGCTCCCTCGTAGGCTGCAGTTCACAAAGACATATGGGGGACTAATAAAGGATATCTACCATAATCTTGGTCTTCCTGTGGGTTTCCTGGCTGTTTAAAACATGCAAAGAAAGTCAGCCATTTCGACCTTTGACCTCTGACTGTTCGACCTCATTTGGGATGGTTAGCAGATGTTGTGGTGCGTCAGATGAGAATATCCCCAGAAGATCATCATGCAGGCAAAAGGTATCGCTGCATCCATGCTGCTTCTTATCATGACAAATCTATTTCCAATACCAAATGTTTTTTCTTTCTCTTTGGTTTGGATGAATTACATTAAGTCCTACAAAGTAAATAACAAAAAATAGAAATATGGCGAGATTTTTTCATTCCTGAACTGTCAAATGTGAGTGAGCAGTATTAATGATTATATATTAGAACTGAACTATTTCTCTGTAGTGACTGTTCGTATAGCGTGTGTCAGATAATTAGTATATCATCATTTGCATTTAAGAGGATGTATTTTCTTTGGGTCACTTCCAGAAGGGATTAACCCCGTTGACTGATATGACTGGTTTAGGCACGTGACTGGCAGGCTGTGTGCAAACTTCATAGTTCATACAGGAACCAGAGAGCATCTCAGTTTCAAAAGCCTGTCATTCACGTCATAGCAGGTAAGCCAGCTTTGTGTGCTGACACCTTAAGACAGCAGAGGTCAAGCAGTGAAATGTGTGTGTGCATATAATATGCTGCGTTCGCTGGTGACTGAAGCAGGAGCGTACACACCTCTGTTATTTACCTCTGTGTGAATGATTACTGTGGCGGATTTGCATTGCAGTTTGCTTGTTATTAATTGTGATATCTGTATCAATGACTTAGAAATAATAATCATAAAGAGAAAATGAGAGAAGAAAGGTGAAAGAAACAAATCCTCTAAGCCACCAGTGTGGACAGAAATAGTAGATTTAATTTTTTGTCACCCCAAAAGTAAGTTTTGTGTCACCATGCTGTTCCTCTTTAGACTAAAAAACTCATTTTAAAGAACTAAGAGCTCATAAATCAGTCCACCTGTGACAGTGCTATACCTTAGCTCCACATTTCCCTCTAGTGGGGAGCTCAGGCCACCAGGGAGGACAGTTGTCTGTTTTCACACCTACAACAATGAGAAAGTGAATGTTTGCTTTGGAGAGATGTTTATTCTTTAATGCTGAAAGACATCCTTTTTAATGACACCATGCACGTTAATATGATTATTGGTCATAGTTTAAAAAGAAAGTCAGCAGCCTCATACTCTGGCATATCAATAGCTGTGGACATCGCTGTGGTCAAATACTTGCTGGGACAGTGTGTTTTCTATTCTGCTGATGAATGATGGCATTTATGAAGCACAGACACTACCCATCATCTCGCAGCACAACAATAATATCTAGTGTTCTCCATTTAGTCCAAAAGCTGCTTGTGGAAAAAAAAGACATTTGTTCCTTTCCGTCCTTACCAGCTTGTCCGTGTCCACAATCCCCCCTCTGTGTAGTCCCCCTCAGAAGTAAGCAGTCTCCTCCAGAGTACCCCACCACCCCCCCACCACCCCACCCACCCACCCCACTGATGATAGCCCTCTAAAACAGGAAAGCAGCGCACCATAAAGCAGCCCTCAGAGCATGACCCTGCTCCTCTAAATGTTTCATTTTTACAGGCAGGATTGTGTCATCCCCGTAAACACGCTGGATACCAAATGGTGTAATCACATCAGAGAAACAGAGAGAAACTGGAGGTCAAAAACAAAAAAAAAAAAACAGCTGCTCATGTTTTCTTCCAAGAAGAGACTGAGGCATGCAGCCCTGCCAGGCACCGTGAGTAAACATATTAATCGTACAACTCTGGAGGGATCTGAAAAATGAGAAGGTGAGGAGGAAGAACTTACAGGGCTCCCGTGTCATGTTTGGCACCGCAGAGGGGAACATTGTAATAAAACTGAGAGCAATGTTTTGCAGGAGAACAAGGAGTGGGCTTTTTTTAATAATGTGTTTTTTTTAGTGAAATAAACATGATGTCATGCAGGAGAGCAGGATGGGAGCAGAGACCTGTCCTTTGTTTGTGATGGGGGGATGGGAGCAGATGTCAGGATGACAGGAGGGCTTCCCCACACCCCTCCATCACCAGGCAGACACATTTTGCTTCCAACAGTCGCCATGGAAACCGCATGAAAACCAGGAAATAACCCCCCCCCCCTCCCAACACACACACACAAAAGCAGCTTATGGGGGCATTAATAACATGGATGATGGCAGGACGAAGAGCCAACACCTCATGTCATTTCCGTGATGATGATTAAGAATTAAGCGGGTTTCCCACCTTCTCCCCGCATAAACAGCTTCTGTGCGTCTGCGCCACAAGCCGCCTCCTGTCAGACCTCCATTTCTTATTTTCATCATCATCACTCCTTCTGCTGATTCACCAAAAAATCATTCTCCTAAAGAAAAAAAAACAAAAAAAAAACATCCCGGTCCGTGCGCGCTGCTCGGACGCGCAGCGTGGCGCCTGTCCGGACGTGAAGGCGTGGTTTTTGGTTTCGGTGCTTGTGGATGGAGATGCTCCGTCTGCTCCCGCTGGGATCCCCACCTGCTGTCACACCGCGCCAGCTGCTGTTTTCCTGAACATTTAAAGAATTTAATTACATTATTTCAGACACAGGATGAGGCTGGGAGGGCACTGATTTTTTTTTTTTTTAGCATTTTGTTTTGTTTTCCCCACCCCTTATCTGGATCATTTAACCGGGGGTGTGGTGTAGTTGCACGGTGTGATCGCCTCCAGAGCGGCGGAGGAGGCGCGCGGTTGCTCGGCGGAGACGAACGGGAGCGAACAGCGCGTCGCTCGGCCTCGACACCCCGAACACCCCTCCCCACCTCACCCCCCCCAAACACACACCTCCCATAACCCCTCCGCTGTTCGAGGCGCAGGACGCGAAGATGGGAGATGCGCGCAGGATGGCCAGGAGATCTCCGTGGCTCGGCTTCCTCGTGGTGGCGTCTGTTTTGCTGGCGGCGGACAGCAGGAGACCCAGACAGCCCCGCTGCCCCTCATCGTGTACGTGCACCAAAGACAACGCGCTGTGCGAGAGCGCGGGGCTCATCCCCCGCAGCTTCCCCCCCGATGTCATCTCACTGTGAGTCACGTTTATTGAGATTTTTGATAAACGCACTACACGCTGGGTTCATACGTGATTTTTCTTTTTCTTCTTTTTCTTTTTTTTTGTACCCAATGCCGCATGTATCCAAAAGATCAGGCTCCCTCAGAGCTGATCACTATGTCCTCTTCCTTCCTTCAGGTCTTTCGTCAAGTCCGAATTCACCGAAATCCCGAAGGAGAGCTTCATCCACACGCCTGCCCTGCACCTCCTGTGAGCTTTTTTTGTTCTCCAGCCTTTGTTGCTTTGCTGTCAGTCCCCCGGTGAGGTGATCAACGCCATGTTTAATGTTCAAGACGTCTCCCTGCTGCGCGCTGGAGCAGAGGGCTGGATGTGTAGCCTGTATTAATGGGAAAAAGGGAGCTTAGACTGTTAGTCATTCCGCAGAACGTTGCCTCTGCAAGTAATTCCCCCCCCCCACACATGCATTTTCATATTGTGGTGTAATGATCTCTCCACTGGGCTCCCATCCAAGCCTTGCCCTGAGATGTGTCTGTGCATATTGCAGATCAGACCTGGTTTATGGGGATTCCCTGCTTTTCAACCAGGGAATCCCCCTTGAGTCCTGTGACATGGGGTGGAGTGTTTGATTGAGTTGACCTGTCCTTTGAAACAAACATGTCAAACCTCAGGAATCCCTAACAGAGCATCAATCCTCCATACACATAATAAATGTCCTTTGATGCGTCTGGGCTGCTATTAGAACAGAAAGGAGGGGGCTTTTATATGGCAGGTCCATTTTTGAACAACTGCAAATGTGGGACAGCAGCTTGTTGTTTTCCAATTTGTTGAGCAGGAACGGTGAAATGTTACAGATCTGTCTCTCTCTCTCTGTTAAGCCTCTTCACAGCCAACAATCTGGAATCTATAAACGAGGACGCTTTCCTAGGTCTTCCTCATCTGGAGTATCTGTGAGTACGCAACACAAATTCATTCTGGAGACTTGCTGAAAGACAAATCTGCCCCCCCTTCCCTGCTCATACATTTATTCAACGCCCTTTTTCAGGTTCATTGAAAACAACCAAATCAAGTCCATTTCGCCGAATGCTTTCCGTGGACTAAAAACTTTAGTGCACCTGTAAGTATATACATGTTCTTTACCTACGAGACTAAAAAAGCTTTCTGTGAGTTGTTGAAGTGCTGCGGTCCGTCTGCAGGTGCAGGCAGTTCAGTGAAACGCTGACAAAGTTGGTTACACAATATTTCTTGCAACACAGACGTTTCTCTGGAAGCTGTGCAGCTGTTAACGTGATGATGAAGCAAATCCTGTCACCGTAACGGTCCAAATTTTCATAGAAACCGATGTCTGTTAAATCACGATCCGAGTGATGCCACACGATGGTGACTGAGTCTGTGGCCCAC
>JBAJHX010000033.1:12522164-12566761 GCA_037176925.1 Amniataba percoides | reverse complement strand
GTCGTTGGCGACTTTGCCAGAAAGTGGCACACAGTGAGGATTTTAACAGGGATTTTAACACAACAGGCTCTTCAGCTCATCTACTGTTTTGCTGGGTTTCTGATAGCATTGTTAATAAATGGTTACAATGGCTGAGCAAACAAAACAAAAAAAAGATGACAACAGAAGATTCTTTGGAAGTGAGATCCAGAAACGTATCTGCAGTCACAGCTTTTCATCACAAAATTAGAAAACAAAATTAAAATCCTTCAAGCTATAACTAATAAAGCCTAGAAGCCCCATTAGATGCATATCTTGTAACAAATCTAGTGGAGTAAGTAAAATCTTTTCTCTTCATCTACCCATCTTCATTTCTTTTAGACAGACAAGAAAATATTGAGTTAGTCCCCTTAAAACTTGACATTTAACACAAAGAGAAAACTGCAGATATCTTCTGTGAGAATGAGATCCACTTTTTTCCCTCATTTTTAAGGGAGAGAAAGCCATAAAATGAGGAGGAGGCAGCTCTAAAAATAGCTTAATGTTTCCTCAAACTCGACAATAAGCAATGTTCCTGAATTCGGTCTCCAGGGTGGTGATACGTGCCCAGGCTCTTTACCAGATTTGCTTATATTCCACTGTGAGGGAACACTGCATAACCACATCCACAGTTACATTTTCTGAAGAAACACTGAAATAGCCTCTTAAAATGAACACGCATGGCGGGAAATTTGATTCATTAGCATCTTAAAGTATGAGAAGATTGAATCGATGATGCAGGCAAGAAAAATAAGCTGTATATCTCATAAATTGTCACAGAGAAGCTGACGTTTCTTCCTCTTTTTCAGGAGTCTGGCCTACAATAATCTGGAAACTCTGCCCAAAGATTTGTTTAAGGGTCTTGAGGCCTTGACGAAAGTGTAAGTGTGATTTTTAATCCTGCATACACTGGAAACAAAGAGATCAATTGCACAGAGTTACATAACTAACAGTATAATGTATGCTGTTGGACAATGAGTTCTGCTAAATATAGAACACTGTATCATTATTCCACTTCAGCCGAGGCTCGAAGAATGTGTGGGTGGTGCTTTTAACGCCATTAAAATTACATGCGGCAGTCAGGAAGAGAGATTGTTTGCCATCTATCACCCACTGAAGACGTTCGGCTCTCCTTCGTAGTCCCTCTTGGTATTAATGAGAGCTCAGATCGAAGCTGTGAGGGCCAGAGAGCGAAGCCAGCAGTCACACTTCAGTGACTGCGGCATTTGGAAATAAAACCCCATTCAGAAAGATGAGAGCATACCTGTTTGCTTTCAAGGGTTCTGGTCATCAGCTTGGTGGGGTTTTTTTTCTCCCCTAAGTGACCTGCGAGGGAACCAGTTCACCTGTGACTGTAAGCTGAAGTGGCTGGTGGAGTGGATATACAACACCAACGCTACGGTGGATCAGATTTACTGCAAAGGCCCGGCCTCCCTGCTGGACAGCAAGATCAACGATCTGGTGCCACAGTCCTTCGACTGCATCACCACAGGTGCGGCGCAGAAAATGCTGCCGTGTTTGTTTAGCTTTATTTAGCTGAATATCATCAGAGCTTTTCCTTACTTTTGTTTGTTTTCTTGTCTCTCTCGCAGAGTTTGCCTCCTACCAGTCCCTGAAGTTTGAATCCATCTCAGTGGAGGCATTTTCTTTTGGGAATGACCAGTATGTGGTGTTCGCTCAACCCTTCGTTGGGAAATGCAGCTTTCTAGAGTGGGATCATGTGGAGATGGTCTTCAGAAACTTTGACGATATTGACAGTGAGTAAACGTCCATCCAAATATACTTGGATCTTGTTGTGAGTGAGCTGTGTGAGTTTAAAATGAACAAGATTGGTGAGAGACGAGACAAAGTAAAACTTTTTCTCTCCACCAGGTACATCCACGGTGATTTGCAAACCCCTGGTCATTGACAACCAGCTCTTTATCATTGTGGCTCAGCTGTTTAGCGGCTCACACATCTACAAGCGCGACACCTCCGCCAACAAATTCATCAAGCTCCAAGGCATCGACATCACCAAAATCCGCAAACCCAACGATGTCGAGACGTTCCGCATCGACGGAGAGTCCTTCTTTGTCATAGCAGACAGCTCCAAGGCCGGATCCACCACCATTTATAAGTGGAACGGGAACGGCTTTTACTCCCATCAATCGCTCCACCCATGGTACCGGGACACTGACGTGGAGTACATGGAGATCTCCTCCAAGCCTCACCTGATCCTGTCCAGCAGCTCCCAGAGGCCAGTCATCTACCAGTGGAACAAGAGCACCAAGCTCTTTGACAGACGCACCGACATCCCAGAGATGGAGGACGTCTACGCTGTGAAGCATTTCCATATCGACGGCAACCTCTACATCTGTCTGACCCGCTTCATTGGCGACTCCAAAGTGATGCACTGGAACGGGGCCCTCTTCAGAGAGTTGCAGACCATGCCTTCTCGTGGCTCCATGGTGTTCCAGCCCTTCGCGGTGGGCCAGTGGCAGTATGCCATCATGGGCAGCGATTACTCTTTCACCCAGGTGTACCGCTGGGATCCCAAGAAAAATGAGTTCGTCCACTTCCAGGAGGTGAACATCCAGGCGCCGAGGGCCTTCTCTCCGGTCTCCATAGACAACCGGCAGTTCCTGCTGGCCTCGAGTTTCAAAGGGAAAACTCAGATTTATGAGCACCTGGTCATTGATCTGAGCAACTGAGCGATTGTGTTCTTGACCGGTTGTTTGGTTATTTGGGTGGTTTCTGTGTTTAGAGATGACTCTTGTAGCAGATCCAGTGCTGAGCAACACTGAAAGGGATTATCAGTTGATCCTAACTTGAGTAAGGCAGGCGTTACGCTTTTCTTTTTTTTTTTTTTTTTAATCTTCCATTGACAACAGTGCATGACACGTGTAAAGGTGAATGCATGTATCTCAATCAAATGAATTTGGCTGAGATGCATGTCCAGGTCAGTGCATGCCTCTCAAGTTAGGATTAGAGCCAATACGTTGTCAAGACTTTAATGCATGACCAGGGCCTCACTCGGCTGTCCCATCCCGATGAACGCAGTCTCCATGCTCATTAATCCATTAAATCTCACATCAGGCGGTAGGTTATTTTTTTGTGTTCAGCTTTTCATGTGACTCAGCAATGTTTATACATTTGTAATCTCATATATTTATCTACAGAAAGTAATAATGAAATGGTACTTTTTAACCTATTAACATGTTTAACTGAACAAATCTGCCAAAATGAAATGTTTACAAATTTTTGTCTTTCCACTTGTATGCTAAAAAGATTTGTAAATGAAGTTTTTGTAAGTCTAAGAGGGACCACACCAGTTAGATACATATTTGTTAAGAGGATGATTGAAAATGTTGTTTACAATTTGGAAAATGTCAGCAGAAGTGCTGTGTGAGAATCTACCTGTAAATCCTTTCATCTTACATTTTTATCATTGATGGTTTATAATGTTTAAAGTGTTGAAAATACAGTTTTTCATAAGAAGTATGAAAAACATTTTGGGCACACTGGAACTATTTTCAAACACTTAAAGGGGCTGAAATGAAAAGACGAGGATATCGTTCATAATGCTTTACCTTTGACTAACATGTATGCAAAATACATAAATTGTGTCATGATTAGCATTAAGTTATTGACTAATATCATGCTATTTAGAGTCAATAAAGGTTTACATTATTAACAGTTACATCTTCAGTGTGAAACACCCACACATGGTCCTCAAAGCAAAACACACACTAACACATCTACTCCATTGCTTGAGGGAAATTGTCGTCTTGAAGTTAGTGTAATTCAGATTTGAGAAATTAAATAAAATAAATACAAACAAATAAAATCCTTTTTATTTTCTCCAACAAAGTGCACGCCTCAATTCTACAAAGCAGCACATTACAATGTAATGGAATAAATACAAGAAAATCCGCTGAATTAAAAAAAAAGAAAAAAGAAAAACACAAGCAAGGAGATACACAAGTACCTGCGTCATCACACTGGTGGAAGGAGTAAATCAGGCTCTTTAGAAAGGCTCCAGCCAAACTGCTTCTTTCAACTGTGATTGTTTGACTTTTCATGCATCTTCGGTCCTTTGGATAAAGACGTCCTGTCCTCTGCTTTCTAAAGCAAACCAATTTAAACCCTGCTTTTCTGTACTTGAGGACTACCAAACTAACACGAAAGAAATACAGGTGCATACTCTCATGTTCATACACATCACCTGGGAAAACTTGTGCAATTGCAGCAGTGTCTCCAAATCACCAACCTACTGCTGAGAGAAAATAAAGTGAACACATTTTCAGTTTTAACTGAAGTTACTACTCAAGTCTATGTGGTGCAACTTAGTGTTTTTTCCGTAGGCAAATAAAATATAACATAAAAGGCAAGGGAGAACATCCCTTAATATTCAACAAAATAATTTAGTGCTCTTTAAATAAAATTAAAAACACTATTTTCATATGGTGGCTCTTAAAAAAAAAATGAATAAAAAAAAAAAAAAAAAAACTCACAGGCCGAAAGGATAATGCTTTAAGAGACATCAATTATATTAGGAAAGAACTCAAATCCCATGAAAAAAGACAGTATTGACAATAAAATTCTGTACAGAACGCAAAATCAATATACAGTACAGTACCTGCAGATGTTATGCATACAGTACAATTCTCTTTTTACATAGTTTTAGTATGGGCTCCAGCCTGATCTATATACTGACTTAACACAGGTGGAAAAGCGGCTATTTTAGCTTTCAGTAACTTTAATGGTTATTCAGCGAGGAGAGTAGATCTTGTAGTAGGCGTTTAGAAAAAGAGATTGAAAACATTATTGCAGGATGGTCATCTTCAGTTGCATACTGCATGTGTTACATGAATGTGTCCTATGACGAGGAGCAGCGGGCTGATGAGAGAGAGAGAGAGAGAGAGACAGAGGGCCGGACGGAAGAAGAAGAAAAACAAAAAAACAAAAAAGAGGGTGGGGGAGGGGGGTTAGCTGTTTTTGCTATCTCTCCGTCACAGAGGTTAAACCTTGCGATATCTCTCTGATCCACTACCCTGTACAGTACATTCGTGGCCAGTATTGCACGTTACCAGCCGAGTCCACCCTGATTCTGCCTGGTGAGGACCTTCAGTGCTGAATTTTGTCCTGCAAGTCAACACTAATCCAGTGATGAGATGAGACCACAACCAGAGCTCACCAAAGACCGACTGGGACTCCATCTGCCGTCACAGTTTGAGCTCATTGGCAATTTTGCAGGCGATATTCTTAAAGGCGATGGACGTGCCCGATATCCTCTTGAAGCGCACGCCGTTGAGCGAGAGGCGGGGCAGCTTGCACACCTCCATCTCCCATTGGACTAGGTTGTCCTGGCGAGCATCGCCATGGACGCAGAAGAGCAGGAAGCGTTCGCGCTGCTCATAATCGCAGCTGTTGGCGTCCAGAACCTTTCGGATCTCCCTCATCATCTCGGCGGGCTCCATGGAGGAGGTGGTCTTCATGCTCCAAGTGAAACGCAGCGAGCGAGGCTTGGAGTCCCGACCGCCATCCTCCTTGGTATCACCCGATGCACTTCTACAATAAGGGAGGAAAGAGAGAAAGAAAGAAAGAAATAAAGAAAGAAAGAAAGAAACAGGAGTACAGAGAGATGTTGAAGGAGGCAGAGTTTGGTTATGGGCTCTCTGTGAAATCTACATCTCAAGCAAACTCTCACCTTGGTGTTTCTGTCCTGGCACTGGCCTCTCCCTCACTAGGCACCCTGAAATAAACCAGGAATACACTGTTAACTCCCAAAAGCTGATGTCAACACGAGTCTCCCCCCCACCCGCTGCCAACAACATCCCCATCACCACTGGACAAATAGAGGGATGTCAGGCATCATGCCAGGAAAGAATCCACAGTCCTGGGTTTCGGGGTTCAGCACACAATGAGGTGACTGTGACTTTTTGAGGCAAGTACTATTAAAGCTCCTTCACAATAACGAAATGCATCATCCCATCTGCTGCACGCTACCTTTCCTTAATCTCCACTTATCTGTAAGGAGAGGAGAAGTGCTTCTAAAACTTTGATTTGGCCTCCATAATTTGATATTTTCTCTTAAGCTGAGCATGAAGACGGAGGAGGGGCGGGGGGAGAATAAGGAGAGGAAAGCCAGCGACTTGAGAAGCACATATCGTGGCTTTGCTTAGTAGAGGAAGAAGCCGGTGAGCCGTGAGGTTTGCTCTCGAAGGCAGTGAACACAAGGGAAGGAAATACACGGCATGACAAGGGTGTCAGTAGGCAAGGATGTGGTGTAGTGGGCAAGTACGTAACGGGGTTAAGGAAACACGGGCCAAGGCCATAAGTGGGCACAGAGAGGTTTTGGGGTTTTTTTTTGACAGGGGTGGGGGGCAGGTGCAGCAAGCGTTGTGGTCTCCTACCTCCGGGTCGACCTGAAAGACAGAGCTCTATGCGGGGAGAAAAGGAGAGAAAGCTGTGAGCCTCGACTGTATGGGCCAGCGTGAAGGTGACACAAGGCGCTGACAGCTGTACGGACAAGGAGGGTCTATGCTTTGCTCGTCACACTGACAGCAAAGGGTATCTAACAGCGTGGATGTACAATAAGCCAACTGGACTTCTGGGAATAGATTAGAGTGTTCAAAAGAGGCAGGGAGAGTGAGTCTGTTGTAATCATTTACATAGAGTAATCGGAAAATATTTTGCACTGCGTTTCCCTAAATCTCTTGGAATGGTTTTGTTTTTGGGGATTCAGAATTTTTTTATGTCTGTATGCACTTTGAAGATACAACAAAATACCTCAACGTAGCTCTGGATATCTATGGGATCAGCTTGCACACCATTAATAGTACTTAATAAGTTTTGAGCCATTAGACTAAATCTTTGGTTTATGATCAAATAATTCCTTCCAAACTAAAACATCCCTTTAACAGCCTTGTAAATACCAAACTTTACTCACTCGGGTACTAAAAAGCAGCACTTTTTTTTTTTGCTTGTTTCTGTGGTTTTGGAGACTCGACACTCTCAAACAAATGTTTACAGCCCCAACATGCATTTCGCAGTTACTGCTAAAGTGAATGGAGTGTTAAATACAACTTAGCAACTCATTTGTGCGACTGTTTGTGTTCACTGACCTGCGGACAAACTTTGAGGTGATCTTGCCGATGATCCCAGTGGAGGTGCCCCGGCGTTGTTGAGCGAGAGCCCCCGTATCATGGGACAGCGTGGGCGAGGCCGGGGGGCCGTTGTAGGTGGCGCTGCGGCGGTCTCTGAGCTGAGCTCCGTGGAAGGTGCTGCGACTGGTGGTACCCCGGGGGAAGCGGTTCTTCTCTGGGGTGCTAATACTGTGTGCAGATGGGGACGTGGAGGGGCCCCGAGGAGAAGAGCTGCGAGTAAAACAGACAGTATGAGGAGAAATCACCACATGTACCAGTAGTACTGTAATTTAGAAGAGTGATGGGTCAAGGAAGATGGCGATGTTCGGATCCTACTCCTCACCTAGCTTTAAGCTCCGTGTTGTCATCAATTGGGGGCAGTGTGCTTTTTGAAGGATGCCCTGACGATGACATGGACTTGGTGTGACGAGGTCGTGTGGAACTCATTGCAGTCGACGGGGTGCTCCCTGACACCTCAGTTAAACTGGAGATCAGGGTGAAGACGTTTCAGAAAAACTTGCTCATTTGTACAGTCAGGCTTTGTACTTTGGGCTAAAAAAATGGCAAAAAAAAGTTTACCTGCTGTCTTTGCCGTTGGGAATAGCAGAATAGCGGTCAGTAGAGGATCGTTCACACACATACGTGTTTCTACGTGTCATTGATCCATTAGTCTGGAAAGAAGGGACAAATCATGTTAAAGAAAAGTGCTTGCTTGTCTACGTGAGTATGGTGTACGTGGGCATGCGTGTGCAATTGTGTCTTCGACTTCCTCACCCCCACGGCACTTGTAGTCTTCTTCCTCTCCTGCACCCCCAGTGGCGAGGCGGGAACGTCTCCTTTCGAGGTGCTGAGCTCCAGCCGGCGCGCTCCGTCCCACTCCTCCCTGTGGTCACTTTCCACACTCAGGGCCTGGCCGCGCTTCGTATACGACACCGCCGGGGGCACTGACGGACCAACTAGGAGTGACACACGTGAGAACACACTTATATACTTTCAATCAAACACTTCTTCGTTTCTAAAGCTCTAATATCAAGAGATTTCAGACAAAAAAGAACAGACAGTGTCTTCAGAACAACAGCATCAAGCAAAGCCACTCAAAGCCAGTATTTAGACACCACCCAATCTAACATATATATGTATGTAACACTCTGCAACAACACTTTGTTAACAATTTGTACAGCTACAGAAGCCAAGGTGAGCTGGTACGAAGCAAAGCTGTTCCCTCGTCATGCTTTGGGGTGCTGATCCTGAGGGAGCTGCAGGAAGGCAGCCAGCCAGCAGATGGCGGCAGACACAATGGCCCCACATGACATGGGAGGAAGCTGCTACACAACCAGTGCAATGTTGAGGTTGAGTCACTGATTTCAAAATTTGAATAAACTGACTATGAAAACAATCAACATTCAGTAAACATGTTAGTCAAACTTTGATATTTTGTAATGGATGTTCTCAAATGTATTTATGAGTGAGAGAAATACTTTGCTTTACTCAAGAATTATCCCCCTTATTCAGCTATTTAAACACACAAGTGGATCTGTGGATCTCAAGTGGATCTCAAGCGCCTTTTCAAAGCTCATCAGCAGGGTTGATGCCGGTATCTGATCACTGGCCAATCATCAGTGACTGAGAGCAGCTTCCCCCTACACAGCACGCAGTCAGCAGCACTCTCAGAGCTGGAAAGGACGAGGTTACTTTACTTGGCTTCTCTACGACACCACCACCACCACCACCACCATCATCATCCCCACCATGATCACTGTAGCGGCGCTGCTTTTGATTGGCCGAGATGCTGCGCGTGACCTTGGGATGGGCGGGAGAAATGCTGGAGCTGTTGTTGATGTCACTTGTCGGTCGCTGTCGCTGCCCCAGGATGCTGTTAGTCAGGGGCTCGCTCCCCTCAAACTGAGACATGGAGACATGGGACGAGGGGATAAGGTCACATGACATAATGCATTAACTACCAGCGGTGATGTCAACATGATGCGAATCAAACAAACCGACCTCTGGAGCTTTTCTGCCCAAGAGCAGGTAGGTGGCCATGACATCATCGTACTTCTGGCCATGTAGAGAGTCTGTGATCTCATCCTTAGGGAAGCCCATCGTCACCATGAGCTCTGAAGTCAACGTAAATCACAGTCAGTATATTGGACATGACATTAAAAGACACGACATCTCTGCACACACAGACACTAACGCACCTATTCTAGATGAATCACTGAAGTCCGCCTCAGGCTCGATGTAAGGTTTTAGCTCCTCCTCCTCGTGACCCACATTCATCCAATGGTCTTTCATAATTTGCTAACAAAGAAACAAGACAATTAGTCCGCATGTATGTCCAGCCCAATTACTCCAACTGCAATTTCCCACTATTCATTTTTTAATGGCAGGTAATGGTGACTCACGTCTGTTATTTGTGCAACATGGCAAGTTCAAAGCAAACAGATGGATGAGAAGTGGATGACTTCTTCGTGAAATCTCTGATCGCAAGTTCAGCCGGGGATGAACCACAGCCTGATCAATTGTTACTATTGGTGGAGAAATCTTTACTATTGAATGTCATCCTGGTTCTGAGTGCAGGGGTGGTGACGGTGGTATTGACTTTGGACAGACTGAGAGTGAACTGAACTGACAACTATGAAACGTTTACAAAGGAGAAACAAGCTACAGCCATCCTTAATTATGTGAATGTAGAGGAAGTACATTAATCAAGTACTATTTCTTTCAACACTTCAACAAACTCCATTTAAGTTTCTTTGTTGTTTCTGATTGCTTTCATCAAAGTGTTATATAAGACCACTCTTTGATCTCAGACGAATAATGTTTCCAAATCTCCATCTGACAGAACTGAAGTGTTCTGCTGGTTCGTAATTAACAACAGCAGCAATTATGTGCGTTCAGATGACGCACAACGATCAAGTCATAACGGATGTCGGATGGACTGCGAGTGGAGCTGCTGTGCAAAACATTTCTGAGCGGAGAGCAAATAAGTTTGAAGACGCAACAATGCAAAAAAAAAAAAAAAAAAACGCCGTCCAATACCTCCAAGCTGCCTCGTTTGACGGGGTTGAGAACGAGCAGTTTCTTCAGCAGGTTTTCACAGTCTGTGGACATGTAGAAAGGAATACGGTACTTTCCCCGCAGGACCCTCTCCCTTAGCTCCTACACACAGACAAACACAGATGAAAGCAAATGAGAAATTAACGTTAATAGATTTATTTGGGGACAGTGGAGCATGAAAACAACATTATAACCATGTAGAGTTAAAGATGTTAGCAAACAGTGGCCTATTTATCATTCAGCAGACATGGAGAAACATTAACTTTTATTTGGAGTCATGTGCATTTCTAGTTGAATAAAGGTTTTAACTCCTTAGGGAAATATCTGACTATTCAGCTGCTAAATGATTCATAATATTCACAATCGCTTGTTGCAAAATTTATCAGGGCTTTTGTACTAAAAACAGCTGCTTGTGGTGGATGAAAACAAAAGGTTACAGGCTGTAAAACCACAATGCGCTGAAATGTGTCAAGTTGAGGGAAACAGCAGAAGTGGGTGTTAATTTGCGGTGTATTTATCACCACAAGCAACTTTTTTCATAAATAAAGAGGCATTTGATCAATTATTAATATAAAAGTATTTATTAGTGCAGTTTTAAAGGCTACATATTACTTAGTCCAGATGTGAACTAAATGCAGATTGTTTCCACCTTTGTTGACCTACTGGATTCACTGCAGCTTCAAATAATATTCCAAAACTTCTGCATTATTAAAGCAGGGTAGATGAATCTCCACAATATCTCATTCCAAACGACAGACGGAGGAAATTCCTCTCTTAATTTGGTTATTCAAGTAACCCAGTTTTGGGTTAAATATCCTAACTCAGTTAGAACAGCGGCAGAGTTCATGTCTTACTTATAAGAAACTTGGTGGAGACACCAGGCTGCTCAGTTTGCACTTTTCATTTACTTGGGCCTTTGCTGTCTATGCAAATTCAAACTCAAGCAGCATTATTCATATATTTTGATTAATAAAAAATGTTTCACAGAGGCATTTATTATTACTCTTACTATTGGGACTATTATTGGTTTTCTTTCCTACTTTGTTGTTGTTTCTAACCATGTTGTACATCTAAAGGGAAATGTGTTTTCCTCTTCTGAACAACCACAAAGTGGAGCTAAATTTGCCATCATAGACATGCTGCAGTCTCTGGGACAGTCTCAGGGCATTTGTGGTGTTGCAGATGGTTGTACACACACAGTTAATTGTGTGAGGAATAAAAAAAGACCTAGCCTACTTTCACACTTCTGCACGCCCAGCTATTTACTGCATAAAGTCAACACAGTTGCTGGATTGTCTGTTAGAAAGCATGTTTCAGACGAGGTAAAGGTCACATTTGTTTGAAAGAAAAGACAGAGAAAAAGATTGTCCTTTCACTGTGGGCAATGAATACATATCAAGCAGATTTATCACAAACTGTGTGCTTGATGAGACTGATGCTACGGTTCGTTATCTAATGTAATATTACTTTTAACATGGTAATGAAACTTATTTCCAATGGATCTACTGTCAAAGCAGAAGTCTGACCTGTGAGTCCATGTAGAGATGACACCAAAACAGGAAACACACACTTGCATTTGTTCATTGTGAATTGAGAAGTGAATGAGAGACGGAGCGAATATTCCAATGATGGAAGTGTAATGTGACCACACCTTTAGATGATATCACCTCATCTGAAGCATACAGAGCCCTTTATTGATATCTGTTTGCCAGATGTGAAAAGTTTTTACAAACTGTTTTAGCAGGCCTTTAAAAATGCCCTTTTAAAGCAATAAAGTCTTATATATATTTAGAAACACAGCCAGTGACACGTCTCTGAGCCACAAAAAAAGGCACACCTTTAGGTTCTGTCCGTCGAAGGGCAGTGATCCGCTGACCAGCGTGTAGAGGATGACCCCCAGACTCCAGACATCCACCTCCGGTCCGTCGTACTTCTTTCCCTGGAAGAGCTCTGGAGCAGCGTACGGCGGGGAGCCACAGAAAGTGTCCAGCTTACTCCCCACAGTGAACTCATTACTGAAGCCAAAGTCAGCAATCTTGATGTTCATATCAGCGTCTAACAACAGGTTCTCTGCCTGAGGTGGGGAGAGATGGAGCAAGTCACCGTGTGAATTGTCGAGGTATCAGCACCGACAGGACGTGATTGATTATAGAGAGTCTTTGCCAAAATACACAGTGATACTACACTGGGGGGATCAGATCTTCGAGCAGTTTAGACCCTCACCTTGAGATCCCGGTGTACTATCCTCCTCTGGTGACAATACTGCACTGCAGACACAATCTGAAATACAAACACACAGACTTTGCATTGAGAAAGATTTATATGGCTTTTTTTATAACAAGTAAAGAAGAAAAAAACACAAAGAGCACAACAGGGTTACAATGAACAATTATTTTCATCATCAATCTGCTTGTTATCTCAATTAACGGTTTACTATATCAAATATTAAACAGTGAAAATGTGATGTCTTCAATTTGCTTGTTTTGTCCGACCAACAGTCCACAACCCAAGGATATTCCACTTCCTGTAATATTACAACCAAACATCATTCAAACGTCAACATTAAGTTTAAGAAGCTGAACCCACAAAAGATTTAGGGATTCCTGCTTGAAAAATAACTGAAACTGATCAAATGCTGTTAATATTCTGCCAATAAACTCAACAATTAATGAACAACCCCCTGCACAAATCTATGACATTTTTAATCTCAAATTTTGGTAACATAAACAAACAAGAGCTCTCTCGAGCTAGCAAGCTGCCACGTTGGTTTCACACGTTTCAGCTCCAAAATAATTTGTACATTATGAAATACTTTGTCAGAGGTAAGAAAAACCAAATAGGTAATCATTATCTAGCAAAGCAAACACTGCACTCTAAAATTAAACCTAACCCAAAAACTGAAGTTCTGATAAGACTTAGTCAAATAAAAGATTTTTTTGAGTAAGAGAATTTAAATTATTGATTGATTTCACGTCCATATGTATAAGGACAAGTGTGCAGCATAAACCAACGCACACACTGCAGCTTTATAGCTTATAGCTGATTTGCAGAGACGGCCCTTTGAAATACATAAACCTCAAAAGCAAATACACAAGAGACAGCGCAAAACACAAACCCAACACTAAACATGTAACTCAGGAACACAAAACTCAGAACTCAACAAGGGAATACAGACAGAAAAATACAAGATCTAAACTATAAAAAAAACCCCTAAAAACAAGAAGGTATTTTTAGACTACGTGACTGAACCCTGTTTGAAAACTGTTAAAAAGAACCCAGTTAGGATGCAGCTTGTCTTGTGCAGGTAAGGTAAGCCCACATGTTGATAACCAGAAACAGAAAAAGCTGTTCTTCCAAATGAGGATTTAGGTTAGAGCACCTTATAATTCGGTGCTTTGAGGACACATTGGTCTGACAGAATATGTTTGAGCATCACTGGGCTCTGTATCTGAGCTTCATGAACTGCATTTCTGTTGAAAGTGTAATCGTGTGACACGCGGCCAGCAGTCGCAATGACAGTTGACAGGGAAATTTCACCAACATATGCAAGAATGGCTACAACATCAATCAAAAACACTGTTCCTTGACAGATGCCGCCCACCTGCCTGTTCTCAGGCACACACACACACACCACCACCTTTCTGAATGCTGATCTATTTGTACTGTGACACACACACACAACTGCCCACACTGTGTCAGACACACTTCCTCTGAGTCATCCAAGACCATCAATGAGAGTTTTTAAATAAGAACAGCGAGGATGCGGTGATGTGTGATATCAAGACGATCTCAGTCACGCTACACTGAATAAAAAGAAAATCCAAAAAAGGCGAAAAAAAATCTTCTAATTCTGTTCATTTCAGAATATAAGTAAGCATGAAAGACGGTGCTGTAGCTGCCTCATTGCTCCTGCAGCACCACTAGGTGTCAGAGCAGCATCTGTAAGAAAGTTGTTCTCTGCTGTCTCAGGCCAAGCTATCTGTGCTCCATCTTTCCTCTGCAGTCGGTGACGAAGCTTGATCTTGGTGCATGCGGTCTTCCCTTTGAAAGCAGTAATGGAATGACGACAGAGGTGCGAGCGCTGCGTTGTGGATGACTCACCTGTCTGAACTTGGCCCTGGCCTCCTTCTCCTTCATCCTACCATGAGCCACTAGATAATCAAATACTTCTCCTGGAGTAGAGAAAGGAAATGTACAATTATTAGTCAGTATTTTTATTATACCTTGGTTTTCAATTCCCAAGTATTCACCCTTGTTGTGAGCTTTTTTTTTAGATAAAAGCTTCTAAATTACATGTTTTAGACTTAAACAGTTCATATATTTGTAGGAGTGGAGTTTTATCTGTGATAAATACGACATTACAATGAGCTTTAATGTACATCATCAACCAATCAACTAAATGTCAGGCACGTTAATGTTACACTCACCACCACTGGCATACTCCATCACCAAATAAAGTGTCTTCTCTGTCTCAATCACCTCAAACAGTTTCACTGCAGGGGAAAATTTGAGAAAAGGATACAATGAATTAGCTATTTAGAAGAGAATATGTCCATCTATGCTTGTCCTACTTCAGCTTAGTTTAATGATCTTCAAACTTTATATAATGCTTCACAGTGGTGGATATTTTATTGGAAACACTCTTATCTTGAAAACAAAAACAGAACAGGAAATCAGTTCATCTTAATCAAATAATTCAGAATAAATTCATCTATTAGCAGCAGGGAAATAAACTAGAGAACTGTAATTAGTGTGCTATCTGTGGGAACAATATTTCTGTTTTTCAAGTTTTACTGGTTTAGCTTGGTGCTGGGTGTTGGTTTAATGACACTAATCCAAATTAAATGGGGATATTATTGCTGAGCTGTCATCAAGCTGCTGCAGGTTCCCATTTAAACTTACCTATATTTGGGTGATTCAGTATCTTCATTATTCGGACTTCCCTGAAGAGCTGTTGAGACACGGAGACACATTTAATGCACCCAAAAACATGTGGAAGGGACTTCAAAAGTTGTGCAGAGACAGTGTCAGTAGAAGAGGAAGACGTTCGAAAATGTTATTAAGAAGTGATTAGGGAACTGAGCCACAATAAACTCCACCGAAGTGAGTATACGTCTGAAACTGGATTACACTCTGCAGGAACATGAGAGGGCCTGGGGATCATGGGACTGCTGTACTGTGTAAAGCAATATGACTGATGCAGTGACAACGTCGCACTAAACCCTGCCCTACACAGATAAGGAGCAGAATTACAACTCCACTGACAGGCTGCAGTCCAGCCGGCGGGCCGTCCAAACACCCAGTCAGCCACTGCAGAGGAGCATCACACAGGCTTACAGCCAGTTAGGCATCTGCTGCCTAATATAATCATCTTAGCGTGGACAAGCAAAAGAGAGCAGCAAAAATCATACTGATGCGTTAGTCCTGAGGTTTTGGGAATAACAACATAGCAGTATTGAAGTTTTATTTTAATAAACCTCTCTTTACTGCAGATGAGAAAAGTTTCGAAACTCCTAAAAAGGAAAATCACATCCTCAGGTCTCTTTTTTTTTTCTCCGAGCGCCGCACATAACTGCTGAGTGCACAGTTGGAAAGGACGGCATTCAGAGTCATAACCATTTCAAAGCGTGTATCCACAGCCTCAGCGTGACTGTTTATGTCAGACGAGCTCCTGCGGCCACTTAGAGGTGCTGTTGAATCATTAACGTTCTGCTGATTCCCGGTCGTGCCGAGGCTGAGCTCGAGTGTTAGATTTCAACGCTCGGCTGAGATTTAGCATCTACTGCTACCGGAGACAGAACCCAGATTTTGCCATTTACTGATCTCGCTTTGATTAAGCAAGAAAAAAAAAGACAAAGAAAAAAAAGGTCAATCTCTTGCCTAGTTCAAAACGACAAAAACTGACAACTACTCGACACGTCGTTATCAAACATGTCAAATTAAAAAACGAGGACGGACGCTGTAATGTTGTGCTTGCATGCGTGTGTACCAGTGTGTGCGTGCAACTTTTCTCATGGCCTTTTAGGTCTTACATAAGTGCTGGGATAGTCTACGTTTCTAGGTCATCAAACACAGCCATTATACCAGTGTGAGCAGGCCCAACTCTGTGGGACCTCTCAGCTACAGTCTGGTTCAACAACGTGCAGGTACTCTCCCTCGCTCTAACTCTTCCCTCTGTTCTCTGTCTCTACTTGCTCACCTGCGTTTCTTTTTCTGTCTTTCTGGCACCTCTCATCTCATTAGACCCAGCACACACACACAAACATGCAGCGAGATGCAGAGGGCCCACAGAGCAAGGCTTCTATATTTTTCTTATTGTCAAAATGTGCCAAAAAATATGAGGATGCCAACAATGTTTCTTTCCCTAATAACAAGTATTGTCTTTGTGGCCAAAAATCAGATGTAGCATATTCCTTGGTGCCATAGATAGTAGCACCATTGTTGTCAAAAACACAAAAAAAATCTAAAACACATCAATGAGCCACGTTGTTGCACTGGGTGACATCTCCCTTCATTACAACGGACATGGGAACTGTAGTTTATTCTGAAACAATCCCACATACACTGTTGTAAATACTCACTAGAGCGCCATGAAAGCTACCTTATCCTTTAAATAACACATACTGTCAATGCAAATGACCTGATGTCTAAACAGGTTTAAACAGATTCCTCTCAATAAGACTGTAGTTCCAGTTAATAATTAATTGTAAATGCATATGTAGTATACTGTACATGCACTAACCATGTACAGTATATTATCAGGCACTATTTTTGTGTAGAGTAGATGTGGGTTCTAAATGTTACTTCATTTTCTGGTTCAGATTTTAGTTCTTTGTTTTTATTTGCTATACCACTTTGTTTGTTTTGCGATTCTCGTGTATGATTTGTCTGCTGTAAAACTGCAGTTTCTGTGGGGTTAATAAAATCAAATCTATTTGCCTATCTTTAAATGGACATTTTAAAGGCATTTGCACACATAGCTTAAACTGGTTATGGAACTATTTTCCTGCTCAGTCCCTGAGCGGCTCAGAATAGCGAGTCTCTCCTGTGTGGCAACCCCTGCTCCATATTCATCAGCTGCTGTGTTGGCCTGAGAGGTTCCCCCATGGTAACAAAGTCAATTAGAGTGGAAACACACTGACACAATAACCAGAAGACATCCTGCAGTACACAAGAACAAAAACATAAGTCACAGCCTAAGATATGCATCCATCCACGCACATGCTTTAACATGTGACGCGTCTGCCAAGACAGAACTTCTTTCTTATTCTGAATGAGTGACGGACTGAGGAGTCAGTGTTTCATCACTATCACTTATCTCTCTTCCCCCCCCCCTGCTTCTTTCCCTCTCTCCCGTTTACATCACTGCCCTAAAGCCTCTCACATGGGAAGCTCGCGTGCAGCCACTTGGAAACAAAAATTAGAGCAAATCTGAGAATGGCAGTGGAAAACGACGACAATAAACACAGAGTCTGTCAATACGAGCTCAGTAGGGATGAAGCCACCATGCTGGCTGCCAGAAGATAATGAGTTTGGGATCTTTGATCGAGTGTAGTATTTCTATCAATATCTTCTACAAGCACAAAAGGGAGTCACAGCGAGGCCCAAAGGAGATTTTTAAGATGGTTCTGGATGTGGTGAGCGAGAACAGAATATTTAGGCCAACTTCCTGCAAGGCAAAATGTCCTTCTTTCAAAGCAAAATGAATCAAAATGGTCGATTAAGATGATGAATTGAGACAGTGACTGAGGAAAATGAATAGCTGAAAACCAAAACGTGTATCACAAACATGAAAACACACCGTTTTGAATGCGCCTGAATCTCAGTAGTCTGTGCCAGTGACCTACTTCCAGCCACCCAGGGGCACCCAGACTCCCAAACTAGCCTTAATTACAGCAGAGTCCCCATGCAGAAGGAGCAGAACAGCAGATATCAGACTGGGAACACTTACAGGAACTGGCTGGACTATTTCAGTCACAGCAGCACAGCTGCTCATTCAACATGGAGATTATTGATAGGATGAGTAGCCTGGAAGCCTGGAAGCCCTCATCCCCCTAATGATTGTGTGCGTGCATGTTTTCATGTACACAAATAGTACTTCAAAACCGTGTATCAGTAAATAAGTACTGGTTGCTGTTTGTCAAAGAAAGACCGAGAGACAGACAGACAGGCAGACAGAAGGATCGAAAGTGCCACTGACATTCAGACAAACTGTACTGTCCTCGACTCCTGAGGTGCTGAAAATAACCCCAACAGGAGAAGGCACATGTCTCTGTCCCCATCTCATTCGTTGAGATGACGAGCCCCCTCTCACTCGATATTCACAACACTGAGGCACAACACTGAAAACACGTATCCACAAACATGTAAATCCATACATATCATAGCCTTAACATAATTTGCTTTATGACTCGCCTCGGACAACACTGCTGCCTGTCCAATTACATTCCACTCATCTGAACAGGACCAAAGCTCCTCTCGCCCATGGGCTCCGCAGCATTTGATTGGCTAATGCAGAGTGGCAGGCGCAAGACAGACATAAACAACAGCCATTAAGAGAGCTTGACCCCATGGTGGGCTTTTTGCAACGGGCAGAAAACACCCAAACAGAGTGAGAGCATTTTACTGGCTTTAAAACCAGAAAACATCACAGCGTCACACTTGGATATAAGAAAGTAAGACTGAACATTAGCACTGTGGCTTGTCGAGAGACTTCTTTTAATTCTTTTCATTTCTGGAAAAGCTGCCAGTGCCCCTCTTGCTCCATTTACTCTCTTCACTCTCTGCAGCCTCTTTTGCGTCACTAACCAAATGGCTGTACCTTTCTCCAAATTCGAATGTGTCTCACATTTTAACAGCTTGAGCTTTCATTTGGTCTGAAACAGCGCGGTCGATCACATAACCTTTAATATCTCAGTGATGTCGCCATTGTCGGAGCAATGAAGAGAGACTTATTTACAGATTAGGAGGAGACGGAGAGCGATGGGATGGTGGGTTGAGAGCAGTGTTTGCCGAGTGAAAGAGGGGATTAACGGAGAGGCCTATTTTAGGGCTAAAATGCCTAAAAACCATGACAACGTCAACATCCCTGACCACAGATGACATGTGATGCATTTCCTGTGGCGGATCTAAGGAGGTGCTTTGGAAGCTCAGCTGACCTCATTTCCTGTTACACTGAAACCACCACAAAGTCACACCAGGGCAGAGAGCCCCAATGGGCCATAAAGGAACAGACCAGAGCTTCATTCTAACCTCGTGACTCATTCTGGCTTACGCTAACCTGCTTTTAAAATCAAATAATCTGAGGAAAACACCAGACTGACAAAGATAAGCACAGGAAAATGAGTGATAAAAAGAGATTTTAAGATTGACTTCACGTCTTTGTCTCTGCGACGTGGAATCATTCCAAATCCTACATAGATACATTAGAGGATGCCTGTGTTTGCGTGTGTGAATGAGTGAATTAGCGGCTGCTAAAAACTGAACTACAGGAATGCATGCATGTGTGTGAAATGCTGCCAAAACCTGTGACTGAAACACAAACCCCCCCCCAAAAAAACAGAGCTTCTGCCAGCTAGCACCATCCTGCGTATGTCTGTGTGTTTCACGCAGGCTTGTGTGTGTGCATGTGGCTGTATAGGATCTGCGCTGGCTGTGCCTACAGTGCCAGATGGTGTGCCCGCAGCTTGGCTCCTCTGAGACCATAAAAAGAGAGATCAGTGGCATTTTGACGGGCTGACATGAAAGAGCCGCCGTCAACAGGCGAGTGGAGGAGTGGATGTGGTCAGATCAGACCTCTCAGACCTCGCTCACCCACACTGACAAACAAACAGGATCACAAATTTAAAATAAAAAAAAAACAAAACTGTACGAGCAGTATGGAGTGAACTGTTTGTATGGTTCAGTTCTTCCCCAGGTAGAATACTCTGTGAAAAACAAACAAACCAAAGGTTTAATAAACTCCAAAGCAGAGCAGCAGGAGAAGGAGAAAAGGTCAGCTTAGATTTTCAAATGCACCAGTGAATCTTTCAACCTCTGCTCTTCATGCATGTAAAAAGCCTGAGTCACTGAATCAATAATTATGCCCGTCTGTTGTTTATATCCGCCTCTAGGAATAGCCCGCTCAGCTACAGTATACAGAGAAGCATTTTTAACCATGAAAGTGTATACTGTGGTATGATCGATTGAACGTCCAAGAAGCTGTGCTGCACAACTGCTGTGACTTCTTTGTCATGAGTGTGAGGGAGGGGGGAAAAACATGAAAAGACATATTGCTTCTATTCATTGTTAGATTTTCTTAGTGCTTTCCCAGGCTAAGGGTCATGATGGGAATAGAGCGAGCGGAGTGGCCCAGACACCCTCAGGGAGCGTAGTGAAAATCAGTCTAGACTTCTAAACATGAAGACGGCCTCCAACTAAACAAGCAGCCAAACCCAAAAATTACCGATGTCAGCAAGAAGTGATGTCACTGCAGACCAAAGTTATAAATAGTACCAAGCTGGATTCTCCAATTAAAATGGAAATGTTTTTTTATGAAGTTAAATATTGTAAAATGAAGACTGTTGGAGGATAAAGTGACCCACAGTTTTTTTGTTAAGTTGGTTTGTTCATTCAGAGTGGTGGTTTTCAATTATTTTCCTCTGGGCTTGTTTATTGCTTGTTTATTTTTATTATCATTACTGCCATTCAATCTGACAATCATCACAGTTAACTGGGACTAACTGGTTAACCGTCAGCACTGAACCCCAAACACCAGGAATGAAAACCACACAACAACATGTAGGTTTTTCTTTTCTTGGACTCTTTCACCAGTCTAAGAGCAACTGAGTAAAAACTGCATTAAAAGGTGGATGTTCCCTTTAATGCATCCATAGTAGAGCTTTCACAAGGATAGCACAGGACACTCTCAATGAGACAATCGATTCAGTCCAGGAGACGACTGCTGCATTATAAGACAAGCTTCTGCATTGCAGATGGCACTTCCGTATACCATTACAGCAATCTATAGTACAGAGCAGAGGACATTAAAATATACAACTACATAAAAACACCACACACAGAAACCAAGTCTTTACGCTCAGATACAGATACGCAAACACACTCCACATTTAACACATGAACATACGTGTACACTGACGTCAACATGCATACATGCTATTACGTCAATAGCAGCCATAAAAGGCTGTAAGACATCTCCATATTGACCCTCTCAGGTCTACTGCAGCTGACATCTGAAAGGACCACTGAATAATTGATCAGAGAGGTCCTGATTGGTCTACAGGCTCACATGATACGTCTGCCCTGCCCATCACCAGGCAGCGGACAGCACAACCCATCGGGCGTGTAACCACTCATGACCTAGACGAGACCCAAGTCGGTGAAGTCGGACTTGTGCTCAGAATCACAAACGCCTCTAAACGTTCATTCCTCCACTCTGTGTGTGCATGTACAGATTAGAAACCACACAATGGGCTGCTTCACAAAAGAGCTCGCACAATGAAATTTATCTCAGTCAGATTAGATAAGTACAGAACACCAAGCTTGAAATTCTCACAGTGTCTTCGCCCATTGGCTGAAGAGTTGCAGTCGGATCCCATTAAGATCCAGGTCAATTACAGATGTGCTTTGCTCGTGGAGAACAATGCCGGGAACTGGATCAGGCAAGAAGTGCCCCGATAGGCTAAAAATCAGCATGTTTTTGCAGAATTACAAGTAGGATTTGAGCCAAGAACCAAAAGTGTCATTTGCCTCACATTAGCCCTTTACAATTACACCCTGTTTGATTGTCCCAGCCCTCACTGACTTCCCTCCTCTCAGACCAGTGTGGGATGGCAGACGTTTTGGGGAGCTAATCGTTATTATTATTTTGTCATTAAGACTGCCTGGTGCAGCAATATTTTCTCACCCTGGTGGCTTGCACGGAGATAGAGGCCAAGAGGTCCATCAAGACATCAAGTGCCATTTATGTAGGTGTGGTGGTTATAATGGTCCATTATTATAATGAGTCACCATGGCAGTTGCTTAGCAATTTGTTCATCCTTTACAAAGCACTCAAATTAAAAGAGCAGCGATGGTGAGCCGCGCCACGATAATATCAAGACCACGAAAAGGATTCCTGTCCGTCAGCTGCACACCTGCATTATTTTTAGATGCACAGTAGGTGATGCTTGCTCACACAGTAACAGCTTCCCTCCACATGGTCTAATCTACTGTGGGGACACTGTGAATAGAAGCGTGTGTGTGTGTGTGTGTGTGTTTAATCAGCAGAAAGAGCTGGATTTGGGCTCAGTAATCAGGAAACAGTCCCAAACCCTGTGTTGTAATTGGTTATGACTGCAGGGACAAGGGTAAGTGACAAACAGGCAGGCATCTGTATTTTTAGCCGCTCCTGACCACAAACCAGCAGAGTCAAGAGCGGGGTGGGTGGGAATGGAGGGGGGTTAGCGGGCTGGAGATTAAACAAGCCTTGTGGTCTCTCCTGACTACATCTGATTACATTATGTAAAACAGCACATCCTGAGTTCAAAGAGCAAAGAAACAGAGCGGCAAGAACTCAGGAATGACTAATGGAAAAGCCATGAGCGCTGCAACCAAGACATTAATGTTTCCACATGGCCGTTAAAGCACAGACTCACCTTCTGTAGACTGGTGGGATTCAGCTGGGTTTTGTCTATAATCTTCACCGCCACCTGGAGAGAGAAAAAGACAGACAGGAAAAAGTGAAGGAACAGGAGACAGAGAAAGATAGGGTGGGGTGTAGATATAAAGACGTCAAAACTAATTCTAGTTTTGCATTTGTGTTTTGGCTGTACGGTGAAGGCTCGCTTGAAACGAATCATCCTCATTATTTCACGGTTCTGCTGTGAGGCGGCGCTGTCAAAACATGTCACGGCTGAATCTGTGCGTTCAATCTGAACACACCTTGAAGCTCTTGGATTCTGTAATTTGTGAGGAGATGAGGCTATAATGGGCAGAGATTAAAAGAGCAGAAATATGTGTTTGTTCATGACAGCGTATACGAAATAAGGCCCAATGCACCAAAAGCAGATAGACAGAACGGCTTACTCCAGGTGAGCTGTTGGTATATACAACTCTGCAGGTCAGCGATCTAATGCCGGCTCGGCAGATCTGGCCAGGCAGCAGTCTGACCCATCCATCTCAATAATCGCCCCAAAGTGCACACTGAAACAGACCTGCTCCCCTCACGTTCTGAGAGCTCAGCAGCTTTCACAAAGCCACTCGCTGAGCCATGCTGCAGAGTCACCACTAAACCCATACGTCGTGCTGATGAGTGATGGACAGAGCGGTTTTACAACATGATGTAATTAAATTAAAATGACACACATATGGCCTTTTGTAGCTGCACATAATGATTCAACAATAATTATACAGTTGTATTACACAGTAGTAGCTGAGAACGGCTGAATAAATATGAACATCAACACCTCTGGCAGGCTGAGTTTGCAGTCTAAAGAGCAATCACCACAACAACGTTTAGCTTCCTTGGTGAGGAGGGCGCGCGGCTGTGAGGAAAAGCCACACAGTCGGGTGGCTCGAACCGCTTTGGAGCTGCATGGCCTCTCCGGGCCTCAAGGGGAGGTCAGACCCTTCAACTGTGTCCTTACAGCCCATTTCACAGCGTTAAACGTTTTAAATATGTTGGTGTTTATCCTCTGTTGCAGTGTCTGTTAATGTCAGTGGCCCACAGGGAGTAAACTCATATGCAAGCTGCTCTCCAGTAAGTCATTTATATACTCAAAAACACGAGCGTGCACATGAAAAGTCTGAGTGTGGGGATGCTTAATTAGTATAACTCGTGACCGAAAAGCTACTCGTTACTAATAGCAAGACTGAGAGTTCACAGTCATGCCAGTGGCTTTGAGCTAAATGCTAATATCGTCATGCTAACATGCTCACAATAACACCGTTTACCACAGGGAACGAGTTTGGACATTTTGGACATTTGGCTACTTTGTTAACTGAGGTTATCTTGTTGCACATCGGGTCATTCAGAAGTACCTGTTGCTGTTTCTGAAACTGAGGTTCATTTTTTGATACTTCCAGCTGATTGTCCAGCCACTTTAATGACGTTGAACACTCATCTATCAAACACATTTAAACTATTTCCCTTTCCTTACACACTTCCTTTGTTGTTTAGCTGATAATTCCTCAGAAGTGGATGGCAATAATAAGTGGCAATAAGCTGGCTGACGTCTGTTCCAGCTAAATCTAAGAGCTGCATCAAACTCTAAAACAAAACTCGACTCTTCTGAAAGTGCCTGGCTAATCAGAAGACTTCATAAAGACCAGGACACTTCAGGCTAACTCACGCTGAAAACAGAAGGCGAAGCGGCCAAACGTTTTGGGTCACCGAAAAACGGGGGCCCATTAGAGCTCCTGCAAAAAGCCTGTGGTTGTTTTAATTACAGACAGCTCAGTCCGTTTATTCTACCGTTACTAATTTCGCAGAAGCCCTATTTGATTCGGTCTGATAATGATTTTAAAATTATTACTGCAAGCAATTTTAGTGAGCCCCTCCACGTCTTTGGAGACGTGCCCCCCTCCATCCTACGGCCCTGCTGCTTCACTCGTGTTGCTGGATGCTCACAAACAGTACTGTTCATTTTATGACAGCAAACATATGTCAATTACTGCAGCTTTAAAACAGTAAACCTACAGCAAAACTCATAATTATACTTAATACCTTGCAAAAAAATTTCAGGTTATATTCATTTTTAATAAATTAGTTTTATTTTTTTTCTAAACTGCTTGTTCTCCATTTGTAAGCAGTCATCTTTTACCAAAACGCATTCTTCTCTGACCTCTGACCTCTCTTTAGAAGCGGGAGGGGGGGGCTTTTGGAGATTAATGATACCGTCAAAGCATAAATTACAGTTTATTATAACAGCATTACTGTGGCATCATGAGAGCTTAATAAACATGCTTCAGTGGGTTGCAGACTCTGGCCCTAATCCCAAGCTGCCTGTTAAGGAGGAAAACCAGAAAGCAAATGCTGAGTCACAGTGGAAAGGGGGAACGCGGGCTATTCATCCCGAACAGGGGTTTCCCTGAGAGCTACAGTGTTAGTGGAACATTTAGTTTCATCTGAACCCAGGAAGCAGGAGTCCATAATGACAGCAATGTGGTGGCCGTGGAGGGCGTGTAGCAGGGAGAAAAGAGACTGAAGGCTCGGCATGTGTGTGTGTGCAGACACGCAGTACGCAGGTGGTGTCTATTTGCAGCCTGTCTTAGGTGGGCAGGTGCACAGACAGAACTCGCTCCCCTCCTCTCTGCTTCCGCCCGTCGTGAACAAAACTCAGGTGGAGGCATGTACGTGTGTGTGTTTGTGTGTGTTGACGTATGCCTGCAGGTGTCAGAGCTGTCCTCATGTGTCGCTCCATTGTTCCAACTTCCACAATTCCCCCTGCATGAGTCAGAGAGATTCATTACATTTCCTCCACGCTATGCTGTACCAATATTTCCCTTTTGGTTCTCAGATTGAGAGTCTTGATGCATCAGTGGATGGCATCAAATCGTATGTCAGTGTTTGTGAGCGTGCATGAGTGTGTGTGTGTGTGTTCTCCCTCTAGTGGATTTGAGCGGGTGAATAATTCAGTTCCACAGTGACAGAAGGGCAACATGCATCACTGTTAATTATTCAGAGCATTCGTAACACATGGCCCATATGCTCTTCACCGTGTGCAGGTCTTGTGATCGCACGCGCATGTAAAACACGTAGATGTGAATATTCACAGAGGACACGAAGGGGAAACTTAGTCATTGCATCACTTGTGTGCTGGAGAGCTTTTTACATGTTCCTCTGCACTCTTATTTCCCCCGTGATTTTGTTTTCACAACCACAGTTATGATCTCTGTGCGCTAAAGGGAAGTACTGTAGCAGAGGATAAGGTCCAATCTCACACACAGAGGAGAAAGGCAGCACCGTTGCTAGATAAGTTACAGGGTTGGGTGATATGATTGAAATAATAATATTTCTAAGATAATCTACAAAATCTGATATCTTATTCCATTCTTCTTATAATACAATTTTATGTTTCTATCTCACCTTTATATGTTTATATATGTGAAATACCTTTTTATGTTGTGTGTTCTTATCTTACATGTTTTTGTCACGTAGATTCTTTGCTTATTTTATTTGCTTTTTACTCTGATACATATTGAGTCTACACCTGTCCTATATGCTTTAAAAATAAACTAGATTGCTGACTGATTGCCATGTACTCTTGCACAACAGTTTATACACAGTACACAGTAACTATGTGACCTGTATATACCTGTAACAGATACTTTACAAGTCTGTTGTCAGTTGTTTGTCACCGCTCCTACCAGTGTCTGGAGGGACTTGAATGTTTTTTTATGTTGCTCTGATCCATCTTCAAGTCTACTGTCACTGCTATTTCTACCTATTCTATATGTACATAATCCACTGCTGAAGTTGATGTTTGTTGGAAGACTGACCTCTCCTCTGTTGCTCCTTCTCAGGTTGTGGCCTATTTTTCCACTTGGTTTTCTATGAACCCTTTTCTTATTCAGAGTGATGGTCTAAAGGTGGAGGTGTCATATTCTGTACACACTTTAAAGTCTCCTGAGACAAATTTCTGATTTTTGGGCTACAAAACGGACTTCACTTGACTTAAAATGACTTTGTACACCTACTTGTCACATTAACTGTATGTTCATGTTTGCTTATGTTTATCTATCTTTGTTGTCTTTTATTAGCTTTATTTCCGTGTTTGGTTCTTTCAGTACATTACTTCTCTGTTCTGTAAGTGCATGGAGAACTACTGAAACTCCCCTCACGTCAAAATTAGAGCTGAAACGATCAGCTGATTAATTGATTGGTTCACTGATAGACAATGAAGAGGCAGTTTTAGAAAGACAAAATGTCACTGGAAATTAAAATAAATTCATTCAACTGATAAATATTGTTATCATGATGTATCACTGCCTCTCCTTTGTGGGTAGGAGATGAGGGCATATGGTAGAGGCAAATGTTTCCATCACTGCAGCTGAGCATGTGTGTGTGTGTGTGCATTTGTGAGTGTGAGTGTGATGCGTGCCCACATCCTAGTCACCCTCTCCAGCAGATAGAGGACACTCTGTCACCCAGAGGTGACTGCTGCACTGTCTCCACAGAGCTCTTTTTGATGCTTTTCTACAGAGTCAACCCTTTTTTCCCCCCCTTTTAGCTGCCATAAAAATCTCGCTGGTTAGAGACTAGCAGGGCTCAAGGAAAGATAGCGGCGGTTTTAGTGTGTTATGTTCTTTCCACCTGTTCTCTCTCTCGCTCACTCTGATCCATGTCTTTGCATTCTGATGAGCCAGCAAAGGCACTCAGGCACACAAAGCGGCGTCTGACCTTCTCAGCAAACAGTGGGTCGCATACCCAATATGCCTGTTTAACATTAGCATTAGAGGACGCAGAATGGATCACACTGGTTTGACCTGGGAGAATATTTATGTGCTCAACACTCTGATATGACCAAGAACATAATGAAAGTCAAGAGGATTAAAGGGTGCAAGTGGCGAAGAAATAGAGATGAGGGGGTATCTGAAGTGGATCAGCAGGTCCTGCTGAGTGAAAGACAGTGAACAGATCGCAGGTCATTGTTTTCTCCTTAGGGAAACAGGAGCTTTAATTACCGACACACCAAAGCGGCATGTCTATCACTCTGACAGGTCAGCAGTGTCTGACTGTATGTGTGTGTGTATGTGAGAGACGGGGGCAGACAGAGAGCGGGTTTGGCGTGAACTGATTGGAAGAACTAACTTGGTCAAGTACAATATTGTCATGACAGAAGATAATTTATTCTCATCACTCAAAAACCTGGGTTTAACATGAAAAAATGGCATATGTCATATTTAGAGTAGCTTTTTAAACCTGATCTGTCTGTGCAGGAGCTGATGAAGCAAATAAATCCAGCGCCATCTTTCTGTTCTGTTGTCTGGTTCTTTATGGATGCATAAAACTGTGACTCAAATGAGAAATGCGATTTGAGATGAACAGATGAGAGACGAGCGCAAGCACACTTTGAAATATACTTTGAAGCGACATCTCTTGGGTTTACAATTATTCAGTTAATCAATTAGTCAACTGACAAATATTGTTTTTCAAGCAGAGATGCAGACAAATCACTAGTCATAGCCTCTCAAATGTGAATATGTGGTGGTTTTCTTTGGTGCCCTTCATGGAAAGTTCAATATTTTTGGATTTTAGATTAGAAAAAGTAAATCCAATAATTCAGCTTGGGTTCTGGGAAGTTGTGATGGACATTTTTGACTATTTTATGAATCAAACAAATGATCAATTAATCAAGAATTAAACTGGTAGATTAACAGATTAACAAAACAGTGAGCTGTAAACCTGATTGTTAAATAAATTAAAGAGGGAGAACAAAGCCAGTAATACCTGGAAGGTTTATAAAATATAAATAAAAACTTGTCTCACCTCTCTTCCAGTCAGGACATGTCGTGCCAGCTTCACCTTGGCGAAATTCCCCTTCCCAATGGTCTTGAGGAGGCGGTAATTGCCAATATGGGGGTGCTCCTCTGTGGAGGTGAAGGAGTTGCGGCATCGTGGCAGACTGTGACGGCTCGCAGATTTTGTCGGGGGGGCTGGGGGTTCAACAAAGCCGTCCACCGATGAGTGCTGCAGGAAAGCCGCACATGCAGTGATCAGAAACATCCTCACTCCCCAACTTTTAATTTTGACATATGAAGACAGCAGCACTACAAGTCCTTGAACTCTCTCTGGCTTTTTGACATACTCAGTGCTTACAAAAGGACTTTTCCTCTTGCTACACTGGCTGCACACACACAAACAATGCACCAGAGTGCTGCAGTGGGAGTCTGTGTGTGTGCCAATGCTGGGACATTCACTCAGCAAACAGAGATGAACCCATTAACCTAGTCTCAGGTCCTAGGATGGGATCCAGTGTTCTACATGTGTGTGTGAGCATATATAGTTACATTAAATGTACATCCAGACACACAGAGTGATACTCTGCATGCAAACTGTGTGGGAGAGAGTCAGGTTCCCTCCTCTCCCTCTGTGACACCTTAACCTCCTAACCTACAGACCTTATCAGCCACAAGACCCAACAACAGAAGAAAGCGAAGTCTTTTCACCTTGAGAATACCTACAAAATGTGCAGTTAAGATTCAGGAGTTACAACAATGTTACTGGCTTCATGGTCAAACCCAGCAAACAACAAGTGTCCCTCTGATACGGCATGAGAAGGTGAATTAGGAACAGCTTGCTATAAGTACAACGCTGGCACAGGCCATGCACAGTCTCTGCTGGTCTGTTTCCTCTCCTCTACAACAGCTGCTGATGTCAGTCCAGGTCAGAGATCCCATGATCCTCTGCTCCTGAGCACCACACCCAGCCAGAGAATAAAGCCTTGGTCTGGTTACCCAGGCTCCCCTGCTCCCGTTTCACCGGGGAAACGCTACACCCTGCAGGGTGCGCATCACCACAGCTATTCTGCGTCCTGACAGTGGGAGAGCTACACTGCAGGACTCAAACACTCCCCAGTGTCACAGTGCACGCTGTGTGAGAGAGAGAAAGGGGAAATTTTGATTTGATGCCAGTCAAAGTCAGCATCCTTGTTTCTAATGCACCAAAAGCCTCGCTCAGATCTCCATGACAGAGCAGCATGACAGAACACCTGTCTCTCTTATATTTGCAGCTGTTACATGTCCACATTGAAGTGTCCTTAGTTCTTAGGTCAGACCTGTCATGTGCAGTTTATCCTATGTGCACACAAAAACACATTTGGCCTGGCTCCAAATTCTGTAAATGAACCAAGGGGGCGGGGGAGGGGGGGGTTATCTGGACAGGCAGGTGATTTTGAGAGCTAGTGCTCAATTAATAAACAAGTTTGTTTCACTCGCACATCCATTAACTCCCATCTACTGACGTTATGTCTTCAGGGAGGCCAGACAAAAAAAAACTGTAACACACACACATACACCTGCGCAGACATAAAAATAAGAAAGCCGGGAGAGAGCTTCTTCTATTTTGCTGCACTAAAAGCCACTCGTCTCTCTCTGAGTAATAAGCTGTTATGCAATGCAGTTCAGCTGCTAGTGGGCCCTGGGGCTGCCTGATGGAGTCGAGCACAGGCAGGCTAGGCTGGCTGGCTACTGCCGCTGCAGCTGGGGCTGTGCTTTAATAGCCGCCTAGCAGTCTACGTCCAGCTCTCAGACCTACAGCAGCACTAGACTGTTGGGCAGTAACACTGGCAACCCCCCGCCCCCAAACAATCCCACCGCCCCATTAAGCTGAAGCATCACCGAGCACTGAACAATCCGAAAGCTGATATCATCATGTAAAGTTCACATGAGGGTTTGTGGAGTTACATAACTTGCGTTTTGTCACCCGAGGATGTGTAAACCAGATGCATGCACGCTATACTGATATGGAGCGCCGAAATAAAAGCCTGACTTTTAAAATCTGGGAAAAACCTTTAAAAGAAGCATCCAGCTCCTTCCACCGCACGCACTCTGAAACACAATATAACAGGAGGAGGCTTCAGTCTGTGTTCAGTCTTGTTTCAAGGAAAAAAAAAAAAGACAGACAAACCTAGATATGTCACAGCCTGTCAGAGTGCACACAGCAGTCCTCATTTGGACTGATCTCAGCAGAGGTATTCTTATTATCGTGAGCACAGGAGGAGGAAGAGGAGGAGGGAGAGAAAGGGATGAGGGGGGGGGGGCTGTGGTCGTCCATAAACATTCCTTCACACACACACACACACACACACACAGTGGAGGCCATTTCTCCGGCCTGTTCATAAATACATGTCTGCATGCGGCTTCAGCTCATCAGTGTCGTGGCAGCAGAATGGTGAATAATAACACGCTCCCTCCACCTCCTCCTCCTCACCACCACCACCACCACCACCACTGAGCGTGCAGTTACAACAAGGCCCAATAGGTGATGGATGTCACATAGCGATGCTACCAAGCGTTTGCCCATTGAAAAGTAGGGCAACATCCTCCCCCACCCTCCCTAAATATTGACGTGGTGGACTACAAAATACCCCCCCCTCTCTCTCTCTCTCTCTCTCTCTCACACACACACACCCCTCCTCCACCACCATCACCATCCTCTCCCGGTCTCGCCGACACAGGCCACGCTTCCGACCCTCCACACTGACATTCAAGCCTCGCATGTATCATTAAAAGCCGCGCACACTGACGCAGTGCGTTGTCGGGAGCTAGCCGAGCTGTCGACAACGCAAACTGCAGGCAGTTTTAGCACCACCTTATTCTGGGCGGTGTGAGTGTGTTTTTTTTTCATTCCAGTCAACAACAACAACAAAAAAAAAAAAAAAAAAAAAGAGGAGAGGAAGAAGAGAGGGAAAGAAGAAAAGGCTCTTTCGTGTCGCTTTGCAACACTGTAGCCCTCTTGAAGGCAGCGCTGCCATAAACCTGCAGCCGACCAGTGCGCAAAATAACCAGCTCCTCCTTCCTCCTCCTCCACGGTCGGTTTTATCCCGTTCCCACGCCCGGTACCACACCGGTGTATGTGTATGTATGAGCGTGTCCTGCCCCCCCTTCCTCCACCAACACCACCTCCACCCTCCCTCCGCAGCTCTCTGCATAGCAGCACTTACGTTTTCGGTGTCACGCTCGTTCACCGTGGGCAATGGCGTTCTGGTCGACATCTTGTGCGCCTCGCAGGCCGCTCGGCGGTGCAGCGGTGCCGGGCTGAGGGAGTGGAGCAGACACACCGCCGCGGCGAGCTCCGGTCCTGGAGAGAGGAGGGAGGGAGGGGGGAGGAGGAGGAGGGGAGAGAGAGAGAGAGACAGAGAGAGAGAGAGGTGTCCCTGTGTCTCTCTACATCCCCCGGTAAACACCGCAAAAAAACGGCGGCCCCCTTTTTTCTTTCCTTTGGCCTGTTTTTTTTTTTATTTTCTTCTTCTTCTTCTCCTCTTCACCGCAGCATAGCGAGCGCAGGGCCCGGCCGACGCGCCAGATTTTTTCCCCCCCTTATCGGCTTTGTGCACTTCCCCTCAGGTAGGCTAGTGGCAGACAGAAAAGGAGGAGAGGGAGAGAGAGAGGGAGGGAGAGAGAGAGGGAGGGAGGGGGGCAGGCCAGGAAGATGCGTCGGCAGCGGACGAGGCTGCGCAGCGCATCTCAAACCTCCCACCAGGAAGGATGGAATGATCTCTCTCTCTCTCTCTCTTTCTCTCTCTCTCTTTCCCTGTGTCTGTCATGCTCATACACTCCCTTTGTCTCCTCTTTATTCGAGTCACCAGAAAACAGTTAAGTCGCACAGTCGCAGCAGTGTCCGTCAGACTGAAGCCTGCAGCCTCCACAACAACACTTGTCGAAGCCTGATAGATGAATATCTATGAATAGTTTCCTCTACAGCGCCTCGTTAGAGCGGGGGGGGGGGATTTAAAAATGCATTATTTGTTTATTCAGCTGGATGTGTCAGCTCCTTAGTTTAACCTCGTGGGTGGATTTATCAGGAACCGGCGAGTGCATGTGGTGTCTGCATATGACAATGTGTTGAACAGAGAGAAAGAGAGAGAGAGGGGCCTAGTTCAAGGGTAAGGCCTGTGTGGGTCTGGAAACTGGACAGACTTTGCCATCTGTTGGGCAAGTGCAGCATTACAGCCTTCATTGTTTCTTGCCCCTCCAGATGAGGGTAAAACACTATTATTGATCAAGCAGGGCTAAAATGTGAGCAACTGTCTGCTGCTGTGAGACTTTTTTTTTTCTTGTTCCTCATTCATGAAATCAAAAATTTTTTGTTTTTTTTTCTGGGTGTGGTGATGATGATGATGATGTGATGCATGCAAAGGCTTTGTGCATGCGCAGTTTGTCCACTAGGTGGCAGCCTTCACCTGCACCACCTTGCACATCTGCAGCGTTCAACGCGTGTGGGGCCCAAACAAATTATGGCACCGCTTCTTTTTTTTGTCGTTAGCATCACCTTCAGCTTTTATCCTCCGCCTCATAAGTCACCGATGCGCTCACATGTCTTTCTTGTCTCTGCGGTATTGTTGTGGAATTCAGGCGGACAGTGCAGCGGCCTGGGCGTTACATGACTGATGGTTTGTCTCACACAGCAGAGAGGCCCCAACCATAACAATGGACGCAGCGTGACATAACGTATCACAATAACTGATGGATATAGGACCTGAAAGCCACTGAGAACATTAGGTCTGTTTTTGTGGTTTTCAGGAATCTTACGTTTATTTTTCACCGCAACTGCAAACTCACTGCCACGTAGTTGGTCTCACACAGACCGACTCCCTCCTTCCCATCAGGTCAGAGGGCACGGATACATTTCATTGTCCTCGTAATGTTTTCAGTGAAGGATACCAGAACAATATGCAAAGAGATAAGATGGTTCGACAAAACAAAAGGGTTCCAACTCTGGATCTTGGCATGTGGATGTGGCATTTTTGGAATTCTGCATCTGATCCCAGCATGGATCGCGTCCCAACATAGCAGATCTTATCCTCCCTGAGCCGCAACAACTGGGACCAGCTAAATTATTACAGCAAGACACTTCCTCTTACTACTAATAGTGAGATTTTTGGCTTAGCCTTCGCTGGTGTCTATTTTAGATTTAACGGCATGTTCCCAAATTTACGCGTGTGTGAAATCAGACATTTGCACAGTGAAGGAAACGACTGTTTTTGTGTGTCTCCATGAGAATGACTGAACGGAAGATTCTACCTTAAAAAAAACACATCGATGCAACTTAGTTACTTCTTCTGTCCTCGAGGCCTTCGCTGCTTTCGTCCCCACTGTAATGAAACATAATGTATCCGTGCCTGCGACTCTGGGATTTGCATTCTGTACCTGAGCTGCACTGCTGTGGAATGTAATGGGCACTGACACTGGTTTAATGAGTGCATGTACACCCAGGGCCAAATGCAATTACATGCTCTCACAGGCAACCATCAAAAAAGAGGCAGCTGTTAACCGCCATTCATCGCGGATGGTCATGCAGTTAACTGTATTTGCAGGACAGGGGTGAGAGGAAAGAGTAGAAAGACAGAGAGAGTGAGAGAGAGAGAGAGAAGAGGGGTGGTGAGCTAAACTCATTATGAGACAGATAGCGGAGTAGCATCTGTCAGCGCTGGCACTTTACCATAGCTCTCTTTGCCTGACTCAGTTTCACCAGTGAAAATAAAGCCACGCTTTCCAGTCAGTAACAATGTTTGCACACATCCTGCAGAAGTGTGGGAAATAACACCAACGGCCTCCTCAGGAAGGAAGATGTTTTGTTCAGTTTTGCATGCTCACGTGTAGCCCCAGTTTGTGCCTCCCGTGATTTACCATTACACTGGAGGACAGACCTAAGCGTCCATTTCACTGAAAAATAAGCACCCGTTGATGATTGAGAATTTCCCGAGACATATTTCTTTTTCAAACTTCTGCTTCTTCTTCAGCCCCAACGCAAGCTGCCTCAAGTGACATCACAATTAATCAGACTTCACACTTCTCCCTCTGGAGCCACAAGGAGCTTTTTAAATATGTGCACTAGTACTCCCAGTGCACATATGAAAGAATGTAAGCAGACTTTAAAGGTATAATCTGGAGGATTTTCATTCATTTATCATTCTCTTTCATGGCACCATGGCCGTAGTCTGTGATTGCAGGTATGTTTTTGGACCTCACTCAAGTTTCAAGTTTCATTGTCTGTAATCATTGAAGTTTTCTCTGTTTGTTTGGCCATAGTAACTGTTTACTTAAGCAAACACTAGAAAAAACAGTAAATCGCTTCACACAGGTGAGTTGAAAAGTCTGCTGGTGATACTGCAAATCTTGCAGGCTTTCATCTGCGGGTCATAGGATCAATCACCATTGTGTTACTGCATTTAGCAGCAGATAGTGACTTCACAGACATTTATTTAAATGAAATTCTTCAAGATTATACCTTTAACCTTAATCTTTTTTAAATCGCCTTTAAGCAAAGACATTCTGGCTGCCACGGTTTTTTTCAAAGTAGAAACAACTTAAAAATCTTTTTTAGCCTGCAGCAGACAGAATATTTTTTCATGCAGCTGGTTTGAAAAGTTTTTGAAGATTGTTGTTAAATGGCATTTTGGCTATGTTAAATGTCTCTGTTCTATTTTTCGGAAACACTGGCTCTCCGTCACTTAAATGTTATGGTAATACATGAAAGATAGAAACCGGGGCTCATGTTACACTTATCTTCTAGTTCTTGTCAAAATCTTCAGTCTGTATTTTTAATTCTGTCCTAGCACACATTGTAGTTCTAATAAACAATCATCAATTTTAGCTAAAAACACAAATATAAAGTCATCAGCAGACATTCCTGCTTCAGAAACTTGTTAACTGCGCACCTTACAAGGCAGAGCTTGCACTTGGCCGTCTGCTCTGACAAGTCAATAAAACCCACTGGTATGCTGAACATTTTTGGAAGGCAAGATAGATATGAGGCTGTGGTGGAATTTGATCAGGCACAGAGCCAGCCTTCTGTTCATTACAGAGCTTTCCAGCAGAAACACACCCTCCCGGTGAGCACACCTCAACCTGAGGAAAAGTATTACTGACTGGCACGACAAGAGCCCAAGCCCACCCTTTGCCTCCCCTCACCTGCCCGTCACACATGCATGTGCCGACACACGCTACATACAGTGCACACACGTCATGAAGTCTTTAGATTTCTCCCGAGTTGCATTGGGAGGGATGGCAGGGAGGTGGAAAATATGAAAAAGGCTTGAAAATCCAGGGCAGATGTGAGCTGACAGGGCGGGAGAGATGGAAGTGCACTCATAGCAGAGATTTAGCTGAAGAAACTGTGTCTTTTTAGTTTTGTTGGATTGTTTACTGCCACCGTTCAGGCAACACTTAAATAAGAAAATAACAATAGATTAGTTTTTTTTTTAATTTTATTGGTTCTTCTTACACACATTAGCTTCAAATACACGTTTGAATACATCTTTACACATTGGATTTTGTCCCCCATCATTTACATTGAGAGGATTGATCTCTTAACAGGCAGTTTGAACAGGAGGAATGATTACAGCAAGCAAAACCTCTTTCAGTGTCCACACGAGGATCCGACTGTTGTTTGTAGACTGACTCCTGCAGTGATCCACATTTTAGGATCATCTCCCTTAAAGTATTTCCTGCTTCACCTTGACTTTGGACCAATCACAGCCCAGATGGCAGTCTTGCCCTCCATCACTCCAGAATCGGTCAGCCGTTTCAAGCCCACAGTCTTTATTATTAATCACTAAATCATTGGCAGTGATTTATAGACTAGTGCTAGATCATCAATAAGAAGAACATTTGGCTTGGCAAGTTATAAAAAATACTTTTGGCTGGTATTCATGCTCCTCTAATGTGACAGTTGCTTTCTTTTTTTGGCCGGCTGCTTAGTTCATCTCAAAGGCCACGCTAACAGTCCAATACCTGACATTTTAGGAAAAGCACAGGTATAACTAATAAAATCATCCATGGCTCTGCTCTACTTAAGTGTCCCACAAAGTCACAGCAATAAGATGGTGACCCAGCATGTACAACAATGTCAGGATGCTGAAACTGGAGCAGCTAAATGGCATGGAGCCATCATTCATTTTATTATTATTATTATTAAAACTATTTACACCTGTGTCTTTCTGTCCCTTGTCTCTTAAAGGGCAAGCATAAGCTCACAGCTGTTTTCACCTCTGCTCACTCTGAGGCTGGGCGGAGCTACATGCTTGGGAATATATGAGCTATTAACTGTGATAAAGTTGTCCAAACAAAGCTTACGGGAGATTGAGAGAGATGCCAATCAAGCGCAGTCTGAACATGCCTTGCAGAGTCCTGAGAAGAGGTCTAATTAGGCAATGTGAGTGAAAACACCTGTGTGGGTGCGCTGTTGGGACTCACAGTGAGAGACTTGCATCCTTCGCAAACTTTCTAGAAGTATGAAAGCAAATTCTTTTTTCTCACACCTCTTTCTTAGATGTGCTTCTCTCAATGTCAAGACATATGTTTGCTAGTCTTTCACCAATTGCACTCACGGCCTGTTAACATTTACTTTTGCCATTACATTGCCTTTACCCAACCTTTTGTTTTTCAGCAGCTTAGACGCATGTTGCTTTGCTTGGGTGATTGTGCAAAAAAATTCACGCTAGTGCAACAGAATTCCCTCAAAGCCATCAAAGCCTCTTCTGAATAAAGCAGCACTTCCATAGAAGTCTCTGTGGCCCGACATGATGCGCTCCAGCTCCAAGATGTTTTCTATTACGGCCCTGCAGCTGATGATAAGCTCTCCCCTCTGAGGAGAAATGTAAACCCTTTCCCCGATATGAACTTGTATCATAAACGACATTGCCATTTACTGTTACTGTACTTCTGGATAATTATCATCCTTCTATATCATGTTTTCCCTTGTAATTATGTCATAATTCAAAGGCTTCCCCTGGTGAGCTAAAAACGGCCAGGTACGTCATCATATAACAAACTTCTCTGAGGAACCGGCCTATTAATTGTCAAGATATAATTACATTCATAACACCCTTAGGGCCTGTCTCGTTTAGTCATCTTGGAGTTACTGCTCCAAACTATAATTATAGAATGTAATCACACAGGTATGGACCTCCAGGATTTATTTTTCAGCCTGACTGAAGGCTGATTGAAACGACATCTGTGGTTGGGCACCGGGCAGGGAGTGTTTATGACCTGGCACGTGTTCAACAGCCACATGCAGTGGCACCGGGGCCGCATACCATACCAGCCGAGTTCACGATTTACATACACAAACATGCACACACGGATGGCTGGTCTTGCTAATTTGTTTGACGTGTGTATATTCCCGTTACCTAGGGAGTGATTTCTTGAGTGGCGTGCGTGTATGTGTGAGTGCGCCTCCCTGTGAATGCCCCTGTGTGGTTATGCCACCCTCGTGTGGCACTTTCTGCCAGTGTTAACAAGTGACCTCATCCCATTATGTCTTTCCGATCTCAAATGCCATCCAATAAACTACTCATTTCTCACCTCTTCATGCACTCCCCCTCGCCATTAAAACACCTCTTACCTCTCTCCCTGACACCCACTCTGAAAGAGCTCAAGACAGGAGAACATAAAGTAACTGCGCACTCTGAAGTGGTTGTGAGTGATTTCACAGCAAAAAGTCGTTAATCACTCGAGTTTCAACAACATTTTTGTGATGGAGGCCCTGGGTTTAAACCCGGTTAAGTCTGAGGGCAGTGAATGGTAATGTAGTTCTGCACCACGTTATCACTTAACCTGTGAAGTATCCACTGGATAGATCACCTTGAAATTTAGTCCCAGATGATGTATTCCAAATTAATTTCAATGATGACACCAGCTTTAATGCTTATTAGCAAATACTGACAAATTAACATTGTCACTTCATGTTAGTATGCTGGTGCTGATTGCATTTAGCTCGAATAGTTACAATCTAATACAGCCTCACAGAGCTGCTACGCTAACTAAAATAAGAAAGTATTTAGGCCTGTTTTACCCTTTTTTTTGGCATCAACATAGGGGATTTCATCTTCTATGTACCAGAAACTGCATACTATGTGCTGTGTGTAATCAAGTCTAAGTTACCAACCAGGAAACTGCTCTGGTACTCAAGTTCAGTGTAATAAATTAACTTCTTTTTACTGTAAGGACCACAAAAACCTCAAAATCATTTTATCCAGTAAACGAAAATTATAGGTTATCTTAGGGTAATTTCTGCATAATATCTAATCCTGACTCTCAGTTACATTGGACTCAGTAAAATTGGTAAAAAAATTTCATTTCGGAGCTCACACATCACTTTCACACTGGATCTCCTAATGGGTTAATCTGGCTCTGTCGGTGATATCTTCATACTGTATGCACTTATATTGGAGAACCTGACCTCCAGATTTTGTGCAATAGAAAAAAGCATGATATAAATGCCTTGAGGATGTGCAGAATTCAGTCAATCCCCCACCAATTTATCATCTTCCCTGATGTTGTTACACTACATTCCTTGTTTCTGAAATATCCACTTGCTTTTCGACAGATCTGACTGTGTAAACACGGCTGTTTGATATGAGCAGCTCCAAAGATCTGATCCCAAACGAGTTCACGAGTACAAAAACAGCCAGAAAAGAGAGGACAGTTATTGCATCACTGGGATATTGTAGTGAGGAGACGACCGAGGGCAACAAACACTCAACTTTCTGAACTTTCATGACGTTTTTTTTTTTCTTCTCTGTGATCCTCAGCCAATGACTTGGGCTTTGATCTGTTTAATAAATCTAGCAGTGATTAATGAAATGTCTTGCTATATGCAGGGAGATTAAGTTAATTATCTTCACCGGTACCCAGAGTGGAATATTAATCAAGAGCAAGAACCTGAAAATGTTGCTGTTCTTACCAAGTTCAGTGCACGGTTGAGTCACAGAAAAAGTGGGTGAGCAATGTTTTCTCCTGGGGGTTGAATCATGCACGTACAGCAAAAACACAGAGCTCCACTGAGCAGGGAGCTGAAGATGGGGTTAGGGGAGCAATGACACATCGTGTATCATCTTACACGTCCCAGCACTGCCCTGACAGCAGAGTGATTGAGTAACAACTTACCATAAAACCACTCCCAACCAATTTCACATCTAAATATCGTGTGTGTGTGTGCAGGCTTCACGTTTGTCCCCCAGCACACATTGACTCAACATACTATATTATTATATCCCCTCTGGATCTCTTTAAATAAGATAGATATGATGGCTGGGGCATCATGTTCACTGCATTTATCATTGTTATATTCAGATGAAATCATCCTCACGTTTTCCCCAAAGACCACAAACCCACTGCATTTTCCATTTTACTGTAGATGAAGTCAATTCTTGGTACAAGCACAGTGCAGAGCCTCATTTCTTATGATTGGTTTTCACATATTTGTTGTTTTTTTCTCTGTTGAAAAAAATAAAAACCCCAGAACAACCAACCCCCATTTATCCATCATATTTTATTCAACAATATAACTTTTGCTCTTCAGAGTACAATCAATATAAGGTACATATGACAAAATATATTTTAAATAGAAGAGGAAAACTTAAGGCATTTCAGTGAAGGAAGTTAACAGTCTTGACAGCATGAATGATAAGATTAGTATTAAATTTTTTTTTCTGTGTGTGTTTACACCTCTAAGGCACTGTGGCAGGATCACCGCTGGAACCACATAAAAGTTGGATAACTTTCTACACTTGTCGTGTGGTGACAACATGTTCAATGCGGTTTTCAGTGCTGTGTGTCAATAGTCTACAGTGTTTCAGCAATAAGCCAGAGCAGACACGTGGAGCCATGAAAGGCAAAAGCAGGTAGTGAGAGATTTCTGCCAAAAAAAATGTGGTGGCATTGTATTAACACTTTAATAATCCCCTGTGTCGCACATGAAGGGAAAAGCACTGTAATTATGTTTATCACGCAAGCCAGCCTGGTGCCAGTGTGACTTCTTGACTGGGACCGACATTAGAAAGCCCAGCTGTTCCTCTGGAGGATCGCAGTGGCACCGGCGAGCAGTCGACTGGCCAAGGTGCGTTATGAAAGCCGTCATTTCCTGCGCGCGCTCTCGAGTTCAGACATCTCGGTTATTGCCTCTGTGACCGAGGGTCGCAAGGACGGTATCGCAGAAACGCATAAACAGCTCAGCCACGTCTACCGAAAGCCGGGGCAGAGAACAAGCTCCTTCTCACTCTTTCCCTTTCTCTCCCTCTGCGCTTCACACTCTCACTTGCTTGCATGCATAAACAAAGCGGCCAGGCACACAAACACACATACTCACACAGGCATACACACACAGATTTGTTACCTCGGTATGTACATGACTTAACTCCTGTGAGTAAAGCCTATGAGCATCAAGCCTGTTGTCACACAAAGTTTAGCACTCTCTCAACTCACGGGCAAATCTCCCTCCCTTTACACTTCTGAACTGTTCTGAGCTTCTCTGGAAATTATTACTCATGAGTAAAACTATACAGGACCTTGCAGGAACAGTGTGGCGCAGCAGAACTAACCCCTACAACGTTTATCAACAGAAGCTGTGATTTACAAGGTCTGTGAATAATTTTTGTATCAAAAGCTGCTCATATAGGATATTTATCATGTACATCAATATAGAAAATATGATTTTATTACTCTCTCTTTCCTACAACAGTGATGCACACAAAGGTTATTGTAAGCGGTTCTGGTCTGAACAAAGTGATAAATGTGAGTACAGCTGCAACAAAAAATCATCACAGTCAGGATGTGTCCACTAGGCCTCTTTTCCTGAGTGCCACTGCTCTGGTCTCAGTTGTTTTTGGCATGGAAGGTGCAGCCACTACAAGTTAAAATGCTGCATCCAGCATCTTTCTCATGTCCACTTCAGGCACTTGAAGTTGAAAATTTTTCAGCTTTAAAGATGAAAAATGTTTTTTTTGTTTGTTTTTTTCCCCCTCAGGACTCTAAAACCCTTCATCACAACTCTTCCCCACACCTTTGAGAAAAAGATGCCCAGTGGTCACATTATGGTGTGGGCTGATCTGTCATGAGCAAGCCTACTGGAACTGCTGTGCGAGTCTGTTACAGCCTACGTTATATGTTGTACGCATATTGTGTTGTGTGAAAATGTACAGTATGTTATGCTGCTGTGTTACACTGCTATGTTTGCTGAACCAGACGTATGCGGGCTGCTGGGAGTTGCGGTGCTCAGAAGGCGTAGGGCCCAACTATGATGGTGAGCCGCAGCAGCGAGCTGGAGCGGTAGTTCATGGTCAGATGCTGAGTGATCATCTCCAGATCCACCACGTACTCCCTGGGGCCTGACAGCGGCTTGGTTAGCACCAGCATGGCGCTCACATTGCTGGAACGCTGCAAGCGAAAAAGATCAGTCAGTATGTGAGCAGGTGATCAAAGATTTATCACATATTTCTGGTAGGATGTCATCCATTGGATTGGATTTACTGGCCTGCCTACTTTGGTTCAGACAAATCGCACTGAGAGTTTCATCAAGCGCCACTAGCAGGTTGACTTTTTTGGCTTTGTGTGAAATGTCTCAACAACTACTGAATAGATTGACATTAAAGTTGGTGCACATGTTCATGTTCCCCACAAAATCAGCTGTAATAACTCTACTGACTTTTCACCTAGAATTACCACCAAGTCAAAATTCATTTGATCAGTGTCCATCGGTGTTCAAAGTATAACGAGTAGGATTTTCCAAACCAATGAAACCAACATATAGAATCAAACAACAACAATCCCTTTTAATCCTCACTTATGGACTGTATCTGCAGTGATCCTGCCCTCTGACTGTATTTTCTAATTTTGCTGTGCTTGGGGTGTTTCTGCATGTCAGTCTGTGTGCAGTGGTGTGTAGCCCCCATCCAATAACAGCATGTGAAGTACAGTACTCTATAAAGACATATGAATGTCATGTTTATAGAAATCCTACTCACTACACCTTTAATTAGCAACATTCCCATCAAGTGGAACTGAAGATGGCGAACATGAAATCAGCATGTTAGCATTTACCTTATATAGATAATAGAAACGCTAACAAAGCTGTAGACTCATCTTCACTTAAAGTGCCATATAATGTGTTGGAAATAAGCAGGAATAACGGCATGACTGTAAGTGCTGTGATACAGGTGCCACATGTTGATAAAACATCAGGTTGGGTAATTGTACGAGGTGGAGTCAGGGGGATAATAACAGTGTGGATACGTAGAGTAATTTAATGGATTTAGCTTGAAACTGCAGATTTTGACGGCATCAAAACGCTCTGACAGTTTAGCATTTAATCTCAGCCCGTTACGCCCTCCATCGGCTCACCCGCAGGAAGAACTCTCCTCCCTCGTTCCCAGCTTTGATCCTGAAGGTGTTGTGTGTGTTGGTGTAGATGTTGGTGGCCTGAATCTGGAAGATGTCCGCTGGCACGGTCCGGTCTGCCTGGATGCTCATGTACTTGTAGACGATTGACGGAGGGAGACCTTGGCACTCAGCCTGAGACCGGCAGATACAGCGACTGCAAACGCAGACGAACAAACAGTTAGGACAATCTCTGGCCACGCTGATGATAGTGAGAGAAAAGAGCTGGAAGATGTTTACTGACTTTTCAGAGGTTTTGGCGTAAGGCGGCTCGCAGGGATTTCTGGGATAGCAGCGGAAGCCTCCATAATAGTTCCAGCACATTTCATCATCTTGGCAGTTATGGGTCCCCGTCTCACACTCATTTATGTCTGGTGATTGGCAGTACGACAGAGAGAGAGCAAGAGGGAGTGAAAAGAAGCACAGTCAAAAATAGCTGGATGACAATATTAGTATCCCCCATTTCCAAAACACACACAAACTCTACACGCTTCATGAAACGGAGCTGTGAAAACAGAGTCAAAGTTCAGGACGTGTACAGTTTGGGAATGGTGTTTTAGTGTTGTAGCTGCTTTCCCGGCAGCTGTGGAGACACAAGGAAACACAAGGGGGAAGCCTTCAGATCTGTAGTGGAGGGAAGCCCCAGTGCAACCCCACACAGGCCTAACTGCAGCCCTTTTCCTGCCGCACCATGAAAATAACCCCATCAAACGCGCCCCAAACCACAGGGCTATTTCTGGCACAGCAACCTGGATTCATCACCGAAAGGTCCCTCTGACACAACCGGCCGGATTCATGGCTCCCCCTATAAAGCCTGCACCTGACCGAGGGGGAGAGGAAAAAATAACAGCTCACCCTTTGAGCGAGTGCCGGAGCTTCAAATAAATCCACTTCAAGAAACCAACATCATGCATATAAATTCACAGAGGTGGCTTAGCGGCGCAACACAAAGTTGCTGTGTTTGCGTTGCCTAACCTCTGCATTCTTTCCGTGACAGTGCTGGTTGAGAGTGATTTGAGTGGATGAATAGTGGGCGATAGCAAGAAACGATCAAGTTCCTCTTAACTGTTATCTTCAAAAGAGCTGAGGAAGAGGAGGAAGGGGGGTTGGGGGTGGGGGAGGAGGACTCGCTGGGGAACTTTGTTGTGTGTGAAAACAGAGAGGAGGGTAAGATAGATAAATAAACAAACTGAGAAGGGGAAGAAAAAAAACACATTGATAGGTGGAAAAGGGAGAGGAAAAAAAGGAGGATTGCAGTACCTTGACACAACCTGTTTCCCTGGAGCTGATATCCCTCTGGACACTCACAGGAGTAACTTCCTGGGCTGTTAATACACTGGTACTGACACATGTAGCTGGAGAAGCTGCATTCATCAATGTCTGCGCAGAAAATGTAGATAACAGATAATGAATATGAGGCAGTGCATGTGGTTATATGACATGTGGTTATATTTGTCATATATGACGGATGTTTACAAACATGCATTTAGCTAACGCTGTTTATCTGTGCGTCTGTATGTGTGTGTGTGTGTGTGT
>JBAJHX010000033.1:12407098-12516230 GCA_037176925.1 Amniataba percoides | reverse complement strand
CTAAACCTTTAAGTCGCTGCCAATACAAAGTTCCACAGAAGTTTGAGTGTGTGTGCGTACAAGTGTGTGGGTGTGTGGGTGTGTGTGTGTGGAGTGGGAGGGCATCCCACGCTGGCCGGCTCTCAGGTCCCATAAAGACGGCACAGCTTACCATATGCAGCACAGTCTATATAGTTTACACAGGAAAACAGATTTTACTGCAACAAGCCATCAAATGTGATGATGTGTTGCGTGTGGGGAGAAGTGACTCTGTTCCTCTGAGGTCAGATTTCTTTTTTCTTCTTTTTTTTTTTTTGTCAAAATTTATTTAACACAGCTTACAAGTTTTCCCTCTAAGAGCGAGCCTGCTGTAACATCACAGGGAAAAGATAAGGCTTTCCAGGAGAAGAGTGGAAGATGTGGAAGGAAAGAATGAGGAGAAAGGGTGGAGGCTTTTCTGTGTGTTTTTTTTTTTTTTTTAAACAAAAAAGGGCTTTTTAAGATTTGAAGTTAAGATTTACGACCGTGTGTGCATATGTGATGTCAGAGTTAAAAACTCCTTGCTTTTCAGGGAGATTAATTCTAAATGCCTTGTGGGAGCTGGGGGAGTAACGGGGATGGCGGCAGCTCAAAGAATGCGAGTGTATGTGTGTGTATGTGTGTGTGCGCGGACAAGTGGGCGTGTGTGTGTGCATCAGAGGTCCTGTTTGAGGTGCTTGGACATTAAATGGCCTTTTTTTTTCCGAGATCATAGAAGGGAGTGATACACTGAGAAGAGCGATGCATATTTGGTGTGTGTGTGTGCAAGTGTCAGTGCGTGCAACGGGCAGAAAAAAAAAAGCATATGGGTCCAAAACGGGGACTAAAAATTGTTTGGCCTGAATTCAGAACAATGTGTTATTTGCTCCAGATTTATACTGACATGATAGGGCTTGTTGTAATTATCACTTCAGAGCATTTAGTCTTGTTTTCACTGAACCACTGCAATGGAAAGCAGGAGCTGTTCCAAAGAACAGTTGGAGCCATCCTGCTGTTGGACAGCATCTCTGTTTCCCTCTGATTATTGGATAATTCAATCTTTGGGAAAGCAGGGGGCAAGATGTGCGATGTTAATAGCCCATAAAATTTCACAACGTCAAATTTATTAGCATGTCATACACCAGGCCCGGAGCGTTTGGTGTTGCTTAACCTCAAACACCTTTGTATCACCCCTCCTGACATGCTGCACTGCACGTCGTTTAATTTGTGTATACTAATTCTCTCTGCAATGCGGTGTGAAATGCAGCTATCGCTGGCTTGAACACGACCTCAGGACAAGTGGGAGTGGTAATGTTTCCCTTTCAAAGCAAGTCCAAACACAAAGCAGATAAGAAATCAAAGGATTCAAGATGCTCTAACCTTATATTCTGTGTATTTCCATCCGTATTAGGGCATGAAATATTTCCATGCTATTTGCACCACTCCCAAGATTCCCCTCTCATCGCTCTCATTGTTCAGGAGGAACAGGAGTTTTAGTCATGCTGACACTTACTAACTGATTTGTGAGTTTGTTCCACACTCTTCTAAAGGTCGGGCAGAGTCTTGACATTCTTGAAAATCCGTCCAGTGTGCCAGCTACATTCCCAACTGATAATAATCCTTCCTGTTACTCTGAAAATGCCTACCAAAAAAGAAAAAAAGAAGTGCTGAGCAGCTCTCCTGCTATTCAATGTGAGGAGGATCAATCGCTCTGCCCACCTGACGTGCCAGTAATCGGGGCCGTTGCCATGTACGGCCTTTAAAGCTAAATCTGTGGCATGGAAGGAATGAAACCTGTAAGCACGGACCCTGAAAATATGCATTGAATACGAATCAAGAGAAGCAGGAACGTTGAGAAAGTGCGATCGCATGTGAGTGTCAACCAGCTGAGCGCAGTACTGATTTATAGCAGCCCCGTGTCCCTTTCCATCATGAGGTAAACGGAAAGAGCAACACATGTAAGCACATCAGAGAAGGAAGCAGCTGGCCGTTGGACAGGCACCGACCTCGGGGAGAATAACAACAACAACCTTAAGCACTTACGCCGAGGAGGCACGGCAAAGCTGCTTCCCCTCTTCGCTCCATCACATCAATGATGGCGGCGAGGAGCGAGTGGCAAACCACAGGCAAAACAGCATCGATACAGCAACAGTGCACAGGCCAAAAGAGGGGCTGCCTGCAGGACGGGTGGATTATATTCACGGAGACTGAGAGATACTCCGGTCCTTTCTGGCAGGGTTAGGAAGCTGGTAAAATGCTGCCACCATGGTGTGCCCATTAAAGCTCAGGAGGACTAGAAGTCATCGTCTAACATTTATTTTAAGACTGTATAATGTGTTGAGCTTGTTTCCGGATGTTATTGCTGAACTTGTCTTAGTCTTACATTTTTTGGTCTTTAAGATGAAGGGCTTAAAAACATATTCCTACAGAGACACAAACGTCAAAATACTGAAGGAATTAAAAGAGCATTAAATACACTGAAACGTCTTTATCAGCAACTGAGGAGTTGCAACATCATCAGGTTTTCTGGCACAGCTCACAGAAAGCGAGTTTTGAAAGAAAGCCAGAGATCTCAGCGATGTTGATTCACATGTACTGACTTTAAAACATGACCAAATGTGGATGTTCAAGGCAGCTACTCATATCAGAAACATGCTTACACATGACTGTTAATGGTGAAGATTTATCGGATAATTTTGAAGTTCTGAGATTAACACAAAACATACTAACAAATGTTGATGAGGAACCAATACATGTCAATTTAACCAAAATACTGAGTGCGATGTTTTACAGTTAAAAATAAACTTGTCAGTGCTCCCTGGTGGACAAAGTATGTAATGGCAACCTTATTTCAAAATGAACAAAATAACCAAATTTAGCTTTTCTAAATTTTTCAGCTGTTCTGTCCTGGATGTCTTGTTATTTATCGATCAATATATGTGTTAGTATATCTACAATGAGCTAATATTGGAAGACATTAAGATAATCTGCTTTTGCCACTTTCCATCTTATCAACCACCTGATCTAACGAGATATTATAAAAATGTGACTTTTATTAACTTTTAGTCGTGCAAATATTCATTAAATAGAAAAAAATTTTAATTTTAATTTGAACTGAGAAAGGTGCATCTCTGCAAGACTGTACTTTTTGTTAAATGCTAGCGTAAGCATGCTAACATGCTCACAATGACAACGCTGACCTTTAGCATGTATAATATCAACGATCTTAGTTTAGCATGTCAGCATGCTAACGTTTGCCGAGGCTGACAGGAACGCTTATAGTTGCAACACCAGTCGTTACAGCTCGAGCTGCAGCGTGACAGGTGCAATGAGCTGGACAGTAAAATCACAGGGCACCTGGACAGTCTCATACTGATGCAGGACGGTGCAAATCATCAGTCTGAGAGCAGGTGGGAGCCAGGAGCTTAGCTAGTAATAGGAGGGTTCAGCAGGCACAAAGGTGTGCCTCGGGTGCCTTTTTCTTTGAGTAACCCTAAACAAAGTGGGCCAGTTTTTATCAGGCAGAGGCTTTTGCGCTTGATCCCGCTTCCTCCTGTCGAGCCACCAAATCGCTGCAGAATGTTTAAATTTCACATCGCATTCACCTCCGTGCCGAAAGACTTCCCTCTATGCTCAACAACATTTTCCAAATCTGTGTCGCTTATCTTTGATGGATGTTTGGGAGAAACAAACACCAACCGGATAACATCTAAAGGAATTTCCTGAATAAGCTGTAATCGCGCTCTGTGTATCCTCACATCTTTTCGCATTGTCTGCAAGCGAGCAAAGGCGGGCAGCCGGGGCTTGTTTCTTCAAGTGCGAATGTCAGGATGAGACAACAGCAAGTGGGGCTGTGCGGCAGGAGCCGTAAAGGTCAAATCATGAAGCAGCAGTCACGTTGTGCTTTGCAGCCGCTGGGCTCTCTCTGCTTGTTCTGTTCTCTGCATTCCTGCCCCTCGCGGATCGATCCGACGCTTATCTGTCAAGGTGGTGAGTAATTCCTACCATCACAAAAGATGGGAGCAAACGGAAAAAACAAACCGGCGCTGACATTCCTGAGATATTCCTCCCAAGTGCATTGCATCTGCGTGGAAAAATGTTATTGCATGTGCTCGGGCCTTGTTCGGAAAAGTACACAACTTCTCTGTCACACAGGGCTTAACGGCCTTAATAGAACATATTTAGGAAAGATTTCCAGCCATTGCAGGTGAATCGCGTCCAGACGCAGCTGAAATTAGTCAGGCATGTAGGTGGTAATGTGGCCTGCATGACCTCAGGAAACCAGACAGGTAAACAGGAGTGGCATGTCCTTTCATGTCCCATGCTGAAGTGCATGAGTATCTAATTTGGAGATGAAAAATAAATAGGCAGCAGCTAAAGTATGTACAGTCAGGACTTGTGAGGAGAATAACAGAACCCACAAAGTGTAAAACATGATATTATGGCTGACATTATACGCCTCAAGTCACTCAAAGTACAGTTAAACATGAGGGTGTTCTCTCTAACAGTGCTCGACTGTAAATGAGAATCATAAAATAACCGCTTTCCACTTTTCATCAGTTTTAACGACGGATTTGACCGCTTCTGATGGACAGCCCTCATTTGTAGGAGGACGTGATCTCACCCCCATTGAATATAGGAGTTAATGTGCACACGCAAGACTACAGCGAGCCACTTGTAGGCATCTCCCGGCGGTAAACACTGTAAGAACTCGTGCGTATGTTTGGTAGGTGGCTGGGGTCGTGGAAGTGAGAGGCATCATTAAGCTGTCACACATACAGTAAAGGTTCATAGTTTCTCTGTGTGGCTGGGCTGCAGCAGGGCGCCAGCTTCCCCTCAAAGTGTCACGGCAACAACACGCACTTTGGGCTTGGGTTCACACTCAGGGCCAAGGGGCTTTACTGCCCATTTGCAAATACTTATCCGCTTGGGAGCGAATATTAAAGCTACGTTTAGAAGGAAAAATATCATATAATTTGTGGTTTGTTTCACTTTTAATCAGCACTAAGAATGGTGCACTTCAGAGAGGCTATTTTGTCTTATTTTTTCAACAATTTAAGTTGTGCTTTGGAAAATTGGTTTCATTTTTTCCAGAGCATTTAGCTGATCTCTCTACTATTCGCCACACACTCAGCAGTAAGTCACCAAAACAGCTCAGCAGCAGCACAACCCATGACGTTGGTGCAACCTGGCTCGGTCAGTGCTCCGACACTTCTGTGGTTATTTGGTCAATGTCAGCCTTTCATCTTCCCCTTTGCCCTACCTGACTCGGCACTCTGGGTTTCCTCCACAGAGTGGTGAGTTTGCAGGGAAGGAGCCTGATGTAAGCGCTATTTGATACATTGAGGTTTCCCCCCATTGAAAGTTAATGGGAATTCCTTCGCTAGCAAGATACGTAGCAGTGCAAAACAGCCACTGTGGGACAAAAAAAAAAAAGAAAAGAAAAGAGAGAGAGAAAAGACAATTCTGTGTCCAAGAACAATTGCCTCATTGTAGCACGTTAAAGGTAATGACAGAGAAACCGGAGACTGATGTAAACAAAGATTATATCACTCTACCAGCAGAAATATACGCCCACATAACGGCACGAGATGCCTTCCAGTTAAAACTCAACTCGTTTCAGAGCAATAACACTGACAGTAACAGCCTATCTTTGTTTAGCCCATGCACTGGAACAGCACGCCAGTGAATGAATAAGTATTATACCCGTGCCAGCTCGCTTATGTGGTTACTTTAGCTGATTGGCTGCCATGTTTTACACTCTAATAAAACCTAATTGGGTTCCAATTCAGAGAAACACATAAAGCACCTCACACATATCTTTGCCCCAGGTGTAAAATCAAATTTGTTACTTTCACTGGAGCTGTGTGACCGCAAGCCTCGCCGCACCGCCACTCACCACGTGCCCCTGCCTATTGGCAAGACCAGCTGCTAACCACCGAACACACGCACCGCACGGCAATGCACTTTGCCTTACATGACATTAATACACATAAATCTACATATCAGCACTCATCACCCCCACCTTGATCTCTCCCAGGACCATGACAGATGACAAACTAAAAGCTATGGGGGGGTTACAGAGATCAGAGATTCTCCCTCTCAGGTGCAGGTATGCACATCTGGCACAAAGCAGAGGGCACCGAGAGTGTGTGCGTGTTTGTGTGTTAGAGAGACAAAGCATGAATCTTTAAACCACTCCCCATTTGTCAAGATCAAAGGGTCTCACTGAAAAAGAAAAAAAAAGATCACACCCACACAGCCTTAAGCAGCTACTAAAATCATAACCTGGTCACGGCCCAGGGAGTATCTACTGTAGGTATAAAGGCTAAAAGCACAGGCATAATATTAGAAAATCTCCCTGATTTGCCCTTGAAGCGAAGCGGACCTCAATACCCAAAACAAGAGCCTTTTTTTTCATATTAAAGGAAGAAGCTGAACTCGGGCCAAAAACATCATGCTGCGAGCAACCAAAAGAGTTTAGAAAACATGACATCAGAGTGAGAAAAACCGAGAAGCTTGCAACACATCTGGCAGCTGGCTTGGCCGTTGACGACTGTCGGACAGATGGATGAACGGTTCACCTTCGGAGCGCTGCTTATTGAGGCTCTAAAGTCGTTAGCAAGTGATTATCAAACACCGACGTAACTCTGCCGGAGACACATTCTTCCATGCAGCAGCACCGCATCTGGCCAAGTGCAACAGCAAAAGCATACAACTGATACTCGGCTGATAAAAACACTCCCCGGCGTTGACATTTACCTCTGCCAGCATACCGCTGTGCACAGCAGTCAGCGCAGGGGGACTCCAATCTGAAACCACATTTTTAGGGCGTAATCTGTCTCATGAAGGGCAAAGGTCACATCTTTAATACCGTGAAATATTTAAAGAAAAAAAAAGTGACTTTTCATGGAGAGAGTGTGTCAGCCATCCCTTTTGCACTTGTGGACCATATTTTGCGGTAACACCTCTGCTCCTGCTGACAGAGTCCAATTTCTCCCCTGAGGAGCTTGTCAACACTGCTCGCTGAGATAAGAGGAGCCGTCTCCATGTGTTGGTGTAAAGAAGTAAAAAAAAAAAAAAATGAAAGGCTTTTTTTCAGGGTACTTTGATGGTGCTTCGTATCATCTTGTAGCTGAACAGAGAGGGGGAGGTGGGTGGGTGTGAGGAGGTATGGGGCTGAGTGCCCGGAGCAGATGATCGTCTTACCTCTGCAGACGTTCTGCTCATCTGCAGTGAATCCGGTTGCGCAGCGGATGGACCGGAAGGACTGAGTGAGCTCCTGGTCGCCTACAAACACCCGGGTGGGCGTCTGAGGCTGGCTCGGCGGGGCCACGGGGACAGGGGGGACGGGAGGGATGGACTCCGGCAGCGGCACCTGCTCGCCCTCCTTACTGATGTAGATGACGGCGCTCTTGGGGAGGCAGAGGTACCCACCAAAGTGGTTGATACACTGCATCCCCCCTTTGCAGGCGTCATCCAACAAGGCACACTCGTCGATGTCTGACGTGAGGAAATGTATGACAGGAAGAGAAGGAGAAAGGAAGGGAAGAATTTAATTCACCTTACATGAAAAGACATGAAAAAAAGAAACTCTAGATTAATGAAAAGCTGTGCAACTGTGTGAAAAACCAGTGCTTTAAAGACACAGTCTCTCATTTCTCACCTCTGCACTGCTCTCTGACTCTGTCATACTCATACCCCTCTGTGCACTGTAAAGGGACAGATAAAGATCACCTCGAGATGATGCATATTCGAATGTTCCTTTCGAGGAACAACCAATAATACTCCATCAGGAAAAAGTGCATCTCCAAAACACACACACACATACACGTAAAACAGTGGTACAAACAAAATGTGCCACTCACCGTGTAGGAGATGGGCTCCTCAGCCTCCTGAGAGAGGACGCGTGTGAGGAGCGCACAGAGGCACACGCAGATGCTCAGCATGTCGACCGAAGCTCGGGGCAGCTCTGAGTGGAGAGAGCGTGCGAGATCATTTTTTCGCTCGACAAGCCTACATGTTTTAATACCAGTTATTACATCACTGATGGCATTGCTTAACGAGTCCCAACATCTCCCCGCTGCTGGCGCGATGTTTACGTTGGCGCAGCTCCAGCTTATCTGCGACTTCAACTAAGTGAAGTGTTTTTTTCTCCCCTTCTGCTGTTTTTCCTCCTAAAGGATTAGTGCGTAATACGCGTAAAGATCGTGCGTAAACATGCCCCGTGTGTGTCAGTCAGTGTCAGGAAAATTTGAACGAGTTAATGAGCCGTGCAGAGGTCGTGTTGATTAAAAAAAAGAAAAAAAGAAATCTGAATCTGCACACAAAATAAGTCGGATTTAACGAGCTGCCCCGTCGCCACATTCACGCACCAACACTTGACACTTGTTACCGGACTAATCCTCATCCCACCTCCCACCCAAAAAAAAAGAGCAAAAGCCACTAAAAACGTATGCAGATTGAAGTTTCAGCTTGCACACACACTCCTCGATGTGTTGTTGTTGTTGTTGTTGTTTTAAAAGACTTGATCACATGCGTTTTTTTTACATTCGTACCTGCGATTATCACCTGCGGATCTCTCCAACTCTCCTGGAGGTGAAAAAAAAAAAAGAGTAGATCCGTGTGCGTGTGTGCGTGCGGGCGGTCAGACGGTCGCAGCAGATCGAGCAGCGGCCGTGATGAACACGCGGCTCTGACTGTGTGACATGCTGGGGGCGGTGTACCGGGCAGGTTGAGCTCAGGGTTTGTCTCTCACCGGGGTGCAGGGAGCGATCGCGATCAGAGGGGCCACAGTGGCTCCCTCTATAGACCGATGACTGCTGATCAGAAAGGTGATCGCCAGAGGAAAAGAGGCTGTCAGTGCAAAACTGAGCTCAGAAATCAGATTTTTTTTTTTTTTTGCTCCTGACTGATTATAAACTCAAGTTAAAATAATATTTCCATCACAGTGAGACATGAGAGTAATCAGCTATGGTTTGCTCTGTATCTGTAAGCGTCAGAATAATTTATTGATGTAATAAGAGTGATTATAGATTATTCAGTAAAGCCTGAATAAAATATGTCTTTATTTTACAGATGTTCTTTTAATAGTCTCGCAGGAAGTTTGGTTGATTTTGTCTTTATTCTTGTATGATTTTTATAGTTTTCCAGGGGGAAATTTGGAGCGAGACCTTGTTTGACTTTTATAGTCCTGCACCATTTCTGTATGTTATTGTAAAAAAATGAGCCACCATAACTTTTAGGGTTGTAATGTGCCGTGCTGTGATGGACCTCTAGGTCTGTGTAGTATATGTGTAGTGTGATGTGAGTGTGCAGCAGGTGGTAAAATCAAATCGTGTGTTGAGGACCTCTGTCAGCAACCACTACATTAGCCTCTAATACATTTCATGGTGTTTACAAGATGCCTGCGCTTCAGGAACATCTGCTGAAGTTGGCATGGCTTCCTGGATTTCCCATGGGTGAGGAGACGGCGAGAGATTGTGTGTGTGCGCGCCAACTGCTTGCTGATATGAGAGGATAGAGATGGAGTTGGCAATGGCTCATTTAATGCTGCCCTCCTGACCTCTCCTCACGGGGTGTGGAAGACAGAGGGGCTGCAGATAGATTCTGTATGGTGCGATATCCTGTAGATGCAGCTAGCTTTTCTTGGCACAAAGTGGATTTTTCTCTTCCAAGACACAAATCCAGTGCTTAATCTTTAATGTGAGTGTTTAACTTGTAATCAGTAAGAGTTTACCAGGGTAAAAAACATTAAAATGAGAATTTAAAAGCAGAGCTTTGGTCTCAGTATATATACAGGCTCACATGATGACTGAATGAACCAACACATAATTTGTTGTGGAAGTAAACAACACAATATGCAAACAAATAACTGTACAAACATGGAGGACCCAAAAAATAACAGTGCAAGAGGCTTGACGCTTCACTAAAAGTTTATTTGACTTGGCAAGCGATTCAACAGATGCACAAAAGAGGCGGAGACACCGAGATAAAGTGCTTGATTAATCAAAGCCGTTTTCAAACAGTTTATAGAGATTAATAGAAGATGTAATCCAAGACTGATGAAAGAGAAGATGAGAACATCCCCCTCTGTCCTACTCCTCACTGAAACCAAATGAGACATTCGTGGCTTCACAGCGGCAAGGTCAAGTTGGGTGTGCCGCCCCCCTCCTCAGGTGTGAGAAATTCTCCACAAAAATGTTATCAAAGTTGAAACAGATGATCCTTCTCACACTGATGTTACAAAACTACACGAACTGCTACAGTGCATTTGGACATCTGTGCGAAAAGGCATTAAAATGCATAAAACAGAGGAAAAACTGGCCTAACATGACCTAAATAGACCCTGGGGTCCCATTTAGATTTTAGTGAACAAGAGGGGAATATAACACACCACACACCAGATAGCACGGACATATATTTAAACATAAGAGTGATAGATTGATCTCAGCTTAACATAAGTACTGCTTTGAGTTTCACAACATCTCTTGTGATCCTCATTACCTAATCCCCCAGCTAGCAATGGTGACTAACACACACACACACACACACACACACTGGGGTAACCACATAGCAAGTATGTGAAGTATACTGTTGAGAATCTGTTCACCATTATCACCATTTCATTTGAACTTGTTTACAAAGGGCTAATAAACACAAGTGAAGTACAGGTTTCAGAGCATAGAAAAGGAGGCAGGAGTTTGTGACGTTTCTTTCGATGCTGAAGGCAATGCATCAGGTACTGTTGGCTATCTAGCATCAGCCAATCAGTTCCTGATGCAGTATCATCCACATCAGAAAGTTCTTCCTTCACTCCGGCATCAGTGCAGGGGTAACAAAAGCTCAGTAGTTTACAACGCATTATTTGTTCTTCTGCAATATCTACTAATGGTAAGAATAGTGTTACCAACTCAAACTCATAAAAACAAGCCATTATTATTCTTTTCATCCTGCGGTAATACAATAGCCAATACTGTACAGTACACATCATTGTAAGTCAAGATGGCAGCAGAAGCATCTGGAAAGTGAATTCATGCAAATTCAAAATGGGCATGCATTATGAAAGAGCTGCAAGAGATGAGGCTGCACTTCAAAAGACTGTCGAAAAGAAAAATTTAAAAAGTGGGGAAGGGGGATGTGAGAGGAGGAAGAGCAGACAGAGTGTGTGTCTGTGAAACGCGCTTGTGTAATTGCAGTGACATCTTCATTGAGAGCCCTCCATTTCTTTCCTGTGTGCTCCAAAGGGTGTCGCTGATGCCGGTCGATGGGGAGAGCAGCCGAGGCGCTGTGTTTAGCATAATCCCAGAGGCCATTGTGAGAGCAGCTAGTGAACGACTCACAGTTGCCAGCTGAGATTTCACCAAAACACAGCAGAACACAAGGAGAAAGGGATGAGACAGGAAAATCAGAGGTGGAGGAGGACAGGGGGGAGAGTGGGGCAAGAGCTCAGGAGAGAGGCAGGAGGGCTGGTCAGAGCAGGGAAGAAAAAATGCAGATGTGTCAAACATTACACTGAATATGAAGATAAATATTTTCGATATATGTTTTTTTTTTTTTTTTGGCTGAGTCGTAAGGGAGGGGCAGGATGGTTTTAGGTAGTGGTCACATGTGGTGAGTGTGCAGCATCAAAGGAGCAGAGTATAAAGTGTGAAACACGTTTTCTTCCAGGTGGACTGCACCTGTTGGCCCTCATTCAGGCCTGCGATTCAATAATCTTCCCCTTTTTCTTCTCTTAGACTGTTTTGACTTGTAACAGCGAGGCATGAAAAGATTAAGTGAAAATAAAGTGTCACATGGCAACAACTCCTCTATTGAGCAACGTTCATTACCTTAAGCTAGAGTGTGAAATCTTCTTTGATCACCTTTTCAGGTAGGCAGACGATTTTTGAGCCAACCTTTGGTAAACAAGTTGGTCGTCTCCTAACATGCTGCAGGAAAAAGAAATTGCTCAGAAGACTTCTTCATAGTTTGTGCTACGGAGAATGGAGATGAACACAGTTTCATGTTATGGACTCTTTTCAGGGCATGTAAGACAAACTGCAGAATCTCTCCAGGTGAATGTGAGAATATAAAACACCATCACAGTTGCCTGCAGAGATTACCCAGTCAGCCCAACAAACACACACGCTGTTTTGTGGTGAGTTATATCCACAAGAGTCAATTGGCAGCAGACGGTTAACACTGATCAGGATAAAGCTTTGACCCTACTACCCCTGCTCCCCCCTACCGTTCCAAAAGGTCTTGTGTTACCATGGTGACCAGGCCACGGCACGTGCCTCCCATTGTTGAGTGGTGTCCTCCGGGGTCAGCCGCACACCCCGTCAGAGGTCAGATGTCACCCAGGCCTCTCACTGAGGTCACCACTCACCAGCCTGCAGCCTCTGACCCCAACATACACTGAAACAAATTGAGAGATGGGGGAGAAAGATCACAGTTTGGGATATTCTGAATAACATGTGTATTTGTTGTGCTTCAGGCATTTTGAGGCAGCAGTTCATATACAGTGTGGTGGAGAATCACTCAGCATGTTACAGTATGTCTCCCTCTTGTGGTGAACTATGATGCTTTCAAAACTCCACATTTTGTGTAGACTTGATTCGCAATGTGACAAAGAAATACAGAATATGGAGCGTCCTGGCAGCCTCGGGGTTACGGCTCCAGATAACCACAAGGACCCTGGATTGATTCCAGTTTAATGCCTTTGATCCACAATTCCAGTAAAACACATAATTGTACATGTAACATGTCCTCATGTTCACTGTGATCATCCATACATGTTGCTCAAAAAGCCTCTTGACCCAACCTTATTATGTTTAATTAACAAAACACATCAGCTATTACAGTTTAACTGACCAAATCAGACATATGTCCACACATTTTGGAAAGTCTTTCCCCAGAGGTGCCATCTTTTCCATTGAGCCTCGGTACATGTTGGGATATTCAGGTCATCGAGTTGCAAAGTGTTGCTCAGGCGTTGACAAAAGAAAAATCTTAAGTTTATTAAACGGAACAGGCTGACAGTCCACACTTTGTTAGGCAGTGAATGAACAGAGTGGTTTTGACAGGCCTAACCTCTTAAGCTTCGGGTCCCACTGAGCTCGGCACAGCTAGAGCTAAATGCCATCTGTCCCAACATCATGAGGCCCCCCCAACCTGTCCCCCAACAGTTTAGCATAAAAATCATGCAATACTACTATTAAGGAAGAACTAAGATAATTCTACTCATCTAATGGAAGTCCCTAAATAAATAAAAAATAAACGCCTAAACTTCACTAAAGACTTACTTTTCAGTCAGACATTTTAAGGCTGTCCCAATAATGTGCTTTGCAAACAATAGCTGTGCTTATAATCCACATAATTTGGTTCTCAAAAGTAAAATGTGAAACGTATAGTCTCTATGGATTATAAACGTTCTCTGAAGACTTAAAAAAAGTAATTTAGAAAAAGAAAAACCTAATAAGTTTAACAGCGCACATTAATTCATGCTGTATCTCTTTCTGCCCACACCTGTAGCCTGGCTCTTGGGCGTCTGCTGGCCCTGCCCATCGCTTAAACCTGAAGATAAAGAACAGAGCAGCCCAGGCACTGAAAGGGGAGTGAGAAAAGACTGAGAAATGCTCACTCTAAGCCGATACTTGCTGACCTCATAACAAATAACATGTCCCTACAAAATAAGACAAAATATATTTCTAAAAAGTTTCCATTTTAGAGAAAAATGCTACTTAAAAGTCACATATTGTACCATTAACGTTTTTTTTTTTTTTGGGTGAGGACACAACATGTCGTTTCAGCGTTATGTTGACAGGGTCAAGATCCTGCTGCATTACTGGTCTGACAGTGACATCCTATTCAAACCACTAATCATTGTTTTCTTCAGTTAGTCTCTCACTGTGACTCATCAATGGCTATTTCTAATTTGATTTTGAACAAATTCGTTTCACGCTTTACTGACTTCCACATACAGGACCGAACAATAAAATAATGATATCACCATATGAACTTTGGTCTCCAGCCTTTCATAGTGCTGTCTGCTCCGTTAGCTGTCATCTAATGTTAAGAGCAAAGAACGACCTTTGTGCCCAGTGGCCAATGTGTGCGCTTTAGCACTTCATTAAGGCCCAGGACCTTCGATGTACAAGTAATTGTCTTCCTCTAACAAAAAGACTGACGCATTGTATCAGTTGGAGGTAAATTTTTCAAAGGAGGCCGCTACAATGGACAGAGCAGTCCAAATTATGAAACAGGTCTGTAAGGGGCCTCCTGGTGAGCCATATTGTACTGTTTGTTGATAGTTCAGTTTGGACTGAATGACATGTGGTGAGATTCGGATAGAAGACAGTGCAGAAATGGAGCACAGAGAAATGCAGATGCACAATATATGTCTCCAAAATGTGAGTGCATGAGCAGCATGGTGTGTGGAAGAGTGGTGTGTGAAACAATGTGGGTATATAAGGCCATGCTGAGAAACGCAGGCCAACCCACAGACCCCTAAGAGGTGCACACTGCCTAAAAACAATTGGGATCGCCATGAGCTGATGTGACATGTGTAAGTGTCCCAGCCTTTCCGTTAGAGGAGCCCTACTGTAGAGGTGGAAGAAAAAAAAAAAAGACACCAAGAAAGGGAGGGAAAGAGGGATAGAAGAATGAGGAGGGGGCACAGAGAGGTCTGCAACAGTAGAAACTGTGTCGTGTGCAGCCGTTTATGCTGCGTCAAATATGAGATATTTAAGATGCAAATAGACACAGACAAAATGCAGATTATATGACACTAAAATGATCATGTTATCATTTATATGGAAGCAAACTGCAGTCAAAAAGGAAATTGTGAAGATTTCTCAAGATCAGGATGTCATAATTACAAGATCTTTTCTCATCCAGGATTTTGTGCAGGCACCAAACGGTTCTTTGTGACGCCATCATGCCAGCTTGGATGTACTTCAAATGCATCAGTTTTTATCCATGAAGCATGTTGTTTTAACTGCAGGAAGAGAGCAACTTGCAGCAGGTCAGACTGGGCTTTCTGCCTGAATGATCCCAAAGACTTGAGATGCCTGCACAACGCCATCACCATTAAGTAAGTTACATTAATATTTCCCAGTGTCTCAAAACAAGAGGGAAATAAGATTAAATGTGATGGTGCAATCATTGCAATTGTAGCCTCAGTTAGCACTGACTGATTACTCAACCACCTTACCTTTTCTAATAATTCTAAGAACCTCATCTCTTAATTGCTAGATATTTTCTCGTAATTATGAGAATCCCACCCCCACCCCCAATTTCGTTTGTGGATGCAAGGCCCTTCCATATTTCATGGATTAGTTTTGTGGCAAATTTCCCTCAATTGTTTGTGTGAATTTATACACCAGAATAACTTAATTCTATAGCTGTAATGATTGGCCGATTAATCAATTACGCCGATTAATCAATTCCGTTCATCAGAAACCGCATCTAAACTTGATTTTTTAAATATTTATTCATATATAAAAATTTACTCAATTAAATTATCTGCAGATGAAATCAAGACAAAACAATTGTTACATACAGTCTGACTACTCTTACCTATACAAAAACTATTAGCTTCCAAGCAAATGCTTCATGTGTCATATAAACACGTCTCTGTGGTACTGTGCAAACCAGTTTTAATTTGCCTTTCGTTCGGTGCAGGACTGGCTGCCATTTAGCCCCTGCACTGCAGTCTCAGATGAAATGGGCCGATGGCACATCAGACTACTGACTGTCCTGGCCATATTTACATCCCATCTCAGTTATTGGACGCATAATTCCTCCACACATCTCTTCAATCTTATATCACCCGCATACACACACACGTAGACACACACACGGCTGACTACAATTATAATTTCATATGCCCCAGTGTATCAGCCACCCGAGCAATTTTCTGCCATTTAAATGTGAATTTATGTCTCATGTAAATGAGTGGGGAGTCGATTTAGGCCCATTGGAGGACTGGCCTTTTCCCAGGGAGCAGTCTGTTATAGACCTCTGGTCATTTCAAGGACCCTGTTCATCACCTTGATTTAACAGACAGCACTGAGACTGAATGAAGATGCGCCATCTTATCAAAGTTTCTTCAAACCAAAATTAAGTAGAGACTCATTTTTATGAAGCTTACAAGAACAATCAAATGATAACTAAAAACATCTCTCCAAGAGACTATTGCCCATCTGCTCTTGAACATGTGCCCCCTTTATTAAATACTTCACTGAATTAAACTTGAATTTAATTAGTTTCCTTGGCGTGATCATTTTTGACCTATAAAATTGCACAAAAAAAAAAAAAAAAAATCTTTAGAATCAAGACCACAGTTGTGGACAACAGTGTCGTAACCTACATAGTATTATTGGATGGGAGAATGACTATATGCACTGTAAGCTTATAAGTGTGTTTGCACATGGCTCATCACAAGCTATAGTTAAAACTTTCATCCATATAAAATCATCTTCTTTGCTCTAAGTATGTTTTTAGGCTTCACAATGTCATGAATGAGGTTGAAGGATTATTTTTTATATCTTTAAATGACATATTTTCAATCCCAACGATAAAACCCTTGACCAAACAGTCTAATTAGTGCATGTTTCACAGGGTCAGTTATTGGCTGTTTTATTGGCCACATCACAACGTAGCAAGCAGTAATATGTGACCTTTGCAAAGAGCATTTCTTGACAAGCCAGACACGGCATCACTTCAGGACCCTATCAGAGGACAGGTTACTTTTTATATTCATCTGGGACACTTTGCCCCCTGCTCGATACAGTGAAGCATTTTATTTTATTCTTTTGATAAACATCTTTCTATTTTTATAATATTAGTCTATAAACTAATATGCGCACAATAGAATTAAAAGTCTTTTTTCATATTTTACAGGAAAAGAATATAATGAAATTATGTAAATGCTTTAAGTTACCCACCGTCATAGCTCAGATATAAATATGAAGTGAACCTTTCAGCTGATCAAACTATGTCTGAAAAACAAGACCTTGACCACATGATCGATCACATGTTCTTATCACAACAATAACCAGTCCACCTGCTGCTTATCACACACTCTCGGCGGTATTGCAAAATGCCAGGGCCGTCAGCGTGCTCTACCTCATGGCTTATCCAAAACCCAAGGTCTTTACACTCATCTGTCAAATACAGCTGGCTTTTGCCCATACCATAGAGCTATAGTTAATTTGATGGTGTTCCTGTTTAATGAAATGTGGTGTTAGATTTTAGGGCTTTTACAATTATAGTTATGTAAGACTATATAAAATAATAGATGACACGTATATGTGGTCGAAGGGGAAGGTACAGGGAGAATGTGCTTATAGATGATATTGGTAAGACACAAGGACAATAGAAATGGGCAGCTCATATGGGGGTGAGGCACATGCAGAGCTCTTTAACAGCTGACACCAGGTACATGCAAGAAAACAAGATCTCAAGCACGCATGGAAATGTATTGTTGTGAGGCTTATAAACTGCAAGTATTGTCTATAACATGTTCCCTGCTTATAGTACGTATAGAAGAAGTGGCTCATTTTTTCTTTTTTTTTTTTAATTTAGTGTATTTCTTTGTTATTTAAAGACGACATAGAAGCCACTCTACCTTGTGTATATATTACTGCAACTAGAGAACCAACACCTGATAGAGACAGTGAATATGACTGTGTATAAGGGGCTGATTTATAAGTTACACCATAAAATGTCACCTCTTGCTGTGGTTTAAAAAGACGTGGCACCGCACAAATGTGTTGCTTGAGTTACGGCGCAGGGTTAAGACAAAGTCCGGAAAAATGCAGTGTTGCAGGTAAAGTGCTGTGTAATTCCAGCTCAGAGAAAGGACTTGAGGGACCAGCAAAAGAGCAATGCGGCTCACCATTTGTGATTGATGGTCTCTGTCTGTGCAATAGCTGACTGAGCAACATGTACATCTCTCTTATTCACACACTTAATGGCATGCACACAACCTACAGTGTGCTCAGTCTAACATACATGCACCAGAACACATATATGTAATGTGCATGTGAAGACTCCCTTTCAGTAACACACATCAGGCCCGTCATGGTGGCTCATTTGGCGAAGGAACATACCATGCAACTACGACATCCTGGTTTGGAGCCCGACCTGGGATCTTTGTCGCATGTCGTCTTTCATCCCCTTCTCCCTCCCATTGTTTCTTTCTCCCTTCACGGTACACTGTTGAATCAGAAAGGAAAACGAGAAATCTATAATCTTTCAAATCCTTTAGAAATGTGCATAGTATACAGAACGTTACACTTTGTTGATAATATGGATCAACAATACTGCATGCCGTATGAGCATTACCCCCCCACCCAATCCTTGATCCCGTCACGTCTCACTTGTCTGGTGCCAAGACATGTCTGGTCTGGCTTTTGGCCAGGCTGGGCTGGTCGCCACCACAGCCCCAGCAGCCTAGCAGGCAGGCCTAGCTTAATGCTGACACATCGCTAACATCAGCCAGGGAGAGGAGACCTCTGGGAGATGCTGAAACATCAGCGCAGCACCATTTCAGATTTACAAGGAGGGATACACTTGCTCATCTGCGGTAGAACTTAAGAAAATGTCACACTATCGTTGTGGCCTTTAATGGCTTTAAAACTACATGTGTTTAAAAGATACCCATGAGGCCAAGTGGATGCATATTGGCAAAGAGTGGAAATGCTCTGAAAAGACCACACCCCCTACAGATAAACCTATGATTATTTATATAACTCCATCATAAACCAACAATTCCTATTTTTCCGTAATCATATCGTCATATATAAAATACTGATACAGTCCTCATTTTCAGTGTTAACCTTCGATGCAGCATGGTATTAAGGGCGTAGCATGTAAGAACTGCAAACACGTATTACACAGATAAGTCCACATTGGATAGATTGGTACATTAGTGGTATAAATTAGTTTATCAAATAATAGTTTTTTTCTTTTTTTGTCATAATCAGACATTAAAGGCAGCAATAAAAAAACCCCAAAAAATAAATAATAAACTGGACACCTGATTCCTGCAATGAGAATATTTAATTCTTAACAAGCATTTTTGGAGGAAATGGCCTGAGCAGCGTTACCATCCATAAAAGTGGATGGTATTTACAAATCAGGATCTTATTTAAATGCCTGAATGATGAAGTTGGTTAAACGTACACAAAGAAGGTTAATAAATATTACTGTATAAACTGCAAGGCAACTGAACACAGACACTACTCCACAAAACAGATGTTTATTGTTTAAATTTATGTGATTATAATGGCTGCTCTTTGTGTTTAGCCTGTCCATGCAAATGAGATTGGCAGAAACGAGCGTGTCATCAATATGCACAGATATAACCAGGGGTGCCACTGATTGATGATGCAAACCTTCTCCCTATAGCCTTCTCTGTGACCTCTGACTTCTCACCCCTCGAGGGGTTAAACTTATTACCCTTTGACTCGAGTGACCTCTGCTCTGAAAGGAGCTAGATTGAAGGATGACCACAGCGTAGGTCCTATTGGTCGCTCCCTGACCAAACTGTGGCCAGAGGGCTGACCATCCAAACCCTAGAGAGATGTGACCCTGGCCCTGCCACACGCTCTGTGGATAATACTATTAACAGGTCAATACAAGCCAAAAAAAAAGGGGAGGGGGAGAACACAGCCTTAACCTAAAGGATGAGCAGAAGAAAGGGATGAGGGGGACATATTGTGGAAAGGAACAGATTTTCAGGATGGATTTGGAGGTTATTTGTCAGGCCTGTTTGAACAAATGGTGACCAATTTGATTTCCAAACAGAGATTGTAATGACCTGGACAAATTCTGAATGCTGTGGACAAACAGTACGAGAAGGGCCGTGCTGAAAACTTCAACATTTTTAAAAATACGCCCATTTACAGAGTGTACGTTCATCATATGTCCCACACAAACAACAAAAAAGGCTAGGATAGTGAGTAAAATGTTTTATTATTTTTCTATTTAATAAGAATAGGTTCCTGGGGTAGACCTCATCAAAATAATAGAGGCATTTTAGCTTAGTCATCCCGGTGGAATCATGCAAAATTCGTTCAGTATGTCGCATACGTTGGAGGATATGTTAAATGTAAAAATTCAACAAATTTAGAAGTTACAATTTTGTCACATAAAGAAAGAAAATGATCATAGTAAATATTCTTATCAATGTATTTGGGGCGTGTTGCCTTACACTGTACCTACATCTGTAGTATGAGAGGAAGAGGGGTGTATTGGGTGTTTGCCAGTACAGCACGTTACATGCAAGACATGTGCTCTCCCTCTCTCTTTCTCTCTCTCTCTCTCACACACACACTCTTGTACTCACTCACACACAAACACACACGTTAATGGATTATTAGCCATTTTTACTGCAATCGCTCCCTTTTTTCTCTCTAATAAAGCAAATAATCTGCTAAATAAGTTTTTATACTACATATTAAACTTTTTTATGATGAAAAGCCAAACAAAACACAACACAGCCGTAAATCAACAAATAGCTTTTTTATTGTGTTACTTTTACGAACAAGTAACAAATGCTGGGCAATGTGACAACCATGAACCAAACAAAAAACCTCGAGAAATTACCTCCGTTTATCTCCAACTCTTTCACACCCGCCATCACCACTATTACGCCCAAAATACTCTAGCTGTTGTGAAGATGCTCCCCTGTATTTCTACTAGACTTGATTTGACCCAAAGCCTCTACCCAAACATCATGAATACGCATATCAAGGGTGTACACAGGGCATACATAATGCGCTTTGTCTCCCTCCACCCTTAAGAGTTAAGCGCCAATAAAACATAATAAAATGCAAGACTAAATAATGCAACAAGCAGTCACAGCCATGACCCCTATAAAATTTGGTTTCAAACAAGCATCGTGGGATGCTAAAATAAAAATCGAGCTGCAGCACATGTAGCCGATAGAATCCACTCTACTAAAGTTGTCAGACCTGCGGCAGGTCTACGGTAGAGCTTGTAAACAACCGCACAAGCATGCATTCAGTCTCACACAAACGCACATGCGATCTCAAACTAACACGTTAGCAGTACAGGCTCGCAGATTACTCCGAACAATGACGAGAGGAAATCTTCGAGCAAAATAAAAAAAAATGAAAAAAAGAAAGAGGAAGGAGAATACCAAAGAAAACTGCAGAAAGAATTAGGGTAAATGTGAAGGGAGAAAGAAACAAATTGATATAGTACCTTCTGAAGCATCCATGTGGTGAGAGAAGGGTGGGACACCTGCAGAACCTTGCGTGGTCTATCCAGAGCTCTTCGGCGACTGCTTCCTCACGGAGCAGAGTGTGTGTATGAGCCAGAGAGAGGGAGAGAGAGCATGTGTGTGTGTCGGTGGCTGAGGGAGGGGATCCTACCCCTCCTCCTTAGGACTCTGCCTCCTTAACAGGATGGAGGGGTAGGTGGGGCCACTGCAATAAAGCAAACACACACACACACACACACATTTTTCTATGGTTGTTATGTCCTCGCTTCTCTCGCTCTTTCCCGCCTCCACACTTCCATCTTTCTGTCTCTTTCCAAGACTTGCTCTCAACCTCCTTCCCTCGCAGACTCGCTCTCATTCCTCTTGCCTTGTGCTTCCCTCTGAATCTCAGTCTGTCTGCAAGGCTCTTACTCTCTCCCCCTACCTTTCATCTCCTACCCCTCCCTACTCCTTGCCCCTATCCCTTCCTCTCTGACTGTATGGTAATATTAACATGCTCCCATTAATCTGGAGAGGAGAGGGACATATGCTGTTTCTGGCTGGTGGTCCACAACCTGCTAAACTCCTGGTGTGTGTGTTTGTGTGTGTGCATGTGTGTGCGCGTCCCGTCGGTCTTTAGTTTCATAATACTACAGCGCTAAGATTAAGCGGGACAGTTAGAGAGAGAGCATGGTGTGTTCGAGTAATGAAAAAAAAAAAAAGAGAGAGGAGAGCGACAGCGGGAAGAAGAGAGGAGTGGTGCCACGATCAACAGCAGCGAAGCACACTTTTTTTTAAACCTTTTATAGTTCTTCTTGCTTTGGGTTGCTGTGCCACCACCCCTCCTCCCCTCCACTCCGCTCATCCGGCCACCAAACACAAATCCCATCTGATTCGGGGAGTAGCCATCCCTACATAAATCATTCCCTTATTCCATTGGCCACACGTTACATTGAAAGTATTGATTTTTCTCCCCTCCACCACCCACCCACCCCCTGCCGCAGCACTGATTGCAAGGAAACCCTCCACAACGGTCACAAACAGGAAGTGGAAAAACAAACCCCGGGTGTGTTTCGATTGACCACAATGGCGGATTCCGAGGCTTTGGTCACAGCACTGGAGAAGGGAGATCTATGCTTTGCTGCATGTAGCACACGTGATGGAAACCCCAAGACAAGCATATAAATAACGAAAGCAGCATATAAAATACAAAGAATCAGTAAAATGTAACAAGCAGCTCAGGATGATACATCATCGGGGCAAATCTGAAGTCACATTATCCTCAAAGCAACAGTACTGCAATGGGAACCAAGAAATATATCTGGACTTTAATATAGCCAAATCTGATATCCATCCACAAAGATTAAAAGCTTAAGTTTGGCTGTGGCCGCATAGAAGTAGGCTTGATGCTTTAAAGGAGTAAACACCAAATGTTTCAAAAGGTGAGACAAAACAACAGCAAATGAAATGATGGTCTTAACTGAACCACTGTCCGCAGATTAAAACTGACCATCAGAAGAGCAAATGCTGCTGTTTCCATGACAGCACAGCTGAGGATACTTTGAACTTTGACCTTATACTCCTGCCTGTGCTCTGAAGCGGTGACCAAACCCAGGGTCAATCAGAGAGAGGGTCAGCAGGGGTCAAATGGTAATGACCCCTCTCTGGTTACGCAACCACACTGCATCAACCTCCTCCGAGGAGCATCCGAGCATCATTCATCCTAATCAGAGCAGTGCACCTTCCACGAGCACGGGATGATAGTGCCTCTGCATAATGAGATAGGTGAAAGTCTTAAACTGAAAATCAAAAGCACAATCCAAAAATTGAAACAAGAAAAGATGATGAAGCAGACGAAGTGTTGCAAATTGTGGAATGCAGTCCATCCTTACTGTACATCGATGTGCTAATAACTAATTTCATTGTAAACAATTTTGTATGAAAAAAATTCACTTCAACTATTCCTTCAGAGACAACTTTGATAGAATAATTGGCCTTCAATATTTCACAATTATGTATTATAACATTGACAAAAAAGGGCAGCGAGCATGAGTAATATGAGCAGAATAATGTAATAATGGTTGGAGTTTCACATCTGAACACGTGGTGTGCAGTGTAAAGCTTCATTAAGAGAGAAGCAGAGTAGTTATAAAGAAGAATGGTGTAATATTTAATAGCAGTATTTTTCCAGTAAGGTGCATTTTCAGGTATATTGGATGCCTGTGATGAGTCAGCACAAAATAGAGAAAAGTTGAATAGGGATAATGTAATAGTCAGATCCATAAACAGTGATGTAGGACAACTGTAAAAACTGCTGGATTCTGTCCGATAAAGACCGTCGTTAAAAAATGTCCCGAGAAGAAGAAGGGATGATCTTGAAGAAGGGATGACACTGCCTTGAGGTAGAGAAACTGGGTTGGAAGAGAAGGGGGAAAGACAGATGAAGGGGTGGAGGGACTGATCAGAGGGGTGCCAGACACAAAGAGGCCAGGCCATGGCCGGTGGCACGCGATGGGCAGATTAACCAGCGTTTCCTCCCCTAACTGAAGCATTAGGACACCTGACTGAGTCCCGCCAATGGCAGCCAGCCAAGGATTTGAGGGTGGTGGTGGTGGTGGTGGTGGAGGGGGGAGACAAGCTGGGGCTCGCCTTTCAACACTCAGGCTCTTCAACAACACAAAGAGGGGTGGGGTGGTGTTCGTAGGGGGGGAAAGAAAAAAAAAGGGGGTGATGGGCTGGTGGCTTGGGGTGGGAAGGGGGGCTACAAGCCTTACCCCTCACCATCTGCTGCCCAGGCTAAGTGAGGACAGGGGTAGGGCCAGAGTGCGGGGTGGAGTATGTGAGCGCGTGCGCTGCAAAACACACGTGTATCTGCGCGCACGCACCTGTTAGTGTGTCAGTGGGTGGGTGGGTGAGTGGAATGGCAGATGGACGGGGCATACTCCTGGCACCGGAGCTTCGATGTTAGTCATCCTACATCGACGAGGATCCCCCTTCCCCCACATTCCTAACCCCTGCTACCTAATCCACAGTGCCAGCCAATTCTTTATGTTTTGCTCAGTTTGATTAAGACATCCATGATTAGAGACATTATGGGCTGGGCGTGTGTGTGTGGGTGTGTGTAACCGCTTATCCATGCGGCTGTTTACTGTATTCAAAGCCAAACAGACGCAGCCTCTTTTGCCCCAACGCCACTTAGCAGTATCTACTTAAAAAAATAGTTAAGAAACATTTTATCAGTCACTAATCCTGTTTTCCCCCCTTTTCTTATCTTATCTTTTCTTTCTTATCTTGAAACAAGAAAAAAAATATGAAGAGGAAAAGCCCATAAATTTGGTATTCAAATGTCCACACACACACACACACACACACACACTACTTCTGCCCAAAACAAAGTCTACATCCTCATACAGTAATTGATATAATTCCCCCCCCCCCCCGTGCTGTGTGTTTATCTGCACATTATCAGTGAACGGTCTATTCCCTCTGAAAAAAAGGGGTCAGAGCAGCAGACAGTTCAGTCTTGCTGAGCAGTAATCTGAAAATGCCTGTAATCCTCCATACAGAGCCCTTCTGGAGACCGTGATTGTAATGTGGAGAGGTGTAGCCTCGTCTCCGTTTAGCAGCCATGTGTCTGACCGAGCTTGACACGCAACCAAGGCCTTACAGCTGCCAGGACACACACTGAGAGATGAGGCACAGTAAAGCCGCCCCGGTCACTCACTGGAATAATTATGCCATTTTTCGGGCCTATACAATGCAGAGCGAGTGCAGGTCACTGAACTTATTCAACTCAGGAGTTGGAACAAGTGGCATATCTGGGAGCCAATGAAACCCACTGGTTTGGGAGCAGAAACACAATGGGGTGTGGACAGTAGATTAATAAGCACCACTTCTGAGACTGATGAAAACGGTTTTACTTGGCAACACCACCACCAATGCAATCACAACATCAGTGAGAAATCATGCAGGCGACACTTATTTTGTGTGAGTGTGCGTGAATATTTCCAAGGGATTTCTGTAACGATGAAGTGGCACTGAAGTTCCTGAAATAAAATTTGCAAATTAGTTCCAAAGTTTCGACATAAACAAAACTCACTGGGGTTCTGAAAAGTGAGGTGATTTTTCACTGCGCGGATGCTTGTTTTCTGTAGAGTGTTAAGCACATAAAAACCTTGAACTTGCCTTGGCTTCGTAGTGGTACACACACGGCTCCCCGTCCACCGTATCGCTTGTCTTGCACATTGTACGTCCAAGCTTCACCTCCAGGATGTAGTTTATCCCCGCGACCACCTGGAGGACACACACGGGCTGGTTGTAGATTTGCCTGTTTTTTTTTTTTTTTTTAATTTCTTCTTTTTTTTATGTCCGCTCACAAACATTAAAGTTTACCTGGATTTTAGCCGATATTATTCTCACAGTTTTGTAGGCGAACTGGTCCTCGGTGTTGGCTCGGTTGAATTCCCGCACAGCGAACCGAGCAGCAACCAGGACCTCGGTGCTGTTGGCCGGGACCTCGCGGGGCTCCCCGGTCATCACTTGTCCGGCGGCTGCGAAGAGACTGGCCGCAACCACGGTACAAACCCACACCAACATCATGAGCCCGGCGACTAGTTCCGAAGTAGCTGGTAGTTTGTGGCTGACTCACGTTCAAAACCGGGTTAAAAAGACGTGTCAGGTAGAAAGACACACCTGTTTCCTCTCTGTTGATTAAAATATGAACGTCCGAAGTGAAAAATCACCGACCAGAAACTTCTGCGTTGCGCGGCAACCGCGTTGCTAAGCTGCCGTGAAGCTGGTGCTGCTGGTGGAAAACAGGCTAATTTATGACTGAGAGGTAACGTGCACACACTCAAAAGTATGGAAATAAAACTTTATTTCTTCATAAAGGGAAATACTGCAGCGACCTTTCTCAGGGCATATAAACAATAATCAAACATTATAAAACGCAGCAGTATATTTACACAGTCACAATTTCAGAAAATGTTGTTATATTTAAATATTTCCCTTTTCTGCTCCTTCATACTGCCACTCAACTTTATTCCAAGCAAACGTATTTAACATTTTACTCCACTGCATTTATTTGATAACTTTACTTACTTTGCAGATTCAAAATAATAATATAAAATACAATCAGGAAAAAGTGATTTTATAGATTAATTCATATATAGATTCATTTGGGGCAAAATTCAAAGGCTACCCAGCAGATAAAGTACCTAAAGAAGGTGAAATGTGTTTTTGTCTATGTCCATTTCTACCAGCTGCCACATTAAAGCAATGAACACGCAAATAATTATAATACAATAATTTTAGATTAATCTGAAATGGGCCATTCTGCATAATGAGTACTTTATCTATGTTTGAATATAATACATTTGTACTTTATTTTACTCTACTTTTACAAAATCTGCAATGCATGTTGTTTACTTCTAACAGTATTATGCTTTGTTTTACTACTTTTACTTAAATACAAGATCTGAGTAGTCCCTCCACCTCTGAAAAAAACAGGTGTGATCCATTTCGATCATTGATGGCATTATTGGCACAGTCAACCTCCCCTCTATCACTTCTGTCAGTCCCACACAGGACGACATTTCAGTTTAACATAATAATAATAATTCAGGTCGTAATTTATAAAAACTCTTTACAAGTCAAAGGAAATAACTCAGTGTTGTTTAGCGTTACTGTTTTACAACACCACATTTTCCCCACATTGATAAACACAAAACGATTTTAAATGGAATTAAAATATAAATGTAAAAATATAAACAAATAAAATTCACATCTATTATCTTTACACACCTCCATTTTCACCAGAGACATCTGCTTTTAGAAATCACATGGTAAAGCTAAATGGAGGTCACCTGTGTGTTATCGAGGTGTGATTTTACTTTCAATACAGACGTTTCTGAACAGTCCAACTGCTGATTAGTGAAATTTTCTGGCACAAAACTACACCATGAAGTCAAAGAGACATTATAAACCTTAACATGATAGATTTGAAGAGTATCAGTTGGGAGAGCGATATGGAAAAAATCCCAGGGCGTTGAATAAACCTTAAAATCGGGATATTGAATAGCGCTGCCTCCCGCAGACTGTCCTCAAAACACACAAGGGCTAATGTGACTTTGAAGAATATTATAGTGGATACATCATTTGATGTTATCAAAACAATCCATATCCACAGAAGCGCACCTTCCTCGTGATAAAGCCTGGTGGAAGTGGTGCCAGGCTGCAGGGATGTTCCTTCAGGACTTGGGAAGGTAAAGGGTCAAATGAATTCAGCGGGAGGGAAGACCTGTTTCAGCCTGTAAAAGAGCCATTTGGAAAATAGTCATTTTCTAATAAGACAATTACTCCAAATAAAGCTGCATGAGAGTCCAGAGACAGTCCTTTTGAAAATATGTGACAGGAACTGAATGCATATTGACTCCCTGTGCAACTTGATAAAGCCTGAGCAGTTTTGGTAGAAACATGGGGAAACCACAGACCCATTCATATGCACTCAAGCCTGCAACTGCTGCCAAAGGTGCCGCTGTTTAATATTACATTGAACAGAGTCAATTATGCTTTGTTTCTTGTACTTTTAAAAAGTTATTTGGCATTGCATGGTTTGTCTTAATTGTTGCAAAAGAAATTAGCCTTGTCAAAGTCTGAGGGTGTCAAATCCATTTTTTCAGCACATAATTCATAATTTCTTTACAGATTACAATATTTATTATTCCTACTTGGCAGCAAATTGGGACCTTACAGCAACTCAGTCATTCCCTCAAAAAAAATTCTTGTCTGACATTCTGGATAGACACCAGAAAGTCTTGCAATATAAAGTTGTCATGTGGTAGTCAATGAAAAATACATATGTCAATTTGAGAGTCATAACAGGTTACAACTTCATGCACTGTTATTTGCATTATGAATGTCCAATTAATGTAAGCATGATCTAGAAAAATGGTCTGTTTTCATCCATTCTTGCAAGTTACTTAATCAGTAGATATTGTGTCTTTGTACGAATCAACTTTTAATATATTGATAGTTGTGCGTATGTTGTAGACAAAGGTCTTGAGCTCAAGTTTGCGGATTCACAGTGATGAGACTATGTGGCAGCCAGGGAGGTTTGACAGGCAAAGCAGGAAGAGCACAGCGCTGCTGGATGGGCAAGACACAGGGAAAAAAATTATGATTACTAGAGAGGAAAGAGTTTGACTTTAGAGATGGTGTATCAGTAAAGAGAAATAAAACAAAAGACATTCCTTTGTTTTACTTGAAAGCGTTGGTTATCCAGAATCCTCAGACACTGTAGTGTGGGTGGGAGACAGCATACTGAAGGTGGGTGCAGTGGGTGGGTGTTTTGGGTTTTTTTGTTTTGTTTTGTGTGCTAGGAAAGGATCTCTTCACAGCCAGTATGAGGAATACAAGAGGAATAATTAAAGTGGGGCTGCAACAAAGGATTATTTCCGTTATTGATTCATCTAGTGATTATTTTCTCAATTAATACTTCAGATAATTAGTTGAATATTCCTATGACGGACCAGAGCTGAAACTGACATCTTAAAATTGATTTATTTTTACAAACAGTCCATAACAGTGAGTTTACTGTCTTATGTCATAAAGAAAAGCAGGCAATCCGTACATCTGAAAAGCTGAAACCAGAACACGTTTGGCATTTTGGTTGATAAAAGAGTTAAATGATGATTTGGTTTCAGAATGACATGAAATTTTTTATTTAATCAATCAACTAATCAATTCACTGGCTAAATCATTTTAGCAGATAATAATTCTTGACATACGTGGAAATATTTTTTTTATTAAGATATACCCAATAGACCCGATATTCCATCCCATCAAGAAACGACTGTTACAAAAATGTTATGCAGCTGCGGTATGTTTGAGCCTTTAAAATGTCATGTAAAAGGTTCTGTTTCCAGAGATACAAAATATGTCATTCTGAATCCTAGATAAACATAAAATGATACCAGCTAAAGTACACTATATCAGGTTGACAATCTCCATTTGATTTGATTTGCAATGATGCCGTCTTTTAAAAATAATCCAACTATTTAATAAATGTGATTCATTTAAAAGCAGGAACAAGCAGATTTAAAGTAGAATATGGCATTTTTATTTGAACTGAATTTAAGGAGAATGTCAGGATTCTTAAAAATAAAAAACAGCAATGACACCAGAGTAGTGGGAGACAGATTTAAGATCATTTAGATAAGTAAATGTAATATCAGACATACACATTAAGATTTGCTTGTATAGTCAGCAAACTGTATTTCTGGAATCCCATTTCTGCAAAGTCATGAAAAAGAGACATGTAATCCATTATAATGAGAAACTTTCTCTAAGTTATTATCTAAAAAATAATCACTCTCAAATCAAAATAATGACTTGACATTCAGCTGTGTATTACAAAATAATGAGAAAGTTTTTCATAAGTTGACGACACTAACTTGCTATTTTGAGAAACAAAATCATACAATAACTAATTATTTTGAGGTTTCATATTATTTTGAGATACCAAATCATTTTTTGAGATCCTGACTGACTATTTTGAGATACCAAATCATATTGTACAAGGTCATTATATTTTGCATGGAGAGGTAGCAAACTGTGGATGTGACATATATAGAGGGGATATATATTACAGTATATATGTTACAATATATAACACTAAATGCAAAGTGCCTCTAAAAGGTACCTTCAGTAGAAACAGTTCTTGAGTAAATGTACATAAAAAGGAATAAAGAAGTGCAGTACTTACCAAAGTACAAACACTTCTTTTTTTATTTGTTGTTGCTGTTTAAGTTTGCTTTCTTACCGAAACTTTAAACTCTGAACAGGTGGAGAAACAAACCGACATTCATTTATTCACACGTTTTACAATAAAATTCACATCACACCATCAGCAGTCTGCACTCTGCCACAGACACGCCTCTTCTTCATTGCGCTTCTTTACAGTAGTTTACGGCAGTGCGCAGAGAGCGAGCGGCGCATCACCGCCCCCCATCGACCGGAGTGTGAACTGACTTCCAGCAAAACTGCTCTAAAGAATATGCTTCCTCCTTATAAGTAGCTGACCCAAAAACAAAAATTTAAAAATGTATTCATTCATTTACTTTTAACATACTGACATTTTTAGCAGTTTTTTTCATATCTTTATTGTTTTCAATAATCAACCCTAACCCTAACCCTAATCAAATAAATGTACTTTGTGGCCACAATAATTAGAAGAGGTAATATAGCCTCATGGAGACGGAATTAGGACAAAATAAATTATATTCACTAGGTTATTATAGTATATGTTAGTATTAAGGGTGTAAATGTGTTCATTGAGCAAATATGGTTAATGTATTCATAAAAAATAAATAAAAAATAAGTACATAATAATAGTTCCCCCACAAACTACGGAGTTGAAGGACTTATGTCTGAAATATGCATGTTAAAGTTTTAAGTCTTTTCAAATACTTATCAAGACAAATACTTATCTTAACATTTTTTTAATTGATCATACATTTATATAAAAGGGAAGGAAAGTGCAAATGAAAAAAAGGAAATGAAAAAAAAAACCTCAGAATATATAGTATTACCAGAATTTAAAAAATGGTTACAGAACTAAATATAGTCTTATGGTTTTTTATTTAAAAGATATAATTGATGTGATTATTTCCCATGTTGTAGTTGTTTTGTCCTTGAGGGTTTTATTTCACCCAGAGTTTCATTTACAACCATGTCCCCATGTTATCATTTTGCAAAATGTTTAAATTATTGAAACGTAAACCAAACAGAACAAAATAATTGAGATTCAGACATGTCCATATATAAATAACCTTTAAACTGTACGTCTTTAGTCTAAATGTAAAATCAAAAGGCTGCGTTTAGACAAAGTGAAATTAAGACTTCTTTTTTTTTATTTAAAAACAACAAAATATAAACCACACTACACTTTTAAACACTATTTTCTCCTTTGTACAGAACATTTTAGTGTTGAATATGTTTGTTTTTTTTAATGGCCACATGTGAACACATAATCATCACACAGACAGTGAAATCAGTTCATTGGGAAATACGATTTCATAAATGTTCTTATTCTGGAGAACGTCTGCTGTGAACCAGACTAAAAGTGAAACAGCATCTGAAATGCAGACCTATTTGTATGCATTTAAAAAGGAGGACTCACTCTAAGCCATAACCATTTATTTTGGTCTGAATCGACGCAACACATAGATAACAAATTATTCTCTACCATGACAGCTCCATAAAAACAAAATACATCCAAAAAAATATGCTTAAAAACAATCCCTTAGACAATGAAGGAATGTAGTGCTGGTTCATCTTTTCCTTATGGCTGGCAAAACCAGTATAAACACAAAATAAAAAAAAAAAACAACAGAACAGCATCACCAACCAAACAGCTACAAAACAGAAAGACTTGGATTAAGCTACACATTAGTTTTGTAGAGTGCACCCTTACATAATCTTTATTAAACATGTTTATTAGGTTTTGCCTCTCAGAAATAATTTTCTGCTCACGTTCGCCTATGGTGAGTGTTTTGGCACAAGATGTGGCTGCATCATTTGTAGTATGATATGTGCTCTGCATTAAACAAGCTATTTAAAACAGTACTTGGGCCGTGTAAGTTGTGCTGATATGCAGAATTGGCAAAAATGCAGGCCGTCGTTGCCTCAACCAACTTACTGTGTAACATCTGCAAAGTAGAAAACTTGTTGTTCATATTAAATCTTGTAATAACCATTCATGAAAACACAATCCAGCTGTTTTTTTTTCTTTGGGTGTTTCCATAAAGTATCTTCACCCCATCACAGGGAACGTCGCACCTGAGGTACCATCAGCACGTCCTTCAGAGTCTGAAACTGCATTCAAGCTTGTCCAGTCCAAAAGGAAATTATGGTAGATACAGAAATGTGTGCCATGATTGTTCGTCCTAGATTTTTCTTCCTTTCTTTTTGACCTGGGATATAACAGCCTCGGCAGCAGCAGCCTCGCACAACACATCTGCCAACACAAACTTCTAAAATTAGGGTAAAAAAAAAAAAGTGAGGGGAGTACAAAAGGTGTCCATCTCTCCACGAGCCACACACATGTACGACTTCCTTAACTGACTGTTTCTGTGGCTGTTGGCTATTCTGGCTTTGCTTGTTTGGAAATCATAAGATGCCAATTTATATGCTGAATATCAAACCACAGCTCTAGTCCCATAAATCCCCAACATGCTTAGTGCGCCTGATGCTGGGCAATGGGCAAATATTGCCTCTCAGAATGAAACCCAAAGTAAAAATGAGAAAATGGTCCTATTTTAAAGGTACGGTACTTTTGTGGCTCTCTAAACCTCTTCTGCAGAGCAAATATTAATAGTTACTCTGCTGTTTTTAGATCGTTTCTTTATGCAGTCTCACACAGAAACTGACCATCCTTTTATTCTGAAATGTTTCTCACAAATTTTCACAGCTCATTTGCCTCCTTTGTTGGTACGTGCAAGGGAACGGAAGAGAAGTGTGCAATGGGACTTACTGTGTGATACTCGTCTGTACTTATGTGGAAAGTGGAAAGAGTGCGAGTGGGGCTGTGGCACAATGAGGGTTAATATAAAAGATGACCTATTGAAAGATGGGAGTGTTGACAGTTATGTCGCCCCAGCTGCCAGATGGCGAGGGAAACCCCAGTCCGCACACATCAACCCCATCTTCAGTCAGTATGAAGTCCAGTGCAGCCACTGTGTGTTCCTACAGGGTATCATTCTCCGGGTAGAAGAGAGCTGCCAGGCCCAATGCTTCATTGTTCAGTACATCCTTGTCTGGCTTCGGCTTTTTAAAGAGCGATGGAAGATTCCGGATATGAACCTCCTTCCTGAACTGCTGGCACAGAGCTTTCTGTTGGCAGGGGACAGAGAGAGAGGAGAGGGTAAAAAAAAAAAACAGAGCTATCCCAGATCTACCTAAAAGAATTTCATTAGATTGTACAGCCCTGTTGAGCCTCTGCACATTTTTTTTTGCTGCTGAGCACAGAAGATTTACAACACAGCCAGAATCGCACCACTGAGTAATGACTTGCACTATTAGGCCAGCATCTGCGGTCACTTCTGATGAGCTGCCTGCAGTGAGATAAAATAGAGAGGCGCTGCTCTCTAGTGGCTGAATGTGGCATTACCCCAACAGTTCCTGCGATGAGCTTCCTGAACTGGTCTTTCCTCTTCTTGTCTCCGACTTTCTGAGCGTTGGGGTCCAGGAGCCTGTGATCGTACTGGTCCAGAGCCTCCAGACTAATGTTTGGGATCTGGGTCATCACTGCTCTCAGCTCCATGTAGCGACCCCGCTAAGAAAGACAGATGGACATACACACATCTTACCAAGATGCATGCTCAGACATGCTCATTAATTCTTCATGCAAAAAATGTAAAATTCCAGCTTTGTAAATGTGAAGATTTGCCACTTTTTTTTATCTTATATTTTTTATCTTATATCTTTTACTGAACATCTTTTGGTTTTGGAGTGAGGATGGAGGGAAATGGACAAAACAAAGATAGAAATTAAGAACAGAGCCGTTAGACTCACCAGGTTTTCATAGATGAGCATAGCCAGCTGAGTGAGGGTGGAGTTGCAGACTTCATGCTGTCCGTGAACCTGAAGGCCTCTAAGAACACTCGTGTAGAACCACGTGACAGCCTCAGGAAGAAGATTACCCCCAACGACCTGAAGAGCCGTGGGAAAAAGACTTAAGATACAAGCTGAAATTTAAGATTAAGATTGAACTTTTTACAGCTACTTTTCAAGCTGCAGTGAGCGTCAATTTAATGATTCAATTCACTTTTTAGAAAAGCTTGACATGGCAATGGCAAAACAGTAAAAAACGTACTGAGTCTAAAGTGTTTGGTGTTTAAATTTCACACTTAAAGTGATGAATTGTACTTTTTATCGTCAACAAACCCCATTTGTTGAGGTTCTGTGTATGCAAAGCCCGAAGTAGCTTATCTTTCTGTGCCATAGACTTCCATTGTTTCCCCAAACGTATTTGAAATCAATCAGCCGCAATGAGCTGCACTGTTGTACTGGATGAAGGATGTTCCTTCATTAATACTGTAGTTTATTTTGGGTCGATCCAATGTACAAGTCCTGCTGCTGAAATGCACACCAGAGCAAATCTGAGTTGGAAAATAAATGCACTTTTTTTAACTCTGACTTGAGTAACATTTGCTAAAACATACACAGTCCAGCTGTTTCAATAAATGATTTAGCTTTCTTTTTTTAAAAAAGGAAGTATTTTGAAGTTTGATTCTGGGAGCTGAAACAAAAATTTGAGACACAGGTCTTTATGGGATTTGTGGATAAAAACAAAAATACAGAACATAAACCAGCTTTATTCTTTAAACAGACTGGACAGGGAGATATGTAATGATGAAAAAGATACCTGTCGCAGGAGAGTCCAGCAGACCATGGAAGCGGTGCGGTGACAGTTAGTAGTGTCCTTCCATGACAGTGAAGAGAAGGAGAGCGTCAACAGGGTCATGTAGATGTTCTGGGCCGAGGAAAACAGAAACATTAAGTTAATTTACATCATTTAATATATGTGTGTGTGTGTGTGTGTATGTGTGAAACATGTTATGAGCTTAGACTGACCTCGTGTTTCATCAGGCATTTCCCCAGCTCAGTCAGCTCCTCTGTGGGCTGGGCAGGAGACGCCGCCTGCACTGAATCCATCATCATGTCTTCCTCTACAAAAGCACATTTCATGCCAAACTATGAGAAACTTGTCAGAGGAAAAACATACAAAATCAACCACAAAATCTGACTCGTACCATCTATTTCCTCCTTATTTGCTGCTGGTTCAGGCACTTTTTTGGAAATGCAGCTCACAGCTGAAAGAGAAGGAAGAGGAGAAGTGTTACGGCCTCACAGTGATTCAACTTTCAGTTTATTCTCAGTGTTTGTGCAAACACTCAGGCCATTGTGTTGTATATCCTGAAAATCCAACACCTCATATTTTTTTTGTTCCCTCTAAATATGCACGAATCACATGGTTGTTTTAGTTTGATAGTGCAGAATTTGTAAATGATTTTAAACCTGATGAACAGCAATAATCCCCGTGGAAGATAATGTGAACTGTGTCACAGCCATCAAGAAGCAAATTAAGCACCTCTCGCCTCCGTCATGTTTGTGCTCTGTGTTCCTGTGTGTCAGACACTGAATGTGAAAGCACCATCAACTGACTGCACTGCAGCTGTCCTTTTATCTCTGTGTGCATATGAAACAGGGCTTGTGATGCAAGACTGATTTTAGAGAAATCTGTCAAAGTGCAATCCAATCCAGTTCATGGTATTTTAAGTTTCTTTTTTACCAACAATCAGCTGAGTTGTTGGTTTTAAAGTAAACTTCCCAAACCCTATTTTCCTATAAACCCAAGCAAAATGTTATTTATCCACTGCAAGCAACAGTCTTATCAATATGTCGGGTTTCAGTTCTGTCTAGGAATTACAGCTGATATTTGCACTTTCCTTATGCGTTCTCAAACCGTTTTTAGCTCGTGTAGCTGGCAGAGGCGCAACTCTACCGCATGAGCAAAGTGCATTAGCAGTATTAAGGAATGAGCCCCGAGCTTCACTTTACAGAGACTTTAGACAGAGACTAGATTGCCTTTGTAAAACAAGCGTTTTACAACAACAATGTAATAAAATAAAAATGAATCACTTATGCAATTAATTTTATTTTTAATCAATACTTATGCCAACAAATGTAAAGTGGCTGACAAAGTAATGTAATAATGTAATCAATTTAATGCCAGTTAGTACACATCCTTCACAGTCAAACTCCAGCTTATTCCAAAGTAATGTTTATAGCAATATATAGGTCAGATAATTAACCATCTTTAAAATCAAATGAGCATTAATTTGTCACATGTGTCAGATTATAATTCACTTTTAAATCTTGGTAACATGATGACGATTGGCTCTGAATGGGTGCTTGAAACTTACTGAGGAGATCCAGCACCTCTCTGGTGAGCAGGCGTACCAGCTGCTCCTCCAACATCTCCTGCGTCACCTGGCTCTCCTGACACACCACCTCCTCCTCCTCCTCCTCTTCGCCACTAAAAACATAAACAGGTTACCAGTAAGTCATGCTGGGCCATCCAAGAATAAAACATGTTTACTCAGAAGAAGCTTTGGAGTGATTTGAGGAGAGCTCTTGAAAGCTCAAAGCTTTAAAAGAACAGTCTAACAGATCTTTTCTCTTACAATAAAATGTTCAGTTGTTCTTTTTCTTCTGCTTCACTGTTTTAATTTACAAGAAGATGCAATGATACTGTTTACATACAAAGACACACACATCCAAACTCCACCCCTCAACTTACTTAACAGAGGTCCTCTGGTTGATGACCAGCCACTTTGCATTGAGTCTCTGTGGTATGAAACACAAGCAAAAAGGTGAGATTTGAGCAACAAAAACAGCTGTGATATAACAGTGAGTGTGTTACAGAGTGGAGGGATCCTGACCTGCAGCATGTAGGCAAACAGAGGGCCCAGCAGGGGGCAGAGTAGACTGTCATAGTACTCCTGAGGACACGACAGCACCAACTGCCTCAGAAACACTCGTAGTTCTTGTTAAGGAAATCCCACTTTAACATAAAGAGTTCATGCATCTAAACTGAGTCTAGGATTGCCTGCAAATGTTAATCACACTAGCTAAAGCACGTCAACAGGAAAAGGCGAAGAGAAAGAAAATAAGGATATGAATCATAGGGCGAAGTCTGTGGTCTGGCACATGGTCGAGGGAGAGAAAAGCAGAGCCGGCTATTTCTTCTGCCAACCTCTCAATGGTGTAGAATTCCTGCTGCAGGGACAGACCTGCATTGCCCAGCACGTGGAAGCTGCAGAGGTAAAGGGGATCACACAAGGAAATATACTTGAATCTGCAGCAGTGTATGAGGTAGAAAGAATCAGAACAGCATAAACACAACTCTCACCAGTTGTCATACAACGTGCTGAAAAATCCCTGCATGCGCTCCAGGTTGCTCCTGTACACAGGAGAGTCGTAAATATCCAGTAGATGCTGGGAGAGACCTGAAGAAAGAAAAAAAAAAAAACAGTGAGAAAGTTGAATTACTCTTTTTGAAATTATGGCTCACTTTGGAGAAAAAGCACGTGCAGAAAGCTTCTCTTACCAAGAACCACATTTTTCTCGGCATCCATCACCTCGTGGGCCCGGGAGAAGGTCTCACTCAGACGAGCCATGTTTTCTGGCATGAAGAGACTGTTTTGAGTCCTGCACAGGGGAAGGACAGAAAAGAGACATTGTTACACACACCGATTACACTTTTATAACAGTGAATCACATGGATGTCCCACCACAGAATCGACGTTAAACACAGGTCTTTACGTGTGTGATGTGACCGAGCACTAAATAACAGGTTTTTGATATCAAAAGGAGGAATGGAGGGTACAGAGCCAAACAACGGACATACCTGATCAGAGCCAGCAGGTTGGGCAGTAAGACCAGAAACTGGGCGGTGCAGGGGTTCCTGTAGATGGCTGCTCCAGCGGGGGTGTAGCCCACCACGAAGCCACCGGCCTTTGCTTCCTCCAGGTCTGCAGGCCAGCGTGCCCGCTTCACCACACCCAGCATGGCATACAAACAGAAACTCAACTAGAGGAAGGTTTAAAAAAAAAAAAAAAGAAAAGAAAAACAAGACGTAAAGGGTTAAAAAAAGGTTTTGTCAATACACCACTTTGGTCCAGACTGAAATATCTCAACAACTATTCAGTTGATTGCCATGAAATTTTGCATCTTCATGTTCCCTCTCATCATCAAGTTTAGTGGCAGTCTTATTAATTAATATAATACAAATTCCAACAACAAGTTAAAAGTGTTTCAGAATTTAAAATGTGACCTTCTGTAGTTGATGCAAAGTCCAGTCCAGCTTCATGAGTGAAACTTATTTTTGTTCATGTAATGCTTTGTGGTTACACATCTGACATCTTCTGGGTTGAAAATCCTTCTTTACTCTTGCACTGCTGAAAACATATCAAGTCTGCAGCACTCTGGTTTAATTTCTTTCTACTGTGTGCTGCAAATTAGTGTGATTTCTTTGCAGCCTTGTGTGCCACATCTAGCGATTGAGAGTAAAACAAAAATTGAGCATTAAAGCCTAAAGTAAGCAGTAAGCAAGTCAGCATTGATCTAAACTGTTCTACACCTCTAAAACCGCAGAATACCATAATCCTTGGAGTTAACTTTAATTTAATTTACACGTAGACACTCACCCGTCCCCGATTAAGGCCTGCTGTGTCTGTCTCTTTACTCTGCTCAGTCACCACCTGATCAGCTCCAACAAAGGACAGGAACACAGCAGGGTCCCACAGCACGCTGAAACACAAGGAGCAGTCCGTTATCTATCCCAGTTTCCCCACATTCATTTACAATCCGACTGACATGGAAAGAACTTGAACGCACTGCCTCATCTCATCTGAGGTCCACTCTGCAACCACTGAGGCCATCAGTTCGTCCAGAAAAGCTTTCTGCTTCGCAAAGTCTTTGAACTGGTTGCTGATGAGCACCAGGGCTTCCATCAGCGAGCATTTCTCCATGTGAGTCAGCGTGGCATCGCTCGAGAACAGCTTCTTCACGTGATTGTAAAACATGTCGAAACAAGGCTGGAGGAGAAGAAAAAAAAAAGATAAATTGCATGACCGTCACAAAGATTTATTTGTGCTTATTTATCAAGTGCACTTTCATATATTACACATTAAAATCCATCCACCAAAAGCAGGTGCAAATTATTTTACTTCAAGACATTTACCAAGATGAACTGTGGGTAATCCCGGCAAATTTTGATTATGGAGGAGCAGGCGTGCCTTCTGACGTTCTTTACAGCTCGGGTGCGAGGTGCCTGAAGACGTCAGACAGCAAAGACAATTTTTGGTGAATCTTGAACATGAAGGGTGAAAATAGTGCTAATATTTGTTTCCATGGATGCAACTCACCTTGTTTTCCTGACCAACCTCAAATGTGATGGCTTTAAACAACTGTAGGTACAAAATAATAAAAACTACAAGGTCAATGTTGATGCTAAATATACGATAATCATCAATATAAACATAGAAACATAAAAAATGGATCCACCTCTAACCATTATGAAACATTAATATTAGTATTATGCATGTCTATATTCCTGGAGGTTGGTAGAGTAACAATACATACATGGCAGATACATGTGAATAATATGTAGTTCCCACTCCGCTCACCTTGTAGAGGATCTGTGGCAGGAAGTGCTGTCTTCGGATGGCAAATGGGAAGAGGGCAGAGACGTTGGTGAGCACGCAGGACAGGATGAGCGGGTCTTTGGTGTCATAGTTCAGCACCGCCTGCAGCAGCTCCATGCTCTGATCTATGGGCAACTTCTACACAGTGAGAGGCAGAAGGGGAAAGAGGGGCGGGGTGGGGGCAAACCTTCCCATCATTGTAGTCAACATTTTTTTTCCCACAGTTTTGTTCTGTTATTTGAATTTGTTCCCGTTACCTCCTCCTCCAGGTTTTTGAAGATATGCGCGACCATGCACTCCATGAAGACGGTCATTGCGTCCCACTGGATCACTGAAGGAGACAGGAGGGAGCACAGGCCCTCAGCGGTCTTAGCTGGCGAGGGGCAGGGAGAGAGAGAGTGCATATTAAATAAAATGATGACCACGATCATGTAAATTGAACTCTGTATTTTTCCTTTTCCAATTTGTATAAGAATTAATACAACAGAAAAATCAACACATTTAGCTCATGCACAAGCATTTCTACATCTGAGTCTGTTGTACCGGAGTGTGCTGCTCTAATAAATCTAATCTATCAAGACTCCTTCTTGATAGAAGGAGCAATATGAATTTACTTCATATTCCTCCATATTTTATAAGCCAAATTAACTAAATACACTGCAAATGTACAGAAAATTCCCCCTCAGCTGAAAACCAAAATATATCTGACATCATCAGACTAATGAATCCACCACTCTCTGACTCTGTGTCATTATCGTCAAGAATGAGGACAAACACTCACACGTGGTATCCCCAGGATCAATAGGGCTGGCGATCTGGTACTGTAACCACTCCGCTGCTATCTGGAAAGCCTCCAGAGGAACAATGCGACACGCACTCCTCACCACCTCTCCCTGCTGCGCTCGAAAAGCTGTTAAGCATGAAAATACACCGTGAAAAACCCATCAAGGGGGTAACATAAAAAAATTCTGATCTTAGGTGAGGTAGAGCTGAATCCATAAAACTTACAGTTGAAGAACGAATGGAAGTCTTCGTCGCTGTCGAAGTCCACACGGGAGTACTCGCAACTCGGGTTATCGTCTCTGGATGGAAATCCAGTCTGCAGAGAGACAGACGAACCCTTTAGCAACACTCTGTGAGGCTTCCAGTGCGCCAAAGGAAGGGTACCACTGATATCACTGACTCACCTTGACTAGGTTGATCATGGACGCTCTGAGGTATTTGATGGTCATCTCCACAACGACAGCGTCCTTTGACAGAGTCTCGTGTCTGAACAAAGCTCCCCAAGTAGCCAGAGTGCATGACTTTAAAAACTGCAGCAACATAAAGAAACAGATGAAGGACTCCGCTACTGATTCAACTGCCGCCTTTAACGGAGGGGATGGATTTAGAGGTGAAAGTCTGAAATGAAGTCATCTCACCTGACTGGAATGTGTAGTGAAGGCTAATAAGGCCTCCATGTACTTGCCAAGATTTGCAGGTACTTCGACCTCCACATCTGAACCCTGCGGAGAGAACATGACATTTCCACGCTCCTGTGATTTCACATTATGTGCATACAGGAAGGAGGGTCGAGATAAAAGATTGCGTGAACAGGGGAATTAATGTGTGGATAAACTCACCACTAACGAGCAGAGCTGGCCTCCCAGAGCACACAAGACCTGACACAGCCTCTTCAGGAAGATGTAACGGCGCTCCACCACCTCCACTGCTCTGAGGTTAGAAATATACTATTTAGCACTATAGGTCAAAGCCAGATGTGCTGAATAAAGTTAATAGTGTTTTGTGACCTTTTTAACATCTGTCTGTGTCTCATTACTTACTGTGACTCGGAGGATTTCTTGCATATTGCCAGTCCATCTGCTGACCTGTAACCAGAGAGGCACAAAGAATTCACTGACAGTGACGGCAGCTGATTGAAGCAGGTGAGGTGGGATGATGGAGAGAAGAGGTTGTACTCACTGGGCCGCAGAAAGGATGTAGTGGATGGCCACGTCATCAAACAGCAGCATGAATGGCTTCCTGTCCTCCAGCTTACCCTGTATGCAGAATGACACGCTTGATCATGAATGACTGATTGTATTCAGAATTGGACAAACATAAGTCAGTTTAATGACTTAAAAACCATTTAAGTTTATGATCAAGCCATAATACCATTTAAAAGGAGTTTTAAAAAGTCATCTAAATGTGGTTAGTGCATAATGCATTAAACAGTCTATTTAGGTCCAACAGGTAAAGTCTACAGGAATGCATATCTGAAAATGTTTTTCTGGAATAATCAATGATCACCTTTGTTAAAGGTGGATGTAATTTGTAGGAGTCATAATGAATGGAGAAAATGCAAAATAGTCCAGAAAAAAAAAAGTCTCTTCCACACCTCCTGGTTCAGGTGATCAGAGACAAAATAAGTGTGTTATTAGAACACACACGGTGGCACTATTGCTCTGGATCTGCATCACTTCTTTAAAATCCAGTGAGATGACAGTATACCAAACAGATGCAACTGTCTGATAAATAGACACAAGAAAAGATGGAACTGAAGGAGTTATCTCTTTCTAACGATCAGGAGAGTATTACGGCTCTCCCTGTGACTCACCTTCCGGCTGATAGCGATGAGCAGACACTCGGCTGCCTCCAGCTGCAGCTCTGGTTCACTCAGCAGCAAACACAACATCTCCAATAGATGACAGTTTCCGGAGGTAATGTGCACCAGAGACACCCAATCTATGTAGCCTGCAAGTGTGTTCAGAGTGGCCACGGCGACTCGACAGTGAGCTCTGGCCTGTGTGTGGCACAGTGAAAGGGAAAAAGGGGGTGAGAGAGAGGAAAGTGACACAGAAGTAATCAAATGAATCAAGTTCAAGAGACTCATTTATGAGAAGAGATTTTCTCACCTGCAGTTCATGTCCGGGTGATCCTTTCTAGAGTAACAAAAAATACAAATCAGACAAATATTATAGTCACTTCACTGTTAAGACTTTTCTTTTGAAGAATATTAATAATACTGGTTCAATGGATACATTGTAATGCTGTGAAATCAATAAATCTTCATGCCATTTATCGCTAGAGTAAAGTTAAGATCCCACTGACCAGTTTGCGATAGTCTTCAACATTCACGTGCAGAATGGCCATCATGAAACTGAAGATGCTTTCCATGTTTTGGGTGAGCGTCTGCTGGATGTCCCTGCGCCGCTGGGTGGGCAACGTCTGGAAGGTGATCACGTCCTCCGCCAGCCTCAGAAGGATCAGCATCACCAGCTCTGTCTGCGCCTCCTACGAATGCCACAAGTATATAGAAATATAGGCGCACTTAAAATAAACAAGTGGGAAAGGACATTCATTTGTGCAGAAAGATGACATCATCTACCAGTGACCAAGGTGACATGCTTACACCACATGAAAATAAATGACTAATGCTCAGCTGGTGCTTATTTGCATTGAAGTTATTACATAATCCTATTCAAATTGCTTGCCTGCCACTGTTTGCTAAGGCTGTAAGAGTTACTCACCCCTTGGCCAGTGAGAGCCTCCATCTCTTTCAGCATGTCGGGCCAATGCTGAGGCCATTCCCTCTTTATCATCTCCACTGTGATCCGCGACAGGACGTCTTTGATGTGGCTCTCCTCCTCCAGGATCGAGTGAGTACCCTGATCGAGACCCAAAACAGGCATCAGATAGGCTTCGACGGCGAGGGAGGCTTTCGGTTTCGAGAGGAGAGAGGGATGGTTAATCAGTTTAACGGCCTTTAACCGTCTCACTCACGTTTGACAGCAGCTGCATGGCGTACTCCTTCAGCTGGACTTTCTCTTGCTGCTGCATGTTGTTCCACCGGAACCTGCAAAAAAAACAGGCCGTCTCTCAAACGCGCATGCCGTTACTTTATCTCAAATCGTGAAATGGCTTCATTTGATGCACTTGTTTCATAATGGCTAAGTTGCACTCACTTGATGACGTGCTCCAGGACTTGCAAACCAAAGTGTCTCACTACAGCTGGCTGGGCTTTGTCGGCTAATTGTAAACCACATGGGACGCAGAAGGAGCTGGTCTCTTTAAACTCTTCACAAAACTGTTGTGGAGGGGGAAAGATGCTCGTTATATTACAGGAAAACACACAAATAAAATATGTAAGATGTAAAAATATTACTTACATTAACTTAACTATTAATTTATGAAAGGTAGGAGTGAAGAGGCAACATCACAACTGATACTTAAACTGCATAACCCAGCTATTGCAATTAGCGACATAAAGTTTACAGCTGTTATTAAATGATAAATAAAGAGCTCTGCTTTTCACAGAACCACAGGACCATCAGTGTTAAAGCAGATGTTTCTATGAATGAATGAGCCTGGTGATGGCTAGCTCTGAAAGCTCCTGGACAACATCACTGCACGTTTAGCGGACATTAATCAACACAAATAAACCAGGTTACCAAAGCTGTAGTTGTTTTTAAAAAACCACACAGCTTGAAGAGTTTTTATTCAGACTCTTGGCTCTACTTTCACTCCAGCTCTGCTAGCTCAGCGGCTAGCTTAGCGACCCACGGCGCTGCTACCTTCAGGGCCTCCAGTCGGTAAATTTGGCTCGTTTCTGCGTCCATCATCACGGTCACAGCTTTCACGAGCTGCTCGCACGCGGCAGCCACCTGGTCGGCCATGACTTCAGGTAGCGTCTGGCGAAGCGTCGAGGTGAAAGCGAGAAGCTCCCTTATGCAAAACACCTGCAGGCACACAGCGGGCTGCGCACACTCAGGGAGGAACCAACGTGCACGCAGTGTGCTGCCGGACAGCCTGTGCCTCCGGCTCGCCGTCGGCCGGGAATTCTGGGAGTTGTAGTCGAGGAACGGTTCCTTTAAAGCGATCGTCTATGAAGAAAGAGAGGCCACTTGTGAGTTAAAAGGAGTGTCTGGTTGAAGACTGCCCCAAAGTGTTTCATCTCAAATTTTTGTTTGATAAAACATTATAAAATAAATGGTACACAATTCAATAAATAGTTATTTTGAAATTGAAGTATTATTATTATTATCATTATTAGCATAATAATTAGGCCTATTATTATTAGTAGTAGTAATAGGCTATTACAGATAACAAATGTCAGTTCATCATATTTTAAAAGATTTAATGTTATCTATTTTTAAAATTCTATTATCAATGTTCATCTGCATTTTATTCCATAACAACATTTTTCCCAGTGACATTTATTTGACTTATTAAGTCACTTTTAATGACCATTGAGTGGGCGCTTCACTTTTCAGCTGATCAAATTATTTCACAATGCACTGGGATAATTATATATTTACTTCTTCATTTAACTATTATATTACTATATTTGTGCTTTGCTGTCCTTGTGTTTAGTCGTTATGTCTATTTCTGCACAGGTACAGTAGGAAAAAAAAGTCAAATTCCTTGTGTGACACTTCGCCAATAAAGTCTCTGGTAAAAAAAACATAGATTATCTAAAATTTTAGTTACAAATCCAGAATATGCAAAAATAAATAAATAGCCATGTTTCTGAAGTATTTTCCCACTATTACAAAAGGCATTAATGAACATGTAATGTGAATCCACGTTACGTGATGAAACTGCCTGCCATTACTCCACCCACTTCAACTTCAGCTTCCAACTTGTCAAATCTGAGCGGAGTGAGACCTCTTACTTTTCTCAGACTCAACCCTGGACGGTCCCAACTTCCGCCATAAGTTCAATTTGCGGCTTGAAATCTTGTTCTCCACCTGAATAGTGTCGACTGACGGTACAGTCTCGTTGAAACGACCTTTTTATTCCCCCTGGCTGATGAAGTAAGGGCCGCAGTGCGCCGTCTCTCGCGGACGCGTCCGGCCGGTGGGGGGTGTTCTACGTTCTCGAACGAGGCGGAGCCAGAATTCCAGAGCGGAGCGAGTTTCCTCCCGATACGTCACTCCGGGATAGGCTGCGAGCTGCCGAGCAACGCTGTCACTCAACGGGGTTTCGGGCTGCTTACCTTCGCCTTCACGGGTGAGCAAAACGTAGAAAATACAAAGAAAATAACCCACAAAAACATTTATAACTAGTTTTATGTGTAGTTTTAACAGCACGCGGGTTTTTTTGAATAGTCGCAGTGCCTCGCGCCCGCAACGAGCCGCTGGAAAGTTCCAAACGATGCTCAAAGAACTACAACGGAAACTTTTGTCGCGAAGGAGGCCTTGTTATTTTGTTGCAACAGGTCCACCACACGGGACACGGTTAACATGTTGTTTTATATGGAGATGGATTTTTTTTTACTTGAACATGAGAAATAACGATGTGTTTGTATGTTTTTTTAAACGCAGAAACGGCGGAGCCTCGAGCGGCAGGAGAAAGTAGCCTTGCCTATCGCGGGTCTAGGCTCGGGGATTAGAGAGTGATCGCCGGTCCCCTCGGCTTTCGTCGAAACTGCCAGCGGGAGGGATTCGTGCCGTGCTGGGTTAGCTAAATGCGGTACGAAGCTAAGATGATGCCGGTGAGTTCACCTTTTTTAATTTTTTTCTCCCCTACAAGTTTCGTCGTCGCCCCGCAGCTTGGTGTTTTTTTTGTTTCCGACATTAGAGCACCGCAACGCTGCGTGAATTACCTGGACATTTAAATCGACGTGGCAACTTTAATGCGGTCGCTACTTTGTGTCTGTGGCAGCGCAGCCCCGGTGTTGTGAAGTTTATTAGCCCTGACAGCTGCGTGTGTGTTTGGTTAGAAGTCACGTCATTTATTTGCTCTCTGGTTTATTATCCCCCTGCGTCAAAAAATGCTTCGCAGTGTCCGTATATTCAGCTTTGGGACTTGCCTGACAGTCACAGTCACTAACTAAACTGTGTTAGGTGCATTTACTCATTTGTATGCTCGGCTAGAGTATATATATACTTATATATATGTACACACACACACACACACACACACATCCACCCTGATCAGTGCACACAACAAGCGGAGGGCACCTGCCAAGTCTGGCTGGCATTGCCCTAAAGTCAGCTCTGGACTCCTGCCATGTCATTCCCATCATCATCATCCTCCTCCTCCTCATCATCATCATCATCACCACCAGAGGTTTATTGCTTTTGCTGCAGTGCAAAGCTCTCCATGTCTCAGCACTTCTTTTCTGTTAATGGAGAGAGTGAGAGGGCAGCGGGACAGTGGTCTGCTTTCATGTGCTCACTGTGGAGAAATAACCTTCCCAACAGACTGAAATACTCATAGGTTTTATTTTTATGGTGCACTTTCATTTCTCGCTTGTGAATCTGCCGGCTTGCTCGTGATGGAGCAAAGGTCAAAGAAGTCAGAGATGGATTGGTGACTAGTTTAACCCAGTTAAAAGTCTCACATCTATGATTGATTTACTTGAGAATGACATGGCACACAGGGTTGCATCTAGCAAATAATTTTGTGATTTATCCATCCACAGTGCCCTTCATAATTTCCCAGAGGTGACATACTTATCTTGTTGTCGGACTTATCGTGTTATCCGACCAACATAAAGATGCTCACTTCATATTTATAACATTGATGACATTGAAAAAGGCAGAAAATCCTCCCGTTTTACAAGCTGGAACTTGCCGTCTGACTCAAATGATTAATCTGTGGTCGAATTAGTTTCTGGTTAATTTTCTGTTGATTTGCTAATCTCTTATAAAAAGCTGATGGTTTCCAAACAAATGCCATTTGAACACTGGTAGCCAGGATATTTAGTACATGGAGGAAAGGAAAGCCATCATCGAATAATTAATACAGTAGTGTTTTTGCTTCTGCTTCACCAGTAAATTACAGACCTTTGTGTCGTTGTTCAATGAATATGAAAAGTCACCACGCTGTACAACACGCTGTTACATTTTGTTTTACAATTGTGTTAACAAATAATAAGAAATACAGTGTAATCCTTTGTGGATGTGTGCTCGTGTTCTGCTGGTGTCAGCCGTCTCTGCTCAGACCTGTGCTTCCAGTAAAACAGCCTGATCAGTGAATTAATCATCTTAGCTGTGGAGTCGTAGTCGTGTTTGGATGACTCCTGCCTGGTGCATGACCTCAGTCTGCCACCAGCATGTCATCATTTGTTATCACCAATCTCTGTTGTTGTGGACATAAATACAAATCGTCACCCTTTACGTAATTTCGTACAAGATGTATTTCTCTGTAGGCGACTTGAGAGCTCTGTAACTGCCCCCTTTATCCTGATTCTGTCACCCAACAATAAATCTGTGTGTTTTTGGTGTGTTTGAATGAGATGCAGCTTCTGGTTCTCGCCTGATAAACACAAAATGGCTTCTATATGGCGATGGCTGATGTGAGGTATTGTCTTAGAAATTACACCCACAGCCTATGACCCTGCATGTACGGGCCAGGGGCTCGGGGTAGTGAGAATGTGGTGTCGTAATTGCTGGCTGGGATGGTAAATAGGGGGTCACTGTTTCCCGAACACAATGAGCTGTAGGGACTCTTTAACAGCGTGCTGTAGAGAGCACATTGTTTGTGTGCCTGTGCTGTGGCAGCACTCTGATAAGGGATGCTCGCCCTTTATTGACCCGTAGCGCGGTATAACTCATCCACCCCTGATTTATTGTTATCTCCACTTGAACTAGTCTTTGTTCAGCAAACGCTTATTAATGCCACATTTAGGCTTAAGGTCCCTGCTGCTTTATCAGCCTATGTTTTGTTTCAGTGTAGTTTTTTTGTCAACATGAATTATGTTCATTAAACCTTTCTGGCCACAGGAAAGAACAGAAACCAGCCTGTGTTGATATCAGTTTGGCATCAGCAGGGACAAATCCCATCGCTTCCCCATTCCTCTCCTGTGGCACGAGTTGCTTGCTGTGTAGATTTTCATTGTGCCTGGCCTGCATTATTTAGTTTTGCATTCACACAAGTTTGCTCACGTTTGTCTCTGGCACACCACAACAAATCTCACTGTTGCTGGACTTTGTGACGGAGTTGTGATGGTGGGAAAATGAGGCGATGTCCTGCAAAGCCTGATTTTGCTGTGTATGTCAACAGAAACCTGAGTAGGCTTTCTCTGCGGCCACCACAGCTCTTTGTGTTTACTCTGTGGGAGAGTATGTGGTGGTGATTACGTAAGCAGGCAGTCACATCAGTCATAGCCAGGGACATTCGATGTTTTGACTTATCTGTAGAAGAAGAGTTATTAGGACGACTGTATTAAGTGAAGAGTAAAAATAGTAGGCTTGTAATGACATTTTGCTCCTAAGCCTGCAAGCTGTTTATCTACTCTCCTCAAAACACTGTGCAGTACAATATTTCTTACACAAGGTTGACTTAATCATCACAGAGCAGAGCAGAGAATATGTGCTTAAGCAATTATTAATGATATTTTGGTGAAGCTCACATTAGCTTGGTTTCTGAGAGGAAGCACACCACAGTCACCTGTCCAGGTATCAACTTACCCACCTTGGATCATTGAGAAACTCACATGTGAGGAATCCAGGTGAAATTGCACATTAAAGTCATGCAAATCCAGAAAGACCCTGTTTCCAACAATGATGACATTGAGACAGTACTGTTAAAGGTTGAAACATAATTTTAGCCATGGGAAACAGGGAGGCCATGGTTCAGAAGTTATGGCGATCTGAGAATCAGCCTTCTAGGGAACTCATGGCCCTTTTCACTATCTAGCCCTAGAAAGTGAGGAAAAGCAGGAACCAAACTCAGGAAACAAGCCAGGAATCAAACACTCCTTTTATACATCCTGTTTGAAGAGCCATAAACATAAGATAAATGACACTGATAACAGAGTCTGTTTTAGACTTTTTTACAGGTAAAGAGACATAAATATTGACGCTAATGAAAACCAGTACCTGCTGCTGTACTCTTGTTCAAGGGACTTTTGTAGGGACAGAAACCATTTCCCAGGATCTGAATGAACCCCAGTTCCTCTCTTCAAAAAGTGGCTGATGTTGTTGAGATCCCTAAACGATTCCTAGAAAAGTTCTTGCCATGGAAAAAGGCTTTTGTTAGCCCACTACCCTCACTCCTGCTTTGTTAAGGTCTCCTTTGCATATGATAGATTAAACACCACAAAGACATCATTCAGGGTGATTTTTTTTTTTGGAAGCCAATTAGTGTGCCACATTTTGAATAGCTGCCTCTTGCCTTTAAATTTCCCTCATGAGATAAGTGTTGATAATAGACAGTTTTGCATTGAAAACATTCTCATACAACAGACTTGCTGTTTGCTTCACTTTTCATGTCATTTTTTGATTGAGGTGATTTGAGTTTTCTGTAGCCAAGCTGTTGTTGTCAAGAAAGTTTGGAAAAATACGCTCCCTTCTGCCTCATTTTGAGTCCCATCCCCTTTATCTCCCAGATAAGCCCAAAGTAGGAACTGTCTCATCACGTAGACCAGGACTGGAAAAGTATTTCGAGAGTGCAGATTATAAAGTGATAGGCTAAGTACTGCAGTGCAGACGGAGAGAAGAGGTTGTCCTGATCGAACAGTCACAGCTTGCTGCAGCTTGAGTGTGTTGTAAAAGCAGCTTGTTTTTTTTTCTAAATGTTGCAGCTAAACGAAGCGACTGTGCCTTCTGATTCCCTCTGCGTCCTCCTGCTAGTTACCCCTGACCTTTTCTCCGTCAGTACTCCTCAATGCAGCATAAAGAAAGTGAAGGAGTGAAAGAGAGACCAGGAGGAATAATGCATAAAGTCATTAGGGAGTTTTCTGCTGCCTCGCCTTTTTGAAGGACTGCTATGCTGGAACTGTTTCAACTCTTGAGGCTGTGGCAGGGAGAACTGAGGCGCGCACACACAGGAAGATGATGCTGCAGTGTCTCGCAAACCTCCTGTAATCACATTCAGAGGTGACTCCCTCAACGAGACCTAGTTGATTAATTCGCTTACCACAGCAATACCCATAATTGAAAGTGTGTGTGGCCCAGCAGTCCTCAGGTGAGACCCCTCAGGCGTGGTCAAAGAGTTGGCTCTTGTCATCTTCTGCAGCCTCACACTGTCCTCTATGTTTCCAGTTGTCCCATTACTCCCCTTGGGCATCATATCAGATGTTGTGTGTGTGTGGGAGTCAATTCCAGTGAATTATATCAAGCCTGTCTGGCACTCTGCCTTATCTGATCTGACAGCATCCAGGCACATCCAAGACTGGAATATATATTCAGAACTAGCTTTGCTTTTTTATGTATGTAAAGTTTAGATACATAAAATTGGACCAACTTAGCTGGTGTGTTTGGCACAATTTCGTGAACAGATACTCTCAGATATTTTGCAATATTTTTGGAGCATGCTATTGATTTTCTGGATTGGTGGTAATGTGACATTGCTGTTCAACTGTGGATCCAGCATACGCTGAAATGATTCTGCTAGTTTTTAACAGAATTCATTCATATTTATGGTATTAGTCTTCTCTTGTTTATTAGTAGGAGGCTGTAATCAGTATACCTGGGACCATGGCAACACAGTATGATGTGCATGTGTTTATGGGTTTGAGATTAAACACCTGTGACAAATTTGATAATATTACTACAGAGAGAAGTAACCATCACACAAGAAGCTTCTTCACCACCTCCCACGACAGTTTTAACCTTTTTATTTGAGTTGAAATTGTGTTGGAAAAGTTACTTCACCAGTGGATTTACACAAAAGGAATAATTCGGGAAATTTTGTAATAATTCCAAGTTATTTCTGAAGTTAAAATATCAAACATTGTTTAGGGGAACATGACTATTGCTGTTTTTAGTTGTCCTGATGTAGATTCTCAATGACAGGCTTTCATTTGCTAGTTACCCTTATATTGCAGAGTAATTTCATTATAGTACAGTCCCTTGTGGTTGCTCTATTCCTGGAAATAGGAAACTGCAGTGGCAGACAGTTTTGATCACTCTTAACTCAATATGCGACCAATTACATTTGGACAGTCTTTAGAGACTTAGAATTGACCCTCACAAGGAGAGAGGGGCTAGTCAAGGTGGGCCACAGGGAGTGCTTCTAGGACTGTTTGACGTAATGCTGTAAAAAGATCTGAATTTTCCTTCCACGTCCCGATACCTTCACTTCAAGCTACCACAGCTATCGCTTGCCAACCGCTCAGTTTATGTGCACCTCTCTGTTGCTGTAGTGCGTACGTTCGTTATCTGAATGATCAGTGGGAGTGCCGCTCACACACACCGACACAGCATTCCTTCCTGTAATTGGCTACAGCTACAATGTTGACGTTTGAACTCAAGTCATCGCAGAGTCCTCTCTAAACAACTAGAGAGTCTTGAAAATCCTGTTCCCCTCGGGCCTGCAATCAATGGCATCTGCTTCAGGACCCCTTTCGTCCTCCAAATTACACAGTAAAAGGCCAAATCAGCATCTTGTCAGCTGCAGGCTTTATATCTTTTGTATACAGTAGATCTCAGAATAGCTCTGCACCTCCTTACAGTGACCACAAATTATTAAACTGGATACAGAACACAATCACTGACAAAATAAAATGCATGTACAATGTATAATAAATGTTATAGTACATCTCTTTTTTTTTCGCATTTCTTTGTCCACCTCTCGCCTCTTTTCAAACAAGGCAGGTCAAGTACACGCAGCCACCTGCAGTCATTCTCTTCCTCTCAGATGTGTTTGTAGTACAGTGTCTGTTGTCCGAGGGTTTGATGTTACTGCCTTTCATGTCTGAGGGAGAACACACACACACACACACACACACCCACTTCTCTCTATGTTATTGTGTCTAGAGCAGATGTTCTTGAGCAGTGTGCCACTGAGCCTCAAGCCTGTGTAGTTTTTTGTTTTTTGTTTTTTGCCCCGCCTAAGTCGATTCTCAGTCGATTTGACTGAGAGTCAAATATGTTTATGAGAGTGAACACATGCACTCTTGGGTTGTATTTACCCAGAATGATATTCTTTCTTAAAAACTTAAAGTTACAGTGGTTGTAGTCTCGCTGCAGGCTATTGAGTTTAAGCTTACTGTTATATACTTATACTAATACTGAGCCAGTAGTCTGTTGAAAGGCTATATTTTTATATAGAGGATTAACTTAATCCCTGAGATATAGCCCCAGTGACCTAGCCTTATAGCTGCTCTGTTTTGGGAATATCTGCAGTGCGGGCTGCAGAGTGAACAGCTACTTGCTCTGGCTATAATTGTCAGTTTGTAATTCTGAGCTGTCACACCAGCCCTGAACCCTGGGAGACAGCTTTGACTTAGCTGATGCTGTGATGAAATTAGAAATCTGTCGCTATCATAGCGAGCGATTGTGGCAGAGGCAGCTCGTCCCCTTCTCCTTCCCCGGGGCAGTCTCTTTGCCCTGTCTCAGGTAGGCAGGAAGTGCAATTCAGCAGTCGCTGCTGTCATCCACTCTGAGAGACAGAAGTCGAGTGTGACAAATCTTTGTTAAAAATTGTCATATACAATACAGATTGGTACTGCTCAGCTCCAGGATTGTGTGTGTGAGGTGATCCGGGATGATGCTTCACCTGCTGTGCCATTGTTTTGTATTTTTTTTATAGGTCTATCACATTGTTACTGAGGTGTTTAATTTTAATTTTACTCAGTGTCTAGGTAGACCACTTTAGGCAGTCTTTCATTCCCACCTAAATTAAGATGGCAGAGGTTCGGCAGTAAACCAAACAAATATAATCACCAGAAAACTTCTTCCTCATTGAAGTAATGTATTTTATAGTGTCTGTAAGTCTGAAACAGACTTCCTTCTGTGTTAATTCAGACAGAAATGTTCTTTATCATGATAAGTGGTATTTGAGAAATGTGTTTTAATCACAAGAAATAAAATAAAAAAAACTAATAAGGATAAAAAAAATCTTTAATGTATAAAAAGTTAATGTATTACCTTACACCAATACTGTTCCCTATTTAGTGCATTTTAATCTTCCAAAAGCAATATGAATATGCAGAGATGTGATGAAAATTGTTCTGATTAGCTCCGTTGATTATCTATATATTTAGCAGGTGTGTGCAATATCCAAGCTCATAAGCAGTGGCCGCACGCATAAGGTGGATGAAGGTCAGCAGCAAAGTGCTAACTCATCTAGATCAGGACTAGGACTGGGTAGTGGTCGCCCTGGATCATTAACTTTAGTGCTGAAGAGAATTGGCTGTCAGTGTAGCCACCCCCAAGACTACGCTCCTCTCCAATCAGTGTTTCTGTCTTCTCACTCTCCTTTAGTCCTGCTCTCTCACGCCCTCCACCCCATCCTCCCCCACTCTGCTGTCCCTCTTTAATTCTCCAAATATTAACAGGGTCATTTGAATGTCCTACATTGGCAGGAAGTTGTGATAACATCCGCAGCTCTGTGCTGATCTGTGAATGGCTTTTAGATTTATTTCTCTAAAGGCAGGCTCATGAGGTTGAAGCCAGTTAAGTTTTTCTTTTAAAATGTGTCATAAATCATGTCAAGTGATTCCAGTTTAGTTCTCAATTATACCAGAACAACAAAACTGTTCTGATTTACAGACTTGTCTTTGTTCTCCAGGGTGGTCTTTCACCAGAGAGCTGTTGGGTCCACTACGACCGGTGATGAGTACAGGGGCAATGCCTGTTTACAGCGCGCTGTACTGTACTGACAAGGATGACTCACTGCTGATTCGCTCCATTGACAGAGATCTTTCATTTACATCCCTGTGGAACGAACCAGATGAGTCAGGGCCTCTGAGTCAGCCCACTGCCCCTTACTTCCACCTTCACCTCAACACAAGAAAAAAAAACTGTCTGTGTGTGTTGCCAAGGAGATTTTCAGAGGAAACGTGTCACCTGCCCTCTGACTCAGTAAGGGTTATTCGAAGAAGAAAAGGGGAATAAAGCCACTTATCTTAAGGCTGTTGTGCATTTGCTCTGTGCACCCTACAGTTCAAAAGCAGCATGGCTACAGCTGCTCTGCCTGCCCCCCCCCCTCTCCTAGGCCTTTGTGCTTGTGACCCTTACTGACCTGATGTTCCCACCGTGGCCCCTGTAGGCACAGCCGTTCACAGCAGCGTGATGAGAATAGAAAAACCTGACGGTCTAGCCTGGAGGTATAGGACACAAACAACAATACTATTCTAACAATTAGATGTTTTCCAGGGTTTTCTGGCTGTTAAACTGCAGTTTTTCTATTGCAGCAGTATTGAAAATGAAGATATTACACTGTGCTATAACAGAAAGTTCAATAAGTTCAAGCCAGGCCATCTCCAAGGACACCTATGTTATAATATTGGTTTTATTGCGGCCTTATCAAAGCTCTCACTCTAAATGTCCAGATTGGAGCATATTTTAGCATCACTCTAAAACCTTTGTACTTCTACACAGAGTATAGACTATATGTCACTCCCAGGTATGTGTGTTTTTAATTCGACTGTGTAGGCTTTAGTGTGGCATAGGTCAATTTTCTTAACAAGCAATACAGAATTTATCAAAGTTCCAGTGATAGGAATGCCATTATTTGAAATTGAGACAGCTCAATTATCTGCTCACTTTCAGTGTGTTTTTGTTATTTTTGCAGCTGCTGAAGGCTTTCACATTCCACTTCAGTGACAGCTTCATTGAGATAGTCTTTCTTTTTTTAAGATACTCCTCTACCAACTGTCAGTCACACTCTGACATACAAATCCAGAGTCCTCAGTGGTCTGCTGCTTCAGAGTTCTTGGCAGGGGTATTGTGTGTGTGTGTGTATGTGTGTGTGCGTGTGTGCGTGCGTGCGTGCGTGCGTGCGTGCGTGTGCGCGTGTGTGCTGAGATAGAGGGATCTCTCACCGTGGTGACAGCATTTGTTAGCATTTAGATGGTGGTAGTGTGAACTGGAATTTTGGGAGCTGGCGGTTTCCTCTGTTGACACCGAGGAATGAGGGCTGGAAAGTGTATATTGCTGTCTGTTGTCCATTTCAGGCATGGACCCCTTCACATTAATACAACCGCAATTTAACATGCTGGTCTGACGTCTGACTGAGCGCCCTGTTCACTGCCATGTAAAATCATGCTAATAACCTTTCAACATGGCTTAAGTCTGAATTAAAATTCTATAGGAACTAAAGTCTACAGTCAACATCCTGTAATACAGTGTTATGTCTGAGATATAATGACAGGCAGCAGGATGCACTCTTTGACGACATTAAAAGGATTCAAACTGCAGTATTTTCACTGTTTGATGGTGGATGTCCCTTGGGCTCACCATCGTCATTAAGGCCTCAATGGCAAAATAACCTTTAAAATCCATCAGTGAAGCAGCCTGAGAGAAAAACTCTGCTCTTCTTTGCTTTTATAACAGAGATCCACTGTTGTCTGGCTCTCTCCACTCTTTCCTGCATCAGGTGCCAAATATCACACACACACTGAACCACAGGGAAATAAGACACCAATTACAGAGAATTATGATGCTCATTCTTCTTCCACTGAGGCCACCAAGACCCTCAATCTTGTGTTGTTATTTGACTTCTCACACTAATCTGCCCGCCTGTCTGCCTCCCTCCCCCCTGCTGTCCCCAGATGTTCCTGACAGTGTACCTCAGTAACAATGACCAGCATTTTACTGAGGTTCCCGTTACCCCGGAGACACTATGCCGGGACGTGGTGGAGTTGTGCAAGGAGCCGGGGGAGACGGACTGCCACCTGTCTGAGATGTGGCGTGGATCTGGTGAGTGATGGAGCCAGATCACCCAGTGTTGTCTTCATCCATCTACACACACACACACACAGCCAACAACATTAGATATTCAGTCACATGCTGTTATGAAAAATGGCTGTAACCCAAGGGACAGGAGTCAGCGGGCAGACACTTGTTTGTGTTCTTCCTTTAATTAGAGGGAAATTGCTTCTCTGAATTCGACCATATATGGAGATTAACTGTGTGGTCAACTGCTTGGTGATTTCTTTTTGAAGAGCTTATCTCTTTGAGGTCTGTGATGCAAATGAAGCTGAGCCCATAATCCCTGCAACAAACACAAGCTCCCAGACATCAACCGCATCTCTCAGGTGGGAGGGGGTGGGTGGAGTGTGGGGGGTGGTGGGGGCAGAGATTTTATGCCCTCCCCAGTTTTCCCCATCTCTGAGTGTCATGAGGCATTCAGAACCAGGACTCAAGGAGGCAGGCATCATCGCTGTTTCCATGGTGATGCCGCCATAAGGCTGAAGAAAGTGCCAATTATTGTGTTTGAGTACTTCCACAAGTAGTCTGAAAAGAGACTGCTAACTGCTGAAAAGATTGTCTCATTTTGCAGCCATTTCTCACTACAGGCTGCTCCTTAAAAACACAGCAGCAGCATTTTGCATCAAATGTAGATGTAAAGCTATTAACAACCTGCATATTACAGTTGTTACTGATTTGTTTTGCAGCCATGCCACTATAATAGATCAATTTCATTGACCTCTACTTGACTGTAATGTGTCAGTCCATTTGTGTAATGAAATGGTCCGAAGCGGGTTGAAGAAAATGTCTGAGGAAGGGATGATGAGCACTTTGGCTCAGCACCAGCCAGAATAATTGACAACACGTCACAGTTGTTTCCCTGAGGTTATTGCTCAGAAAGATCAACTACATGCAGATGGCGCTGATGAAATGAACAATGTTTGGACAGGATTCACAAAAGCAAACATTGCATGCACATTTGACCTACATTGGTCACATGTTTTAACCTTGCAAAGCTTTATTTAATCTGATGTTTTTTTATAACATTTATTTTATGGGTGTGTTTTTATATCACTCCTGAATACTGACGTGTTTTTATGTATTCCACCTGCAGAGCGAGCTGTAGGTGACGTGGAGAGGATGCTGGATGTGCTCCAGCGATGGGGACAACACAGGGCAGAGGTGCGCTTCTTCCTGCGTCACAATCGAGCCCCGAGCAGGGAGTCGGGTAGGTGTCCGTCTCCGACACACCACACCACTCACCACCCCACAAACACAGCAGATAATGAGAGTCGTGGTTTGGAGCGAGGGCTGTCCTCAGAGAAAAGACATTTGACACCAACGTAGTAAACTCCAGAGATGCCTGCAGCCTCTGAAAACACACACACACATCCTTTCTAGCCTTAAGCATACACAAAAGGAAATTCACTTTAACAGCCTGTTAGAATGAGCCAGACTACGTCTCCTCTTACACTACAGAGGTTTGGAAATGGTACTCTAAGACTGCATTCATCCAAGAAAGGGTTTTATATTAGCAGGCGGCAAATCCTTGAACAAGCCTTATTTAGCTGTACTGTTGGAGGCCAGGCTGAATGCAGGGCGTCCCAGTCGCATCGTCATAAGCCTGTTACTTTTCAGTTTTCTTAGGAACAGAGAAACTCTAGTATTTTAGTCGTGCGCTATCCTTTCAGCCCCCAGTTGCGTAACTAAGCCCTTTTACCCCTCACAGCTTGAGTCTGGCCCAAGGATTAGATGGCTGTTTTCCCTTCCTGTTATCTTAGCCTGCTCTTGTATTCCCACACTGTTAGCTTAGCTCTGCTCAGTCTTTTCTACACAGTTGTTGTGTATTGCCTTTTTCTGTTGCCATGTTTTTTTTTATTAAGGACAGGTACATATTGTCTCTTTTTGCTTATTTTTTGTGGAAATACTTTTGTTGTCAGTCCTACCTGTAGTATTAAGGCAGTGAAATGTGGATTTTTCCCAATGCTGTGCAGACATGTTCTTTCTCACTATGTGTCTGCTTAATTGAGAAAGTTATGTAATCTGTCACTAAATGTCATATTGGCACTTACTGAACCTTAGCATGGTGTTCTGGTCACAGTAACACTTAACTAGTGCATGTATTTAACATCAATACTGTATGTCAAGGGTCATCTAAGACCATTATGCAAGCTAAAAGGCTTTGGTCATTGGTCAAGGTTTTAAGGATGTGATCTGGATTGCCAGACCACCACTCCCACGCTGCTGTCAAATGCCAGTAGCACGAAGGGGTATAAGTGCATTCATGTACGCACACAAGCAGATACACGGTTGTGAGACCCTCAGCCAGACTGTTATGTATTAGGTTAAATCCAGAGATTATTACAAGTCACAAAGAGCACTGATCCCAGTTGTTTCCCAGAGGAACTAAGATCTTTCATCACTAGCCAGTCTGCTTTGTCTCGCTTTCTTCTGATCTACTCCTCCTCATCAAGTACAGAGAAAGCCGTACGCCTAGGTGTGTACCTTTTTTATTTGTTAGAGACAGTAATGGGCAAAAAGGCAAGCGGAGATTCTAGTCATGTTTAACAGCTGACTGTAGTGGATAGCAGTCTGCTCAGTTTGCTATTTTTTGGTCTGGACTGAACGGATGAATTTGCCTTAGATGGAGCTCTACAGTAGTTAGTAATGTCTGATCGTGTCTTATCTTTTGTTTGCTGCTCAGGTGGATCAAGAGGCTCAGAGCCGAAGAGGAATGGAGTAAAGGGTCCCCCAGACAGAAGAATGGAGAACGGGGTGAGTTCCAGTGTCTTCTTTTTAGACTGATCCTCATCAATATATTATACACGGATTATTACATATTATCCTTATGTTTGCTCACTCAATTTTTTTAATTTATTCATTTTATTAAAAATGTGTTATGTTAGAAATTGCACATATTTAGCATTTATGAGCATTTTTGTTGCCAGCGTGTAAACAGATTGTAAACTAACTTAAAAATGAGATTTTTATGTAAGGGCAGGTTTTGGAGTGTCCACTACAGCCAAAAGTCTGCAACTCTAGCTACTTAGCTTTGTGATACTACTTCATATTTACACAGAATCTAGATGATGTTTCTTAAAGTGCTGGTGGAGCAGCTGCAGTATTAGAGGTCAAAGGTGTTATTGAACAAGATTTTTTTAAGAACAAAATCCTGGAACTGTTCTCACTTACAAGCACTTTTTCCTTCCTCTCATTGAATAACATTGTAATTTCTGCTTTCATGGCTCATTGTATGTAGAAGATGTTTTGAAGCATCACCACCAACGCATTTCCTGTACTTCACTCCCGTCACATTGCTCATAGATTTTAGTATTAACATAAATTGTGTGACCTGGTATGTTGTTTCTTTGTGCTTAACAATAAGCTGGCTTGATGATACGCACAGAGGGTACTAATTAATTCAACTCAAAAACACCCTGCAGTGTATAAATGCAAATCAAAAATGAATCAGTGCGTCATAACATGGACAGGACTGTTAATGTATTTTTTTGAGTTGCTAATGTTACTGTCTGAAAAATAAATGTGCCACGAATCCTGAAGTAACAAAAACACCTACATTGAACATCTTTGAGGGCTGAATAAAACTAAAAGGATTATGTTGCTCAATTAATCTCCCCCTTTGTGTTTGGCTTTAAAAAAATGAAAGACACTTGTTGTCTTGAAATAAATCTTGAATGACTGTAATTATAGTTTGTATAGCAACACAAGGATGAATGTGTGTTCTCTTCTCTTTTGTGTCTCTGTTTATTGCTGCCCAGGTGGCGACACCCCGGATGGACATGACTCTGGCTGAACTACAAGAGATGGCTGCCAGACAGCAACAACAGATTGAAGCTCAACAACAGCTCCTCGCTTCCAAGGTGCATAAAGAAGAAGTGCAAGATAAAAGGGGAGATGAGAACTGGGAGAGAGAGATGGGTAGACACAGGGGATGAAGAGGTTAAGTGCTGGAGATGAAAGTAAAAGCCAGACGAGGAGAGACAGAATAATGGAGGAAGATTAAAGAAGGGGTTATTGGGAGGAAGTGGAGAGGTGGTACGTGCAGCAGAGCTACTAAAACAAGTCTAATGCTCTCATGGAAATGAAGATACTGAGAAAGTGTATGTTAGGTGGCTGTGATAGACAGGTGAGATGAATTGTGTATGGCTGTAGGTGTAGTGTTTATAATTTGAGAAGCCTGAGACAGCTGCCTGCCTCGGATTCTCACTGCGCAGGACTCATCTGGTATTTGAAGATCTCTTTCCTTTTGCCTGGGACTCATTTCTCACTATGCTCAGGATTTATTGGTGATGGAAGACATTTGACAGAAAACAGGCGTGATATAATTAAATTCTTGGCCGGCCATTTTTCCTCCTACGCATTTTTTTGGGTTCTTGCTGAGGCACCTCAAATTGCCTACATTCTGCTGATCCAGATGTATGTATTGTGCTAAGGTAACTTTTAAAAAATGTTACTTGTGTCTTTTGTGTGCCTTCCTTAAATATGCCCTGCAGGCTGAAAACTGTGTCCTTGACCCACTTTAGCACGCCACTCTTAACAACTGTTAACGTCTGTGTGTCTGTGTGTCTGTGTGTGTGTCTGTGTGAATGCCTGCGGGTAATACGGCAAGCCAAGGAATGTAACTTCAAGCAGTCATGAACATTCAAACGCAAGTCAAGTAAACAAACAGGCAGCACACATCACCTGAAACAGTTCACGATACAGACTGTGCTCAAACCTGTTTTGGAGCTCTGTCAGCTTTACACTGCGTCATAATTTATGACTGAATATTCATTTTTGAAAGGCTCTTAACTCTTTTTTTTTTTTTTGACCAGTCATGTTGATATAACATGTGAGGAAAGCATGCTCGGCCATAGATTACTCATAAATGAAAGGTAACAGTGATGTGTTTGTTCAATTATGTTTCTGACCTTTGCTCTGCGCTCTCTTTGTCCTGTCTTTTGCCTCCCTAGGAGCAGCGGCTTCGCTATTTGAAGCAGCAGGAGCAGCGTCAGCAGCAGCAGGCCTCTGAGCAGGAGAAGCTGCAGCACCTCCGAGAGAACATCGAGAACCAGGAAACTCGTCTCAAGAAGGTCCGGGCCCTCAAGGGCCAGGTGGAGCAGAAGCGCCTCAGCAATGGCAAACTGGGTAAGCTCTCAGACACAGATGCCCAGTTTTTTTTTTCTTAAACTTCCTGTCTCACCTTACTTTCTCTTATCATATTTACACACCTTCTTTCTACCCCCAACCACCACTACCTCTCACTCCTCTTTATCCCTGTCTCTTTCACCAGTGGAGGAGATAGAGCAGATGAATAACCTGTTCCAGCAGAAGCAGAGAGAACTCGTGATGGCAGCGTCCAAGGTGGAGGACCTTAACCGACAGCTGGAGTTGCTCAAAAATGGCAAAATGGACAACTTCCATGACAACCAGAGCTCTGTGGCTGAATTAGACCGGCTCTACAAGGAGTTACAGGTGTGTAGAAATAAAACTACTTTAATAATGACATTTGTTTGAAACAAGCCCAGATGTTGAAATGCCTCCTCTTGATCTCTGTGTTTCTCGTCCTCCTCGGCGGTCAGCTGAGGAACAAGCTCAACCAGGATCAAAACTCCAAGTTGCAGCAGCAGAGAGAGAGCCTAAACAAGCGCAACCTGGAGGTGGCCTCCATGGACAAACGGATCAGCGAGCTCCGAGATCGACTGTGGAAGAAGAAGGCAGCGCTTCAGCAAAAAGAGAACTTGCCTGTAAGTATTATCCCACCACCACAACATTAAAAATCATTCATATAACCCGATTTAAAAAATATATATATTTTTTTGATTTTGTGAAAGGTGTTCTTATAACTTTAATTGTCGGGCCAGCATTGTTCATAGCTGCAAATAAATAATCGAGATGGTTTTGAGCAGAGCTCCCCCTAGTGGCCTTATAATAAAGGCTGTTTGTATCTCTCTCCACATCCGGAAGCCTCAGATGCCCTGGCACTCAGAGCTCGCCAGTGCCCACGTAAGGCTCCTCAACCTATTGACCCCGTCTTCTGAAGGAGTCAACTCCTATCCGTCTTTTTTTTTTTCCATTCTTTGATCTCTAAGTCTGAGACAGCTGGTGGGTACTGATCATTGTTTCGATCATGTCACAGAGTTGCACATGGAGTTTTATGCTCCTGCTTCTTCGCTCAGCTGTGTTTTCAGTCCCACTTGGCAGAAACAACTCCTGAAGATGAGAGAGGAGTAATGAGTGCTCGCTGACATGGCAGACAGGCGAGCAGGAATGTCAGGGGGATGTTATCTTGGCTGCACTCTTGACAGAAAGGGGAAAAGGCAAAACAACTCACTCTCACTGACAAAAAAAATATAGGCTTTTAAAAACAATAAAATCCATGCCAGACTTTAACCTATACTAAAAAGATTAAGCTCAGTCCTTGTACTAGCTCAAATGGGTGTTAGGTTTTTGGCACTGAGCTTGCTCTGCTCCTCTCTCTCGTTTCCAGAAGTTGTTTTGGACACGGGTTGCCATGGGACTGTAAATAAGAGTCAACAGACTCGTCTATGACACAGGCTGCGAGGAGGAAAAATTAACATGTTCGCTGCTTGAGGCTGAATGCTCGTGTAGAGAGAGCAGGGATGTAAAGCATAGTCATCCTGACTGGATGGTGGATGATTTTATGTTTTCACCCTCTTAAACAACATGAGTCATTTTACTTCGTCCTCCGTACAGTAATTTTTTTGATTATGTTTTCCTGATCAGGTCGTCTTCCTCTCAGACACAATTAGGGGGTTTTGTTGGCCTTCATGATTAACTTTCTTTCTTTTAACCAAATTAACATTCAAACCAATTAACCACAATTTGTTTTTCATTATTTAATGCTGATTAATAATCCACAAACTTGTTTGTATTTACTGCCATAAAAAAATCTGTGTTTTATGTACAAAAATAGCCTTCTCTAGCCTGCAGCATGCAATGTTTACAGAGCAAATTCGAGATCTAAAGTGCTCTATAAGCTAAGACATAAATAATAAATGTTTTAATGGAGATTACATACCCTTCTGAAGCTCTGCTGGAAGCCTTTTAGAAAAATGAGCAACTTGCACCCTAATCCAACTTTTAAAGAAGCCCAACTTCTCTTTTGATGCCCCGTTGACATACATAATAAAGTCAGAACAGAGAGAGGTGCATGCATGCACGTTTGTGTTTGCATGTGTGTTAGAGATGAAGGCCTGAATGGGCCCCAGTGAGGAGGTGATTTACCCACACCCTGCCTGGAATCATAATGAGAAGGCCTTTTTCACACCAGCACAAAGACGCACTCCATCCAAGCTGCTCTCTCCTCCAACCACACAGCAAGTGTCTTGCTTACATCACCCAACAAGCACGTATAACCACATTGACTGAAGAGAGGTGGTCTGAGAGCTGCCAGCCGAGAGTCAGCGCACCGCCTCAGTCACAGTGCAGGAAACACTTAGCAAAGGCTAGATTAGATCAGGGAATAAAAGGGATTATTTGGTCTTTTGAACTGCTGTTGCATGTTTGTGCTTTTGTTTTTTCAAGAATGGATATCCTGGTAAAGAGAGGGCTTCAAAAGACACTCATCTTCAGGTAACTAAACTAGTACTGAAGCTGAACGTATTTGTCTCTCTTTTTCTTTCTGATCTGATCTCTTCAGTATGACTCGGCTCATCGGATTCCATTATTTGTCGTTTGCCCTTGATAGGCAAAGTGTTTGTCTTGTTTTAAAGGGGCAGCTTGTCCATAATGCAATCAGCTGTAGGATAAGTTTTTGTCTACATCTCCAGTAGAGAGCACACGTATATACTGCAACATGTTTTATGAAAGCAGAATGTTATTAAAATGAGAAGGTTTGGATGTCTTATAAATATTTAAATTGTAACTGTAATCTATGCATTTCCTTGATGAAATGAAATATCATGTTGTAACTAAGCAGAGTGATTTCTGAAAAACTTTAAATACAAGTGTGAGTAGTTCAAGGCAGGACTCAGAATAGCAATGTTGTTTTGCAGTATCCAAAGTAAAATATCACAGTGTCAGTTAGAGTGATTTCTAATTTGTTGCATTTATAGGCATCCATGATCCTAAGGGAATGAATTATAATTACACTGATCTCCTGGCCCATTATCGAGCCCCACCAGCAGGTGTAAATTTCCCCTTGACAGTATCCTCTTCTCAAAAACTCTTGAGTGTCTCGTTGTAATAACTTTTATGCTATCAACACCCACAAGTCAGCTATATGAGGAAGACTGCTTTACAAATCTTTAAACGCTTCCACTGTGAGTGGAATAAATGCTTTTGATTTGAGTAATGACACGGCACATCTGGCGCCTCCCTCAGGCCAAAGTTTACACTTGTGCCCCCCAGTGGCAATGACCTGGCCCAAAATGTTTGATTTCGTTGACCATTTTGCATCTATCATACAACTGTGATTTTTTTTTTTTATGTAATTAACAGCGTTACATTCTTAGAGAGCTCCTCTTGACTTTTATTGTTTAGTGCCTCATTATTAACAATAATTTCGGCATGCTTTCTGACACTGACCTTAATCATAAGTTTGTTTGTTTATCATACCAAAATATCAAATAATGTTTTGGTAAAGGTTTTGTCATCCACATGTTTATGTGTCTGAATAGCATGTTCTCTCTCTGCTCTAATGTAAGATATTTGCTGCTCTAACAGTCTCCTCTTATTGTGTGTGTCCCCCTCTCTCTCTCTCCCCCTTCCCTACTGTATCATTGTGCAGCTGCCCTCTGATGGCCAAGCCGGACAGCAGTCAGGTCCGTCCCGTGTGGCAGCGGTCGGCCCATACATCCAGTCGTCGACAATGCCCCGCGGCCCAGTGAGGCACGACCTGCTCGTAAAACCAGGCTACCCAGACGGCACTGCCACACTCCCAGCCCACGACCCGCAGAGCAAGGCCAGCACAGGTGAGCAGCCACAGATAACACACCGTCTGCAGCCTTTCAACTCATAACTCAGGCCTTTCCCTTTGTGGCCACGGTTCAGATCTCTGCTGGGGCCGATTTGGCAGCAGGTCTTCACTTTGTCCTTTCTGTCATTAACGTACAATTTTGTCAGTTAAATGGGCTGCAAAAGCTCACTCAATTTAAAAAGTCATGGTTAATTTTTCAGATCACAAATATAAAAGTAAAGATTCCTCGTCTGCTGTCCCCTTTGTTTCTTTGTATGTCTTCATGGTTGGGTGTTTGGTTTGGTTTTCTTTCTTTTTTCTTTCCTTTTTTTTTTTTTATTGAAATGTGACAAGACTGTCCTACGTCCAGCAGGGGCAGAGGAGTCTGGAACACCCGCTGGTTGTGATGTCACTCTGAGCTCAGAAGGTAGCTAGTTACCTCCTGGATGGTGTGTTGTGACTTTAGTATTGCCGATCCTGAACTTCACAAGCTTTTTTTTTTACTCTCTCTCTCTCTGAAGAACTTAAAAACGTTTTGCAGTGAGTGAACCAGTTTTTGAACCAGTGTGTTTGTGTTACCACATTCTGTGTCTTTGTGCCATTCTTCATATCATGTTACTCTAGGATCATCGGGTATAGAGAGTATTTATGCAAAAGCAAATAAGCAGGTGTTTCAAATTAATGTCACCAACGCAGCCTTTAGCCTTCAGCATTCAGCATTCAGCTGTGGTCTTAGACTTTCTGATTGAAACACTCCATGACTGATTTAAAGAGAGACACAGAACTGACTACTGATGCTAAATGCTAATTTGAAACCCAAAAAGAATGGCCAGACATGCAGCATACCTCAACTAAAAGTTAGGTTTACAGGATAATTTCTTTGTTCTACAAAGTAAAGACCTAACTAAGTCTGTTTACATATGTTTTTCAAAGTCAAGTGTGAGAAATGTTGCACCAGCATCTTCTCCCCATGGTCTGTGGCAGCATGTGTGCCGTGTAATAGAGAGGAACAATGTTTGGCTGAACCAATGGCAGAGCAGAGCAACAAAGTAGATTTAAAGATGCTCTTTGTGCCATCCTTTACACAGTAATTCTTTCTCACGCGCTCCATCTCTAGACTCTCTCACTTAGCCCTAAATCAGTCCCCTAGTGGATAGTGGGCCAACAGTGCGCTTCATGATATTAAAAATGAATGATCCAACACCAAAATGAGTCATTACAAAACAACAACAGAAGGGACCCCCCCACACACACACACACACACTCTCTCTCACCCTATTATCAGCTCATGTTTTCCTATTTAAAGCAATTCCTTACACAGGAAGTAAAAGGAACAGGCTTTTACCAGTCTTTCGTGATGTTGCACGCAATTATTTCTGCATGCTGAGTTGATTTGCAGTATGGGAAGAAGAGAGAGAGATGGGCGGGGACGCAGAGCAATCTGCATTTAGTATACAGTTCCGCTCATGCAGGGATGCACTGCATAGTATCAGGCAGGCTCCTGAGGGCTGTGCCGGTCTCTGTGTGGCCCCTGAGGGAGGCCCCTGCCTGGGCCCAGCCAGCAGCATGTCTGGAGCAGATCTGGAGCTCTAAGGCTACTTTCTTTTTCTTGTCTTTCGAATGCATCTTCCTCAGAAGCCATGTTCTTGCTTAAGCCTCTGAAAGAGCTGCGGGCTAAGAGAAAAGGTACACACTTGCATTTGTTTGTGTGTGTGTGAGCTTCTCAGCTGCTGTGTTTCAGTGTGTATTATTTTTCACGAGCGATTTTCACTGAAAACGATGAAAAGATAAAATGTTTCATCATTTCTTAGCTGGATCTTTGGTGGTCTTTGCTTTTTTTTGCTGCTGTTTGTTAAAGCGTGTTGTTGAGCTTTCTCCTCAGTTCTTTTTCTGCTGCTTTAAATGGGTCAGTTGGAACAAACACATAACCTTCAGTTGAACTGACAGTCTGTGCGGATTCTGACCAACCCAATCAGGTCTCGTTCGCAAAATGTGTGTTTGTTGGTGTATTTGTACAACACCTCCTTGAGAGGGAGCATTTAACTCCAGTCTGCAGGCAGCGTGTTGGAAACCATCCTGTTTTTACCATCTTTGATGTGATGCTAATCTTGCTATTTATGAGAGCCCTGTGTTATTGTTGCTCATCTGACTGTGGATGTCTGCGGACATGCATGGCCACTGGCTTGGTCTTAGTCAGTCAACCAAAAAAACAAAAGATGAGTAACATGGAAGGCAAAATACAACAGAATCCACTCTGAAATCCATGATTGTTTTCTCTTTGACTCTGAATAACGCACAGCTCTGTGTTTAACTATATAAATAATGGCTGAAGCTTCCACTATGTGTATTCATGCTTTGTTTTATCTCTTTGTTACACACCAACAGTTAAACACTCTCTGCTCCTCTTTTTTATTCCCCTCTTCTCTCCCTTCCCTTGTGTGGGACCCTCAGGCCTTCAGCCATCCAAGCTGGCAGACTGGGGCTCTTCAGGTCCAGAATCCAACACCAATGGTCATGGTCCGGCTTCAACACTGCCACGAATGACCTCTCACTCCAACTCTAACACAGAACATGGTAAGTAAACACACATGCAGCATTTCTGTGAAAAATGTTGATAAGATAGAACAAAACCTTCCTAAGGAGCTTTTGCTCTGTCTTTTTATAGAATCACTGTCTGAACATGAAACGAAACTGATTACTGATTTAACGTGTGGTTTGTGAATAGATGAGACAGAGCTGAAGAGGGACAGGAAGGTGCGTCCATTTTCCATGTTCGAGCCAACAGAGCCTCCCACCACCTCCCTCCGCAAAAACCAGAGCAGCGATGACCTGGTCAGGGACGCTCAGGTGAGAGGGGACCAGAAAAAACACTCCCTATGTCCTTGCATGAAAAAAAATCACCTATCAAATTTGTGTATTACCAGCAGGAATATAGCTTGGCATCAAACTTATCATGTCTATCTTCTGTCACCTCCCCAGTCGGCTCCCAAGGGTCCAGTCAAGGTGCCTCCTCCTGTTCCAACCAAACCGAAAGGTCCTGGAGTCGTGCCCTATGGCAAACCAGGTCTCAACACAGGCACCTTCCCTAAAGCCAAGCCCCACAGCCAGCAGCCCCATGCTGCCCCGGGCCACAGCCCTCTCCCACCCTCTCAGAGCCAGACACTCCCCTTACCATCCAAACAGGACACTCCACCAGCAGCCACGGTACGGCCCTTCACCCCAGAGCTGCCCAAAGACCCCAGCCTGAGTAAGCCCCAGACCTTAGCAGCCAGCTCCATTTACTCCATGTACACGCAGCAGCCCGGCTCAGGAAAGCCCTTCGTGTCTAGTGTGCAGGGCGCCCTCAACAGGTCTCAGAACCGCACCAATGGATTTGTCAGTGGTAAGAATTTACTGATGAAACTTGAATTTATTGCTTGAACAGTGCTGTATTTGAATAGGTAACATGTAGAAATAGAAGGAAATAGACATAAATCAAGTGGACTGAACATTAAATCTGAAGATTAATGCTGGAGCAATGATAAAAACACGGCGTCTTTTGTCACTGGAAGTATTTTCACTGTAAGGTGAGTCTGCCCTGCTGCTGTTGCCTTCAGCACACTGAACAGTATTGACACATCACTGACCAGAGGAGCGGCAAGAGAGGCCAAAGCCATCTGTTACATCTCCCGACAAACACAATCGCAGGCAACCATACCTGCTGCCTCTGACTGGAATTGTGTAAATGAAATGGAACTAATTTTTCTCCACCTCCAAGTCTGCTCTAAGGATTTTCATGTAATCCATGTCAGCCCCGTAAGATGAAGAGTATTAAAGCACCAGTGATTAAAAATAAAAAGGCACCTTCCTCCACTGACGGATAGAGGTGCTTTAGATGCTAGTTAACAGTAGTAGTTAATGTAGTTAATACATATGGCTAAGTCAAAATAAGTATAGAAGAAGTCCAATATGGGTATAACAATATAAATAAGGAATCTGTTTCACATTTTAGACCAAACTGTGTTCTGATTTCAGCATGATTGTAGCTGTGCAGCACCAGCCAGAACACTATTTCAAGTCCATCCATAATTGATATTCATACATATATTTGTTAGGTGAACATTCTTGACCAGTGTTCCCTTGAAGCCATAATTTATATTTTATGGAAAGATGTGGTGTAGCAATAGGTTTGGAAACTTCAAGCAGATTTCTTTATAGCCATGAAAAGAAAAAACAAAACAAAACACACAAGTGCAATCTTGTTTGAAAGAATATCTTATTTTTATCTGATCTGTCCTATCTGATATGACGTGCACATTTCTGAAACTTCAAATTCTGTTCTGATGGGGGTTTTTTTGGTGTTGGTGACCTGAAGATGTTGCAGTCTGAACGCTCGTTTCCTGTGTTTCTTTGTAGTGTACGGTAAACCAGTCATCCCCAGTGGTGGCTCCCAACATCCAGAGAACCCTTACCTGGAACGCCGCTCCCCTGCCCCAGAATCTGAGGTAGACCACAGTGGAGCCAACAGCGTGGGTCCCAGCCCATCTGAGGCCCCGCAGCCGGAAACGGAGCGCATCCCCCGGCCCCTCAGTCCCACCAAGCTGCTTCCCTTCATTTCCAACCCCTACAGGCATCAGAGTGATGGTGACCTGGAAGCCCTGAGGAAGAAGCTCTACAATGCCCCGAGGCCGCTGAAGAAGCGCAGCTCCATCACTGAACCAGAAGGTCCCGCAGGGCCCAACATTCAGAAACTCCTCTACCAGAAGACCACACTGGCAGCTATGGAGACTGTGACTACACCAACCACTCCCACTTACGCTGGTGAAGCAGAGAAGGCGGCAGAGGGATCGGCGGGGCCACATGTCCCAGGCCCTCTGAGTGGTACAGAAAACCACCCATCAGAACCGGGACAGACTCCTGCGATAGGACAGCCCCCATCTCACATCCCAAGTGCCAAGGTCCCTGCTCCAGCCCCCACTGAACAGACCAAACCACCCTCCACCATCCCAGAGAACGAGGACATTGTCCCCCCTCCTCCACCATCTCACCCAGCACCAAGGCCAGATGACGCTGTTTTCCCACCACCACCCCCTGCTGGCTTGGAGGATTCGATGCCCAACCTGCCCCCTCCACCTCCAGAAGGCTTCCTGGAAGAGTTCCCCCCTTACCCACCTCCTCCATACCCCAGTGGAGCAGAGCAGGACAGCTTGGGAGAGGACACCTTTAACATGAAGGCACCAGAAGTCACCGGCCAAGTCACCCTACCACCGGTATGACTGCCTAACTTAAACTGCAGAATCACAATTCTTATGTGGCCGTAGAGTTCAATAATGCTGAGTCAGGTAAAGGGTTGATACAATCTTGAGTCCACAGTATAGATTCTCTTTGTCTGCCTTTGTGCTACATGTGTTTTTAAATCCCCTCACATGTTTGTTTGTTAGTCCTACAGAGGCGGGTCAGGAGTTACAGTTGGTGCAGATTCTGTTTTTTAATGGACTGCTGCAATGACCTGGTCTGATGTTATATAATTAGATAATCCTTTTCAAGTACCTCTATTGTTTCTGGAGAAAATGGGCCTTATTCTGCTTACACTAAGCGGATACCCACCCCACTTTCCCACCAAATGCAATCTGTGTTGAAAATAAACACCAGTTTACATGCTCTTGTTAAGCTCTTAACGAAACCCCTTAAGTGGGTTTCATGGTGAGGTGGCAGATTTTACCCCAAAAGGGCAAACCAATGAGAAATCAGTGTTATGACCCATTTTACCAGCTCGTTCCGTTTGTCACGTCCATTTGGTTGCATAACAGTGGTTTTAGAGAACTGAATTTGTTTCTTACAGCTTGTGCTGGTAAACCAGATTAGCAAAGCTCTTAGAGCTGGAAAACAAGTCCCTCCTCTTCTCTCAGTCTACATCGAACGCAAACAGAGAGTGGACGCTTCCACCTCAGCACAATGAGACCCTGCAGTCTCTCGCATTAGGTTTACATTTGACTTTGCTGTGTTGTAATAGCTGCTTAAGATAATTTCTCTGATACACAATAATGATTGCATCTTCAGGGAAAGAGGACCAACTTGCGCAAGCCTGGCTCTGAACGCATCGATCACAGCATGAGAGTGAAGTTCAACCCGCTTGCTCTGCTGCTGGACTCCTCTCTGGAGGGAGAGTTTGACCTCGTCCAGAGAATCATCTATGAAGTAAGACTTTTTTTCTCCACAAGAGATGGTTTCTTTTGCATCTTTTTCTGCTGTGTTCTTTGGCAACTCAGATATTTTTTATCTAAACTTTGGTCTCACCTCTTCCCTTGTAATTTCTCAATCACAGGTCGAAGATCCAAGCCAGCCCAATGATGAAGGCATCACAGCTCTTCACAATGCTGTCTGTGCCGGACATACTGAGATCGTCAAGTTTCTTGTACAGTTTGGTGTCAATGTCAATGCTGCCGACAGTGACGGCTGGTAAGTTCACTGCCGACGTGGCTGACGAAGGATTCTTGTATCTGAACCTCAGACATGTCTGAGCTTTTATAAGCAGTCTACATGTTTGTTATGTTTGTTTCAATTAAAATCTGGACAACATAATCCTTAGTGTGAGTTGTTTGAGTGGGATACTTTTAAAGTCTTAACTCTTGAGGTTAATATGTATAATATAATGCTTTGCTCTGCTCTTCTCTCTGCTCTGTTCTCCTCTTTCTGCCTTTTCTCACCCACCCTCTAACACAGGACACCTCTTCACTGTGCTGCATCCTGCAACAATGTGCAAGTGTGCAAGTTCCTGGTGGAGTCTGGTGCAGCGGTGTTTGCTATGACTTACAGCGACTTGCAGACAGCAGCTGATAAATGTGAAGAGATGGAGGAGGGATATACTCAGTGCTCTCAGTTCCTCTATGGTCAGTAAAGCTATTTTACTATTTGTGATTTCTTTGTTTTTGTTGCGAGGTTATGCGTGCTTTTTTTTCTTTTGTTTTTTGTTTTTTTGCTTTTTCCCATTTTATTGTGGCCCGTGTTTCTGTCTGGGTAAAAAAAAAAGTCACTTGAAACCTTTCTGTGCTGATCATGTTTGGTATCTGTTTGCCCTCAGGTGTGCAAGAGAAGATGGGCATCATGAACAGGGGTGTGGTCTACGGTCTGTGGGACTACAGTGGGGAAAACCCTGATGAGCTGTCGTTCCGGGAGGGAGACTGCATGACCATCCTGCGCAGAGAGGACGAGGACGAGATTGAATGGTGGTGGGCACGCATGGGCGACACAGAGGGTTACATTCCCCGCAACCTCCTTGGGGTGAGTCACTGAAACTGTGACTGATGATAACAGTTTTTGTAGAAGCATATGTGTGTTATTGACACATCTCCTTGTTGTCGTTAACAGCTCTACCCCAGAATAAAGCCGAGGCAGAGAACTCTGGCTTAGAACACAAAGACGCCCTGCGCATTCCAGTCTGCCAGATCTCCTCAAAACACACACACACAAACACACACAGGCTTTAACAGACTGGGTAAGACAAGGACACTGCTGAAATAAAGAGAGAAGGACAGACCAAACAATATGAAGGATCAACGATTAACTCTCTCTCTGGCACTTTGTTTCTGTATCTACAACAGAGGGATTCTCCCTCACTTATTTTTCCAGGCCACACTGTGTACTGTGTACTTAAGACACTATTGGCATTCTTTTTTTTTCTCCCTTTATTCCACTGTTTTTGTTGTTTTTGTAACTAGTGTCTGAAACTATTTCTAAAGTGACAGAAATTCAAATGTTGGGATGTAAATGGAACAAGCAGTATTTTTATTCCTAGAAAGTGATTTTTACACTTTTAAATAGTCTTTTAAAACTTGTTTTCTGGGCTACTGGTTATTTTTTTAACACACTTGCCGATCACAAGTTGAATGAGTGGATGATGATGATGATGATGATGGTGGTGATGATGCTTTTGATTACCATGACAATCTTCGGGGGCTTGTTTCTCATCATCAGTGCTGAGTGATTGCGCCTCTGTATGCACTGGAGGTGTAAAGTTTCAGTTGGGACCACCACTGTTCTGGCTAAACAAATAGAAAAATGAACTGATTTGGTGAAAGGAAAGAAAAACGGTGATGAAGCTTTTGATCGATCTATTGCTGTTCATTCTGTGGTCCATGATACCCAGAAAGCCAGTCTGCTCTGCTTCACTGGCACACGGTTGAGATGCCATAGACACTGTGTATACGTGTTTTTCTATCACAAAAACTAGTGAAATGTTGCTGTAGGAATGACACTGTTGTGAAAGTGGACATTCAAACTCTTTAGCAGTCCTTTGACACAAAAGGAGATGTCATGCAGTATGAGTTTTATTACAACCATTTAATGACCGTATAGTAATGTAAAAAGGCCAGCCTAATACCAGAAACCATGACTTTTTGTAGTATTCGCACTATATTGTAAAGTCAGAGACAATTTCTAAGTCAAATAAAAACATAATACAAAAATAAAAAAAGACGGAACTTGTACATTATGAGTTCCCAAAACCCAGCTCATCACGTATCTGTCAATGCAGATGTATTTATTTTTGTTACCTTATTTTCTTTAGCCCTTTTGTTGGAATTATAACCACAAATGTACTGTAGGATTTCAAGCATTTACAATAAAATACTTTGTACTCAGTTTATGTTGTCTTCTGGTTACTGATCACAAATGCAGACTCTTCTCCAGCTGTTTGGCATCACTGTGACAAAGACACCAGATTGATGTTCAAGTCAAGCTAGTGAATGTGAGAGTCTTGTGAGGAAATTATTTTATATGCAACGTTTGACGCCCTCTTCTGGACAGAAGGTGAAATTCACTTCTCAGAATTTATTCAAGTATGAAACACTTCAATCAGGCTATAAAATAATTTTGTTTGGTTGCATAAGTGATGCAGGACAACCTGATTTAGGCAGGAAGGAAAAATTATACCTGACCATCTTTATTTGTACTGCTGCTGTTGGAGACTTTACTGAGCTTTATGTTTGTGTAATGACTTTTACACAGTAGTGAATTGATTCGAGATATTGACAGTGCATTTTTAAACAATCTGTGTACGGTGATATCACTCATTAGATCACTGTTAAGTATGTGTATGTGCAGAGGAAGCACCTTTTCTCCCTCAGTCTCTTCAGACCAGGAAAATAACACGCAGGTGAAAGAGGTGTTTTGGTTTTACACACAAAATTAAGTGACATGATATCCGTGGCTATGATACAGCCTATTATTTTAGTCACAGCTGTGGTTAAATAATCTTTATAAGTGGGCCTGCCTGTGAGTCGGGTGTGTTCGCTGGATCCCATGGATGTATGAAATGTAGGTAGCATAAAGAAAAGTGAAGGTTTTGTGGAAGCATTTATTCATTTAAAGAGAATTTGTGACTTTTCCCTATGAATATTTGTGGCACCTCATATTTTATCAGCTACCAGCAGTATGCATCTCGAGCTCATCCAGCTCCCACATCAAGTATATTCTCACAGCTGCACTTTCCAATCAGCAGATAAAAGTTTAGTTGCCTACTTGTGAAAGAGAAATAGCAGTGCAGGGCCCAACCATCTTTCAAAGTCTGCAGCTATATGTACCAGAATTATTACTGACAATAATATATCAGATTACCTTCTATAAAGATATATCTTAACATACTACATCTGTTCATAATCATCATACATCTGTTATTTTTTGCATTGTCATCCTCTGTGTAACATTGTTAGCGTGTGTTAACATTGGAGATTTTCTCCCCTTGACAAAAAAGGAGGAAAGACATTAAATAATGCGACTTCTTCCCATTTTAGTTCACTGCCCCAAAACCAAATGATTAGAGAATACTGCTGAATAATAGCTTTAATATCCTTTTAATTGCCTCGCTCAAAATGAGAGCAAACAGCTTGTGGCCCCAACAGAGGATGGCAAGAAAATGAACAATTTCATAAAAACGTCAGTATGAATTACAGGTGAAAGATGAGAACCTGAGGAGGACTTACCAATAGAAATAGCTGATGTACCAAGTGCTGTACATGCTTTTGTCTTTATCTGTCATAATGATCACTTGGAGTGCTTCATCGTCTGCAGAGTAAACAAATTACAGGGCTGAAGTGACTGCTGGTGACGGTCTGTGTCCAGAACAGGTTTGTCTGTCACACCAAACACTTCCTTGTGCCACCGTCTGTAAAAGCTGAAAAGGTGGTGTTCACGAGGTGCAGACGTACAGCTGTGTTTTGCAGGTATTTTGTCATGATTGTGGTGGTATCTAAAAAAGACTCACAAGTATCCCCTACAATTAATCCTTGCATGGGCTCATGCCACAAATGTCAACCTCTTTTGGTGGTGCAAGAAGAAAAGTTGGTGGATCACCAAAGTCATTAGGAATCATCCACTGGGAACAATAATCATCTGCACCATATTGAATGGAAATTTAGAGTGGTAGGGACAGGATGATTTCATTATTAACTACAAAGATTTGATCTTATGGTGGCACTAGTGGAAGAGTTGGGAGATCATCAAGATCGGCAGTATTCATCCTCTGGGGACATCCTCTGTCTGCAGAAACCTTAGTGACAAAAAGCTACTGGTTATTAAAAGTCTGGACTAAAAGTGATGGACCAGCTACAGCACACCCAAATGATATGAACAATTTACGTATGTTTTGTCTGCAGATCTCTGTACATCTTATTGTTATTATTATTAGCAAGGACGCACACCTCCTACGGAGTACTAATTTATCTACAGCACATCTGTATGTCCACATACTGTGAGCTCATCACACCACCACTTCTTCAGGTACCACTGTTGCCATGGTAACATGCTCCAGAGATGCCCCTCCCTCCCTATGCTCCCGTGAAGTTCCTCCGTTGTGTCCCCGTGTGAGTTTTGTGGGGTTAACACAGCTGAGTGTTTAAGGCAGAACCCCTGTGCTGCATGATTCCCCCGCTGAGCCGCAATAAGGAGCTGAGATTTTTCAAAAATAGGCTGAATACGGCACCAACACTGCCCACCGAACATGACTAACTGCATTCATAATTGATTTGTGCATTCATTATGGATTAAAAGTTCTGTATAAATGTGAGAAGAAAGATGAATAGCTGCTGTTTTGTCCCTTAATAATCAGAGCTCTTATGGATCTCTGCAGCACAGCAGGCATGATCCCTTTGTGTTCTAAGGGATGTGTTTTTTTATGAGCATTGTGAAGACCTGCAGGGTGCGTACACACAGATAAAGATCTCATCTGTGTCGCCACTGTTGCCTCATGCAATGTAATGACTAAAGTCCCATGTATATCCCCTGTGGGCATGTTATTTCATTGGGTTTGTGTATCTGTGGGGACAGAGGCAGGGGAGAGTGATGGAGGCGGCTTTCCTCACAGGCACCTTCATTAAGCGTCGGGCCCCCGTGTTACAACATCCGCATTTACTAGGATATGAGATCTGCCGCAACATGAATCTCACCCAATCTAGAAAAGCAAAATATCACTTTTTAACCTGAGGGTCTGGAGGGGAGGGAGAGGGAGGCGAGGAAACACATTAGGAGCAGCAGGTGGAATTATGTCTGCATGCCTGGATGTGAGCAATGTGAGTCCTCCACAAGCAACTGAGGGCTGTTTCGATAGAGGGAAAACCTAAAGCAAAAGTTACATCTTTAGTTTATGTGTGCGCTGTCCTCTGTAAACCTGCAGCAACGGCTAAATGCAGTGAAGTTGTAGATGAAACTTTGTTGGCGAATGAGAGTTTTTAAGTGTTCAGTTCATAACAAATAACTTTTTTTTTCTGAATCAGCAGCTGTTTTCAGGGAAAAGCCGGTGACTTATATCTGTATCAGACAAACAAAGTAAGCTTTAATATGCCAATGCAACTTAAAAGTTACATACTCATTGGAGGCCAAACTCATATATTTGCTGGTGAAGCTGGTACCAAAAACAGTCCAACCAAAGGAGAGTGAATGTTAAACTTACGTTCACCACAAGGCTTGAAACACACAAGGCATTGTTTCTCCTTATCTGCCATGTGTGTAAATAGGCAACTGTTTGCTAAGTTTGCCATATCAACTTATAAGGTGATATCTGTGTTGTGTTAACAGATTGTTTCTGCTCCACCCAAGTGTCCCCCTCCCCAAAAAAAGAAAAAGAAAATAGGAAAATCAGATCAGCAACTGCAGATTAAAGTTTGGCAACCTAATATGATGCTCACAAACTTTACCTTGATAAGTACCAGACCAATAAAGTGCTGGAGAATCACATGTTTACTTGATAATGATAACAACATGTTATCTCTCTCTCTCTCCCTCTCTCTCTCTCTCTCTCTCTCTCTCTCTTCTTTGTCAGGAGAGATCAAAGCAACATTTCCAGATATCAACACAAGATAATAATATGATTAGATAATCCTTTAATAATGCCTCAGCAGGGAAACTTGCAGTGTCACCAGAGCAAAGGGGATGATGCAACAGTAAGAGGCATAAAAAAAGCAAGATGAAGTCGACTAAATAACAACAATAAAGACAATTAGACTTATGACAAGCAATTATAGTAATAATGAAAAAAGCAACTAGTATGATTTACAAATTTACATCTTATAGATTTAAAAGGCTGAATTAATAATGGCAGCACTCACAGACACTACATGTGAAATCACACTTTGTTAATAACAGTGATTCTCCTTCACAATGACTGAAACTGGATGTGTATGTGTGTGTGTGTGTGTGCCTCTGTGAGCTGGGTGCAGTTCCCTCCGCGGCCGCCAGGTGTCAGCGTGGCGCCGCCCCGCTGCGGTGAGGCGGGCAGGTTGGACTCGTGCACCTTCTCTCACTTCACCTCACAACTGAGTCTGTCCCCGCGCGCACCGGAGCTCGTGGCGGATACACCCTGACCAAAAAAAAGATAAAATATAATAAAAGAAGTGGCTCAAAGATCCTCGTCCATCGTGAAGAAGAAGGAAAAAAAGGAGGGCTGTCTGTGTGATTATTCAGAGGGCGGACCACCTGTGACGGCAAATCATCAGCTACTACTGCGTGTGTGTGTGAGTGTGTGTTTGTGCGGGGGATTAAAGTCCAGTTGGATTATCTGCGAGATCGAGGAGACACGCGGATCTTTCTCTCCGAGGAATTTCAGGTGAGAGGCGCCGAACATGACGCGACACACACACACACACAGAAAAATACCTCCACTCACTGACACACACACTCGATTTATTGGTGTTGTGATACATTTTTTCAGTGACAGCTGTGTGGGGTCGTCAGATTTCATCTCTTAAAATGTTTATTGACTTAATTATACAACGATCCTGAGAGGAGTTTTCACGCGAGAAACTCTTTAAAAATAAAATATCTCATTGTTGGATGTTTCCTCCTCTGCTGCAGCCAGATTCACTGACTAAGCTGAGGCAGGAATTGACAGATGAATAAGTGTGAAATGAGCTGATTTGGGGATCTAGAACACCCACTGACCCTCCTGTTATGACCTTCTTTTTTTTACTGCATTACTGCATCACCTGGTGACTTTCAGCACCTCAGATCATCAAAGGGAGGATGTGGAAGAGTTCAGTTCACTACATGCAAAGTCAAGCTGGAGCCTGTGATTCATATTGGAAAAAAAAACATATGGCAAGATGGCAGCTGAGCAGCCCTGATGAGTGTTAGATCAGCTGTGAGCACACCTTGATGGTGATGTAGGTGCCTGAGGAGGGTGATTGATTAGTTTAAGAGGGTTAATCATCTGTATCCTGTCCAAGCTGATGGCCTTTGTGAGAGAGAAACCCCACTTATCTGCCTGTTCAGTCTTCAGATGTTTACGGCTTGGTGTGGTAGGGGTGAGGTGAAAAGGCCTCTGAGGTGTGTAAAGATGTGATCATGTGGCACAAAGTGTGTTGTTGTTACGTAGATGCTGTCCTTGATGCTGTTTTGTGCTCTGGTTTCTGACTCATATCTCATTCAGACGTGTTCATGCTTTCATCATGAGTCCGCTGGTGCCTTTGGTTTCAGGTTGCTCAATATTCTGCTGCAGCGTCTAGTTGGGATTTAGAGTAGTCAGTGTGATCTGTCGTTGCGATTGATTACATCTTATAGATTTGAAATCACAGAAAGAGGCTGAATTAATAATGGCAGCACTCACAGACACAACATGTGAAATCCCACTTTGTTAATAACAGTGATTCTCTTTCACAATGACTGAAACTGGATGTGTATGTGTGTGTGTCCATTGGGGCAAAAGTTGTTCATGTTCTTTATTTATGTATGTACAGTCTGTTTACCAAATATTGTAATTCTCTTCCTCTAGAGTGTACGTTTACTCTTTTTTCCATTTACTTTGTACTTGACCTGAACGATTAATAGGATTTTATTGCAATATAGACTTGTGCAATATTCAAATTGAGATAATATTTGTTAAAGTCAAAATATGGGTAAAAAAAAAAAAAACATTTTGAAAGTATTTTGGTGCTGAAGAGATGTTCCAGCCTACAAATTTTCCAGACTTCAGGAAATCTCTGTTTGGTATAGATCCTTGCAAAATATTATTTTTCAATGAAAAGGAGAATAATGATGAAAAATGATCATTTCTGCCAAGATATTGCAATTGCAATATCAGTCAAAATAATCTAAATTAGTTTTTTATGTTCAAAAAGATATGAATTTTAGACTTTTTAGGTTACAAACCCAGAGAGAAACTGCCACATATTTGAGGGATTCTCACAGATACAACCAATGAGCTCTAAGTTACGCACAATTATAAATGACGGTAAAGAGCGTTTCAATAACGCGTTGACCAGAATACAGTTTTATCTTTCTCTTTTGTTGTATTGTCAGAATAACTCCAGTGTGAAAGGGGGCTTTAAAGAGCCCAGTGTTCGATTCACTAAGTGACTGTACAAAGTATGAAGCGTCAGAACAAACAGAGTTCAGTTGAGTTGGCTTCCTTTTGTCTGTCTGTGAAACTAGAGTATTTTCAAGCAGCCTGTCTCTCGGTCGAAGCAAAGCTCAATGGCATTAACTGTAATCTTTTCTACCATTTGTCACACACACGCAGACACACGCGCACACCCCAACCAGCTAAAAAAAAAGAAGAAAAAAACAGTTTCGGGTCCGTTGGGACAATTGTTGTCTGTTGATGGAGCTGTCACCGCAGTGCTCCAATCTCTTCCATTCAGGCAGGTTTATAGACACTTTATAATTAGCTGATACAATCCATTTCTGTGAGTGAATGTCATGGGACCGAGAGCTGGCAGCCAGATCAGGGGGAGGACAGATTAGAAAGGTTGGGTCGTGAGTGGTGGATTCGCTGTGATTTCCTCTGGGTCAGCCTCATTTTATTTCCTACATCTCTCTTTCTACATTTTCTCAAAGTTTTCACTGGTGTGCTCGGTGGCCAATTAACAATTGAAAGCTTCTGCATTCGGGGAATCCCGAATACTCGCAGTAAGTCGGGAGTAATGGATTTTAGATGACAGAGAATCGGGAATGCCACGATTACTGTCTCTTTGCTCGACTCTGCTGGACTCTCCGGCAGCATTTTACCTCCCTGTTCGTTCCCATCTCTCTGACATTTTCATATTTTATTTCTTTTTCCCGTGGAACATTTCAATCTGAACAGACTCCCCGTTTCCTCTCGGGATTATGCGGCCACATCAGGACCATTATGGCAGACTGACACACTGACTGAAAGGATTCAGACCCTGACAGCCCATTTGAGTGATCTGCTGTGCATGAGCCAGATAAATGACTTATAAAGAGCCCCTCGGTGCACCTCCTCTGCCACCTTTTTAAGAGGAGCTTAGACAAGGCTGGGAGGGCAATTGAGACACCTTTACAGTGTTTGACAGGCCTCGGGAGAGGCAGCACATCCTGAGAGAGAATGATATAACTGAAATAATTGGTGCCCCCAAAGTATATTTGCCATACTGAGAACAAGATCGAGCTATAAAACCGTTAGAAGTAGTTAACAGTAGTGGGGGAAAAAGTATTATTTTCTAAATGACCATGTTTCAGTGATACAGGTGCCTTTTGTCCACTATGTTCTTACCTTAGTGTATTTATCCAACCCTGGAAGACCATAAGGTTGTTTAGCCTTGCATTTTCTACAGAATCATATATACTACAATGAGACTGATTTGATTAAATTTCACTCCAGTACAGTAGAAACATTCCTTTGCAGAGACCTGAAAGCCATTACTGTGAAGATGTGGATGATGTCACCGTTAAGTTAAATTTCCTGGCTGTCACAATGATGAATTTGCAATCAGGGACAGATTTTAAAACTCTTCCCTGCATCTGTATTCTGGTAAAATCTGACATCCAAGACTTTAGAGTCTGCTGAAAAGTGATGCAAGAAAGTAATAGATAATGATTATTATAGCTTTTGATCAGCCTGTTGATTTATTTTGCAATTAATTGTTCTGGCAAGAAATAGTGAAAGATACCCATCATTTTCCTTTTTGGCAGCTGGTCCAACAGAGATTCATCTGTAAAACAGTCCTTACTCACAATAGCACCACTGTGCAATTTCACAAACAGATAAAGAGGAGCAAATGTTCAGTTCGGTGTATTCCCCATCTCACTCAGATCTTACCTAAACCTGCTGCAGGTGTCACGTCTCTCTGCTGAGTTCATATGACAGGGAAATCTACCACCTGCAGGAAGACAGAAAACGAATCTAAGGGCTCATTTAATTTGTTTTGGAAAACGCTCAGCTGTAATGTAAAGTACACTTGATTAGTTAATGCGCTAAAACATGCACAACCACCACTATGATTCTTTTAAGATATAAAGAAACAATAAAAACAGCCCTCAAGCATCCGCTATCTGATGCCATTCTAGTCTAATTTATGGGCATATATTATGTATTTTCGACTATAATCATGTTATTGTAGTAGCCATCTCTATAAGTTTTCCATGTTTCCATGTTCGTATCGTGTTAGTATCCTGTTGATAGTATCTAATCACAGCATATCCAGCACTTACAGTACATCTCTGAGCCTGTGAATTTACATGCGTCTCACTGTTACTACCCACTGTTAAAATCACAGTGAGCAGAGCGTCTCTCTTATCCACACCTGCATGCCGCTGTGTTGGTCCGCTGCATTATGCAGAGCTCAAGTCAGCCGTTGTCATGGTGTCAGCCCTGAGTGACCGCCGGGACTTTGTGTTTGAGCGTAGCCGCAAACACTTTTACTAATGGCTTCACTTTTCTGCTCTTTTCCTTGCATCCATGCATGTGTGTCAGTAGATTCGATGGACGTGTGTGTGTGTGTGTGTGTGTGTGTGTGGGGGGGGGGGGGTAGAGATGGAAGGAACAAGCTGCACTCTGGACAATCAGCTTTTTTTTAGGATGGTCAAGACTCCCTTTTTCAAGGAGCTAATGGCTGTTTACATTGGGAACTGGGAAAGCATTTTAAAGACAGAGGTGGAGTATATAGAGAGGAGAGAGAAAGTGTGTGTGTGTGTGTGTGTCTTTGGCAGAGAGACATAAAGAAGCAGAGTAAGAGAGATATAGATGTCACCATTCCTCCAAATAAAACTGGATAGCTCCACAGTCGCTGTGTACTCAGCGTTGATGTGTTTGCTGGTGTATGTGATGCTGACAAACACATACACATACACACACACACACACTCATCTTCTTCTTCCCCTCCTCTCTCCATCTCTCCCTTCACCCCTCAAAAAAAGAGAAGTCCTGTAGTGCCGGAACAACATTGGCATTCACATCACAACACACATCTTAGGTGTGATCATATTTCACAATGATCACCTCGTGGATTTGGCTCCTCTCAGGTACGTCTGCTGTTTGAACCGGTCTCACACCTCGCCGGCCCGGATTGCTCCGTGTCGACATTTAATCCTCAAGTGTTTGCCTGTGCAATCGGCACGTCGCTCTGTTTGACAGTCACTGTTTGATTAACAATATTTTCAGTCGTGTGTTTGGACTTTTATTGAGCGGCTGCACTTTGTGTCTCTTTCATATCTCTGTCATCCTCATCAAATCCTCCACATCAGCTCATCTAATGCATTTGAAGCTGCGGCACTCAACTTCGCGGTCTCTCTGTGCTCTGCAACTGCTTCCTGTGACTTTCTGAGGCGACACGTTCAGTCACAGTGCCCACATTCTCCACCGCTAACGCCGTTGTTTTTGTGTGTGTTTGTTATTTCCAGGTTTCTTCAGCACTCTCTACAGCGCACAGTGAAGGAGGCTGCCTGCTCGCCTGCCAGCGTCTGAGAGCGTGGGTGTGCGTGCGTGTGCATGCAGTGGTGTTTGCGAGTCGTAGGGTGAACATGTTTGCGTGAGCGCCTCTGCACGCGCGTACACCCTCAGAGTGTGTGTGTGTCCCGTGAGACGCTCGACGGAGATGCAGGCAGCTCGATCCCCTGCGGCACGGCTCCTGCTGCTGAGCTGCTGTGTGTGCGCGGCGGCCGGCTACCCGTTCCGAACGCCCCTGGACCTGGATGTGACTCCACGCGTCACCGTGTTGAGCAGCGGTAAGCGTGGGTACAAGCACCCAGTGGGGTTTCCTTCTTACATCAGTACGTGAAGCACACTCTCGTCGAACGGTCATTTGACACACGAACATTATCATCTTTTAGTTCAGCACCTTAAGATGACTCATAACTCATTTACATTCAGACCAGCAGCCGTTTTGTAACAGGTTTCTCCATTTGGAAAGAAACTCTTTACATGTTCTGCCTCTTCCTGTAGTATTTCAGGCACCACCTTCTTTATCTTGTTTTCAGTTTTATTTATTTTCCGTCTCTCTTCTCCCTCCTGTTCCAATTTTTTTTTTCCCCAACCAACTTGCACCGACTCCCTCAGGTAAAACTCACACCAGCCTCGTCTGTAAACCATCTGTATATTCTTTTTTTCTTTCTTTTTTCCTTTTTTTAAACAAATTATTATTCATTTACCTTGTGCGAGTGATGGCATGTAGCCTGAGGTGCTACAGAGACGGTGGCAGATGAGTGAAGTGCCAACACTTGGATCCCTGCGGAGCATCCAGGAAGACTGACACCACTGTAGGTAGTTGAGAAACCCCGTAACCATGACAACTGTTGTAGTGTGGCGCAAGAGTGCTGTATACAGTATTTTTTCTTTTGCGTGTGTGTATGTGTGTGCATGAATGTATCTCCTTAAAGCTGTTATCTGATCCCGGACTTTATTTGTTGATACACAGACGTGTGAAAGAAATTTTCTCACGTCTCCTCTTTGACTTGCAGCCAGATTCACTTCGAGTTGTAGGACAATGCCCAGCACCCCCTCCCCTTTTCTTTCTAAACACTTGTCTTTCTCACAATATATCACCTACCCACACTCATTATCAATCTTTTTTTCCCTCCTGTTTCTCCTCCTGCTATGAACCTCTCATGATACCTTTATCTGAGTTTCTGTAAATCATTGGTTAGTGCTCAAACCAGCCCACAGGTCCTCCTACACGACTCATCTCCTCGTCTCCTGCCCCGTCACTCTCTCGTCCGCTCCCCCTCCTCCGCCATCCATCCGCTCTGCCTTTCCTCTTAAGCTCTGTCTCTTTCACTCAATTTATTTCTTCATTAGTTTGCACTTTTCACGGTTGCTCTGCCCCCTTTTAATTCCTTTACCTTGCCTTTACCTCTAGTCTTTGTTTCATTTGCGTCCCTCCTCTTGATGAGAAGACTTGAAAATGCAAACTTAACACTAATCCCTTTAATCTCTGTGTTTCTTAGCAACCTAAAGGCAAAGCCTTCAAACCTGTGTGGGGTTGTGAAATCTCAAACACGCACACACACACACACCTGTCTCTCCCCTCATTGCAGCATCCCTTTATTTCCCCCATAAAAAATCTGAAAAGATGGTGCGAAGTAGGTTATTAAAGATTATTAATTTGATGAATTATGCTGTTTAGTTTTTTAGCCGCTGAAAGACTTAAAGCTGGCAAAACATAGCGAAACAGAGACGGAGCGTGTTGTTAAAAAGAAACCTGGCACTACGTCTAAATACCTTTTTATTGCACACACCAATTCTAGCCTGTCAGGTTATGCTGAGAAGTTGCAACACTTTGACATCAGTCACAGACGGTGACTTAACGATTTAACTTTGTTTATTCAGTGCCGCCTGTCGGCCCGTTTGCATGTCAGAATACCCTGAACCGTAAACAGGCCTGACGTTCGGGTGTGATTTTGTGTGTAAGGCTGTCACGTCACAGTCCAGAGCCAAGAGGTTCAGTGACTGTGCGGGCGTGCAGCGTGTGTGTGTGTGTGTGTCCCTGAACACTGTGTACTGTGCTGATCAGCTGAGGAAGTGTTTGCTCAGTAAATAATATCATCTGGGCTCCTCTCTCCGCCGCCTCTCCTGCTCCCTCTTCGCTCCCCGTAGAATGAATCAAACGCGCCTTCTTTTTTTTTTTTTTTTTTCTCGCACAATCTTGTAAACTGAGGCCAAAATCCACCGTCAAATATCACCAATAAATCTCCCCTCTGCTGCGTCACAGGCTGTTTTGAGTTACCTGGCTCCAGCTGTTAGCCATTGTATGCCCCTGTACTTGGATTACACCGAGGAAACTTGGGCATTGTCTCTGCTGTAGTGCATTGTCTTCACTCACAATGAGGCACTCGTATCACGTAGGAAGAGGTATTACTCCGAAAATCCCATACAGGTAATACTCCCTTTCCTCCCGCTGAGAACGAGGGAGGGAAAGAAGACGCCGGATCACCCAGGAGCAGTCGGGGATGGGAACTGACTGCCGCCTCTGCTGCTGAAGTGAGCAGAGTGGATTGTGTTTTGCAGGAGCTGATAGGAATCTTAATGACAGCTTACTTGATAACCACGCAGTCTACAGGGGTGGGAGGGGGGAGGAAAGGGGGGCAGTGGATTGGCTGAGGATGCAAGAAGTCTGACACTTCTTCTGTTTGGCCTCCATGAGATACTTTACTCCTCAATAGGCAGAAAAGGTGACAATTGCTGTTTTTTTCCAGCTTAAATGCCACCCATGACTCCACCCTAGTTGATAGTAAAAACCTGCTCCGCGTCAGTAACGTCAGATGTTTTAATTACACATTAATCAATTGCGACTTTGCCGCTGTGTTTTCCACAAGGGACAGTGCTGTCAGCTCACGTCACAGCTGTCCTGCGGAGATGTTGTTGCGGTTATAACACGCCTGGAGGTTACTCTGTGTCTGCCATGTGTGTGTGTGCGTGTGTGTGTTGACAGCGGTGTCATGTTTACCCAAGCTAAGTGGAGTCCTGATAGATCGTATGTGTACAGCTTACATAACTCTCCGACATCTCATGACTGCCGTGAGTGACTTCATGACGTGTTTTGTGAATGTGTGTGTGTGTGTGCCGTACAGCGCGTCTCTTTGCCGAGTGTTTGTGTGAGTGGACCTCATTCGTATCTTTTCCTGTCAAACAGACGCGTCCCAATATAGCCTGGAAAACTGGACGGGGGACAGACACACAACCCCGCATTAAGTAGAAGTGGATCTCTGGAAATCTGATGTTGTGTTGGGCCTCTTTTCATTATCTTCTTCTTCCTTAGCAGAGCTGTGCAGGATAAGCATAATCCCTTGGCTTTTCTTGTCCATAGTGGAGTTTTCATTTCATTTGTGGTCAGTGCTATATATAACTCTATAGAAAACAGACAAAAGCAAAAAAATCCTTGTTTAGTTATGCAAGCAGAGGGGCTCTATGGATGTACTCTGTTGGTCAGTGAGTCCACCAATTTGACTTGAATGACCCTGAATTTTCCCCTAGCATCGGCATGAAGTTAATATTTGTGGTTCAGCTCTTGGCAGTGTTGTCATGTGATGTTGTATAGATATTCATGTTCACAGATGCTCTGTGTGCTTTTGTTATGACGGGCTGTTTTTAAAATTTTTTTTTTTGTGTTTGTTAACTTATTTGATACTTTGGTTTATGACTATATACCTGTAAAAGTAATGACATTGTTCAGGTCAGTATGATAGCATTGTCAATGTGAGCAGGGTTCGAGTCAGGGTTGTCATGCTAGTGTTAGCTAAGAAAAGCTTCACAGTGCTGTTTGCACGGCTTTAAGTCTTGTTTGCTGTTCCATAACATTTTATAGACACTAATGCTTATTTAGTATTACAACATAATCATCAGATTCATTAGAAATGAAAATTCATTTCAGTCATAATCTAATTTATGATGATATATAGCACAAAAACAGTTATGGTCATTGACATGATAGAAATATTCATTCTAGACAATGAATTGTTATTGGGTTAATCATCATTTTAGCTCTTAAACTGAGAACATGTCTATCCTTAAACAGTACTGTAAAAAGAAGCTATTGATTGAATGGCGCTTTTCCCATTTTGGTAGTTTTTGTGTATCTTTTTCTTATGTCTGACAAAACACAAACCTCTGAACTTCACATGAAGAGATTTCCTGTGGAGCTCAAGCACAATGAAATTTAATAGAAGAATTGTCTCGATCAGTCTAAAAAAAGAAACACAGATTTTTAAAGCGAGTCCCTCGGAATTAAAGAGCGAGGCCTTCTTACCTCTTTGTACTGACGTTCGACAGTCATGCAGCGAGAAATCCATCACAGAAGATGAATGGATTTCTGTTCCTCCCTTTATTCTCATACCGTCAGGTTTGATTGAAAAAGCGCTCACTCTTGTGCCTTTTAACATGCCCCACCCTCATGGTAAGAACCCTGTGCACATTTGTCGGCTTTCTAAAAGGAGTTGTGTTTGTGTATGAATATTCACCAATATGGATATTTTCAATATTTTTTTCTACAAATTATCATATAAAAATCAAGATTAGAATAGGGCTTGTATCTGTGCAGATGGACACAGTAATTTGGTGCCACAGAAAATGAATTCCTGGAGAATTTGAGGAAATATGAATGCGAAAAGAGGAGGATTTTTCAGTGAAAAGTGTTATTTGTTAACCCACAATTGCTCCCACAGAGATGGAGCATAATCAATAGCAGCAGCGGACAGTGTGTGTGCTCAGAAATGCTCAGGTGGTAATGTGTGTAGCCACACGAATGAGACTCAGGCTGCTTCTGAGGAAATACAACAACAACAACAACGACAGCAGCAGAAGGTTAAACTGGGTTATCGTCAGTGCGTCATTCCTAAAATTTCACCAATCCTTCATTCAAGTGCCAATTATTCTGGAAATCATTTTACTGATTCAGCCTCTAAAGAGCATGCGTGGTGTGTGGATGTCTGCTGTTTCTGTGTAAATGGATGTAGCAGAGGCAGCTGGGGGTTACAAAAGGTCGTGTTCATTAACAACCAATCTTTCCCTGTCCTCTCCTACCTCAGGTCTCCAGGGCTGCAGGCGTTTCCAGTCCTCTGCAGTGAACTACAGCACCATGTTGCTGGAGGCTGACGGTGAGCGTGTCTACGTCGGGGCCAGGGGGGCTGCATTCGCTCTCAATGCCTCTGACATCTCAGCCGGCTCTGCTCTCACCGTGAGTGTGTTTGTTTCGGTGCTGCCGCGTGTCGTGCACCTCAGCTGCCACATCTTTAACTCTGCTGCGGATTCATTTGCATTCCACAACACACGAACTTTTTTTTTTGAGGCAACAATATCTCATTTTGAGGCAAAAGAAGTTATTCCCCTGTTGCCCCTTGTGTGTGTAGTCACTTTTTATACAGTAACACTACAGGGGGATGTCTGCATAAACTTACATATTAATTAGAAAAACTGTATCTTCCTACTGTAACTTTAAATAGATACAGAATTGATGTTTAGATCATCCACATTTTGGTGTGTGTTGACACAGAAATACTTTCTAATTAATGCAGAAATTAGCATACTATCTACCTCAACCTGACATCTGCTGTATCTGGGATATTCTGTATTTAGAATAACATTACTGGGTTGCACAGTCCCTTCTGTGCAACACATATTTGTGATGGTGGTCTGTGGGGTTAAAGAGCCTAAATCACATTAACTGAATCCCAACACAGGTTAATATACCTTGGTTGGTGATTATGATAGGAGCTTTCCAAATCAAAACCCAGAGTCTGATGCTGTTTTTGGCAGGAAGTTTATCTGCTATTACCATAAAATGTATCACTTTCAGTATTTCACCTCGTCACTGGTAGACTCCCCCATTGCAGGTCTCACGAACATTTTCAGACGAAACTATGCATACATAAGTCAAGTAATGACACAATCCAGAAGAGTGCAACAGCCATTTAATTTAAACAAAATAACCCCTTTTCTGTGGTACAGGTGTTGTCTAAATGGTCTGGTAAGATGACATCAGATTTCCTTCAAGGTGTCTTTTATTGTATTTCTGACAGGGTTGTTGCAGAAAGCACTTTTTTTTTGCTACACTGATCGATAAACTTGTCATATGGATGAGAACTCTTTGTCTTGTATTAGATAAGATATTCTTCAAATAAGCAAAGATAGCAGCAAGTGTCACCAAATCAACTAGAACTGAAATCTTAATGATTATAACTCGTTTTATCCTGTTTCCTTAAAGTCTTGTCAGCAACGTTGCTGTGATTGAGTGCAGTCCTCAAACTAATGCACGCTGCAGGATAACATCATCAAAGTTATCCGTCCATTTAAGTACCTTTAACATCCTCCTTCAGCTGTCATGCTGCTGTGTTTGTTACCTGGTGACAGCTTAGACATTGTAAGCTGTATGCTAATTATGTTAAAACAGCAGCGTTGTCTGTCAAAAGGTATAATTGCTGATGCGTGTGCGCAACCCTGCCTCGCAACCACTCCTCTGTTTCCCGTAAATACAAACATGTCAAGTCAGTTCTCTTGGCACAACAACAACACAATTAATTCACATGCTGTGATGGAGAAAGATATTAAGAATTAATTATTAAAGAAAAAACAGATATTACTCTTCATTTATCTGCTGTCAGATTTTTTACTAAAATGAATGCAAGTCAGTGATATGAAACCATCCAACTTTCTCTTTCTGCCTTTCTGTATGTTATGTGGTGTGTGTTAGATTGAGTGGGAGGCTTCCCCCGAACAAAAACGTCAGTGCCTGCTCAAGGGAAAAGACAATAAGGTAGGCATTTAGTTGTTCTTTCTCCCTCAGTCCTTTCTTTTCATCTTTTTGTATCTGCTTCTCTCCTATATAATAGTATTCGTTCCCTCAACATATTATGTTTTCTGGCTCTCTCTTCTTCTTCCAGACGGAGTGTTTTAATCACATCCGCTTCCTCCAGAGGTTCAACTCAACTCATCTCTACATGTGTGGGACTCATGCCTTCAGACCGCTCTGTGCATACATAGTATGTCATACAAAACAAATTACAGCCTGTGCTGTTAAATGCATTGAATATTTTCATTTCTTAGTGTAATGGTCCAGTTCTCGTCTGCTTGCATGTTGCATTTTCTGAATAAATGTGTAGATGTGAACACAGCTGTGAAAAGTGCTGTTATTCCTTTGCATTTTGTACAATGTTTCTTTTTACCTCTGTTTTTCCTTGTGCAGTTTTATGATAAAACTAATTTTCTGCCACTTTACCAAAATGTTTTGTCCTGTGTAGGATGAGGAGAGGTTTGTGATGTCATCTCAGCCTGAGGAGGGCAGAGACAAATGCCCCTATGGCCCAACAACGGGCTACACTGCCCTCATCATTGGTAAGCTCTTCATACGTTTCACTATGATCAGACCCAGTATGATTACATGTGACAGATAAACTTGAGAAGTTGTCAGTCATCACCAGAGTTTTAATCAAAGACTGAAGAAGCTGATTAGTTATTTTTCCTTCAGACCAGCAGATGTACACAGCCTCCCAGTATGAGTTCAGGAGTTTCCCAGATATCCGCCGCAACTCTCCGTCACCGACACTGAAGACAGAAGATGCCCCCACGCGTTGGCTAAACGGTGAGCTAATCTTCTGCACTGATAAGAGCCCTTTTTCGTGTTCAGGTGGCAGGGTGGTCCGAGTGCTCTTGGCTCAGCAAGCTTACACCAGCTCGACGCCTTATCTGATGAAGTAGCTGCAGCAACTCAGACACTGATTCTTAATCACTGCTCGTCGATCAATATTGCATTATTTTACTTTACTTACATTAGCTACTGATTGCACCACTGATTCTTAAAGTATTTCCTAGTTTTACATCCACTGACAGTTCTTTTTTTTTTTGGCCCAATCTGTCAGTGCAATTCTTTGGTCCAGACTAAGATATCTCAACAACTACTGCATAGATTCTCATGTTACTTCTTGACACACAAACATATTCATGTTTCCAAGACAGTGTATCCTAATGGTTGTGATGATCCCCCTTGGGTTTATGACCAAACACCAAAAACGAGTAGGATTCCCTCTGTTCAAAGCACGGCTGTGGCTTTGTGCGGCCTCACATAGCTGCTAAGATCGCTGTACAATCTTAGAATCCAGAAAACTGGTTGAGGTTGAACTGGTTCGGATTTGTGAAATTTTTGTAGATAGCTGAAGCATGTAAACATCTCTCATCCCTTTTACTTTCTGTTTTCGCCATCTGTGCAGGCTGTGTTCATATTGGGATCGCCGTCCCTTTCCCCTCTTATTACAAGCAGCCAGCTGGTCAGTTAAAGGAGGCTGCCTGCATTTATCTGACCTTTTGTGTTTAGGTGAGACACCTCAGGTAGACAAGAAGAGTATCGCATTAACTGTCAGGACAACTACCGTACCCGGTGACAGTGTATGGCTCATGTCGGCTTCTTAACTAATTGAGACCCCACAGATGTAGACGCCATCAGTGGTTAATTACTTTACATGAAGGGACAAACGATTTAATCAAAACACAGCTTGAGTCAGTGCATCTTTTTTTTTTTTCTCTCCCATACAGAGGCAGACTTTGTGGGCTCGGCGCTGGTGAGGGAGAGTTCGGGCAGCAGCACCGGCGACGATGACAAGATCTACTTCTTCTTCACCGAGAGGAGCCAGGAGCAGACAACAACCTACAGCCACAGCAGGGTGGCGCGAGTGGCTCGGGTTTGTAAGGTGAGTGCAGATTGCGGGATATCATTTCGCAACTCGGAGCGAAGCTTTGCGTCAGACTAGTTTGAGTGAAGTCTCGGTTCGTGATGGGCGAGGGCGCTATAATAGATGAATGATAAGAGGAGGGAATGCATTTGTAACAAGGCCCCAGCGTGATTAGAGGAGCAGACTGTGCAGCTGATGAATGGGCTGCAGAGTCAGTGGCGCTCAGAGTGAGAGGGACGGATGACTGCAGAGGCGAGACGGACTGCTTAGCATCCTCTGCTGCCTGAAATGTGAACATTTCCTGTCTCCCAGGAATGGGTTAAGAATAGTGAGAGCCAATTGTACAGTGTAATAACCTTGCTGTTCTCTCCTGTGGCACTTTGAAATGAAGTTCTCTCCTTGAAAGCTCGGCAGCATATTTGTATTTTAATCTTAATAGAAATGCCTCGCAGCGGCATGTGTGACATTTGAAATTTGCCACCGGCTGAATACATTTAAAAGTTTTTAAAAAATCAAAGGACAAGATCATATCAGATGCTGGATTTCCAAAAGAATCGTGGCCTTGATTCATTATTTTCAATTGTGAGCCTGTCAGTAACCTTTCAACCTTAAGCTGTGCTGGAGTCTGCTGAGGGGCAAAAATGGTGGGGTGTATATTTTTTATTTGTATAACTGTGGGGAGTATTTCGTATGGGAAGCCATAACCTTATTGAATGTATCGTTATTGCTTTCCCTTGCCATCTGTTGTGCTCTTTAGGAGGTTCACTTCCCCTTCTGTGCCACCTTGAGCCGAATGTTCAGTCTGTTTTGTCATCTATCCAGGCCCTTACCTCATATGACCTTCCCCTACTCTTCCCCCCACCTCCTCCACTGTTTCTCCTCCACTTCTCTTCCCTCAGGGGGACCGGGGAGGCCGCTTAACTCTCCAGAAACGATGGACGTCCTTCCTCAAGGCCAGGCTAACGTGTTCCCTGCCCGAGTACGACTTCCACTTCAACATGCTGCGCAGCGTGGTCGTCGTGAACGGCCCCACGCCACAGGACACTCTCTTCTACGGCATCTTCGGCCTCGAGTGGTGAGTGGGAACTCGCGCGCTGTCAAGATTTCCGGCCGACAGCGACTTTGAGCAAGCAAATGTAAATGACCGAGGCAAAGATGAAAGGCAGCAATCAATACACTGAGACAGTCGAAGAAGACAGGGTGGGATGAGATAAAAGAGAAGGAGGAGACAAGGTTTTTACCCAAATGATGTGAAGAAAGGAAGTCGGGTGAAGGAGTTTTGTAGCAGTTTGAGGAGAGAATATTAATTAGCGACGCGGATTTACATGGGCTTGAAAAGAAGTTTGAAGTCGTAAGATTTCCATCGTGGATGATTTGGCGACAGCTGTGGTCACCATGGCAACAGCAGGTGTGGTTTAATGGAGCAACCAATCTCATTGAGAAAAATTGTCTGTGGATGATAAAATGCCGAAAGTTCTGAGGATCAATCTTCTTCACAGTAAAAGCCATCATTTGGTTCACTAGTTTGTAAATGTTTATAATGTGAGGCTTTGTGATAGGAAAGATTTGGTTTGCAGTATACATACATATATTATTTTCCCGTGAATCCCTTGTGCCATGTAAGTTAATCTTAACTGTGGGAATGGTGTGCACAGAAGGGGTTATTTCCTTAAAGACTGTAACCACAGCGGCCCTTCGTAGAAACTAGTTCCCCGCTTTTCACTGTGGTTCATTCACTGCTATGTATGTCACGTATTGGCTTAAAAATGAAGTGTGATGTTTTGTGGTGCAGAAAGCATAAACAAACATTGATTCTCTTCAGGATTTTTGTTCTGCTTCTGTCTCCTCTTGAGCTACACCTCTCCCATCTCTTACCTCAACTCCCACTACACGTCTCTGAAACCATTTTGCAGTTCACTCCTCCTTTCCTCCTACTCCTCTCAGAGATGTACGACTTCTAATCAGCTTCGTAGTATCTCTGACAGCACTCATCCCCTCCCCCCCTCCACTGTGCTTTCAACCCATTTGACTCTCTCCATCTTTTGAGCTATGTGAGCCGCTGATCTACTGTAATTCTACCGCTGTCCCTATGGCAACACTGGGTTTACTGCTGTTATTGTTCATGGTCTGTGCTCTGGTCTTTTTCTCATCTGTGTGTGTGTGTGTGTGTGTTGCTGTCTTTAGGAAAAACGTGAAGGCATCTGCGGTGTGTCGTTTCTCTCTGTCTGAAGTCCAAGAGGCCTTTCAAGGACCCTACATGGAGAACCAGTACTCTGGCTCTAAGTGGAAGGAATACACTGGAAAGATCCCTGACCCACGACCTGGAACGGTAAACACACACACACACACACGCAGGCAGTGCTGCACACACGATGAAGCACAGAAAAAGAATCCCACTCCTCTTCAGCCTCCAAGGACTCACACCAGAAAACTGATCCAAAGTAAAGATGAATAAAGGGAGGAAGCAGAGGAAAAGATAGAGGGGAAACCGATAGAGAGCGTGAGTGGCAGCCTCAAGGATGAGGCTCAAAACACAACCAGCTTATGTCACGGAAGCCCATTTCCATGGCGATTAACTCCAGCCCGTAGCTTTGGCGACAATAGCTTAGCGTGGCAGCCAGGGCCATGGCACCGTTAGCGGGAGCAGACATCATCCACTGCAGTCACTTCAACACTTTGTAGGACTTAATTTTAACATTGCTTTTAAACGGAAGGGAGAAACGGTCAAAGGTTTTAACTTGGGAGCGTGAAAGCCTCTTAGAGGAGTTGGTTGAAGTCATTTGAAAATGACAAAGAGAGAAGGGAAGCTGTTCCCTCAGTCAGGTGCGGGCAGAGCTGAGTCGCCCGCGCGTCAGCACAAGCTCTTTTGTCGTCCAAGTAAAAAGTTGCATTTTCCCCAGACTCAGTCTTCCACAGGCCCGTGTTTTCTTCTTGATCCCTTAATTTTCCCCGCGGACCATCTCGCTAAGCCTCGTGACATCCTCTCCGCTTCCCGCTATCTGTCTCTATTTACGGAGAACTTTATTACACGCGCCAAAAATGTCTCTCTTCTCCCTGCAGCCCACATCGAGCCTCGCTGCTTGCTCATCACCCCTCCTCTCATCGCTCTCTTTTGGCTTCTTTTCCCGCAGTGTATAACTGACGCTCTGCGGGCCAGAGACATTAACGTCTCCACCTCCCTGCCTGATGATGTGCTGGACTTTGTCAGGAGGCACCCTCTGATGTCCCAGCAGATCCAGCCCTCGGACAGACGCCCCCTTTTGTTCAGAAGGACCACAGACTACACACAAATGGCTGTAAATGTGGTCAAAGGCTTAGATGGACAAACATATCATGTATTATATATGGGCACAGGTGTGTATGAATTCATGTCAGGTATTCGTCTTCCTTGCCTCAACCTCAGAGGCAGCTTTCGTTTTACATTTATTTCACTGTGATAGGAAACTCAAAAACAGAAACCTGCTCAAACCGGCAACCTGTCATTCCTGTTATTTGTTTTGTTGTTTCACAGTACAAAGGTTATCAGGTTATTGATTTGGAGATCTTAGACTTATCTGCCATTTGTAGTGGCTGTTTCAGCAAATTACACAGTTACTTTACATAGACAGGGCACTGTTTGCAAAGTATCTTACTTTTGTCTTGTGTTCCACTGAATTAAATGCAACTTTCACAAGGCTATGATGCAGGAAAAACATTGAATAAGGGCTTATTTGAAGACGTACATAACAACATCACAGTGGGTGTTTCTTATCCAGGTTTTACAGGTTTCTCTGAATCTGCTCTTCTTTGTCTTTTACCCATAAACACTAAAAACCTGTAAAAATATATATACTTGTCTTGCACTTAGACAGAAATAGTAAATAGTTGTAAGAGTTTAAATAAAGATGATAACAACATAAACAATTTACAAAATAAAAAAGTATGTGCTTAAGTGACTCTTTAATTAGAGAATCAAACCTACAAAGAGAGAACTCCACATCTTAGATGTTTGAAATTTCTTGAACATAACTGGCTGCATTTTCACTCTCACATAACAAAGATGGAACTGTTATTAGGAATAATGGCAAAGTAGTGGATTACCTTTTTAAAATTATTTTAAAGTGTTGCAAATAAATTTATATTGTATATGGAAACCATTAGCTGCCTTTAAGGGCTATAAATCAATCTACAACAGGCATAAATTCACATTACAGTCAGGTTGTTGTACCGCGTGTTGTTATGGTAATGTGTCTCGTCTTTGTACGTGTCACTCAGATGAAGGCTGGTTACATAAAGCCGTAGAAGTCGAGGGTCAGCTGCACATCATCGAGGAGCTTCAACTGTTTGAGGAGCCGCTGCCTGTCAACAACCTGCTGCTATCTGTTAAACAGGTATTGTGTACGGCCATCACGAATGCACATACACCGAAGGAGTCCTCTCTGTCCTACAGTATTTAAATCTTCTCTCTCCCACCCCGCAGATGAGTGTGTATGTGAGCTCTCCGTCAGGCGTAGTGCAGCTTCCGCTCTCTAACTGCAGCAGGTACGCCTCCTGCTACGACTGCATCTTTGCCAGGGACCCTCACTGCGCCTGGAGCGGAGCCCGCTGTGTGGACATAATGGCACACGCGGACAGGTGGGTGCTGGAGGGTGTGTGTGTGTGTCTGGAGGGTGTGTGTGTTTGTGATTGGATCAGGTGAAGAAAGTGCTGCAGGTGCCTTGTTTGATCTGGCATCACCGTGTCCTGTCACAGTGTCAACTCTGAGAACTGTTGCATAATCACAACACTGGCAGAAACTTGATGCTGGCTGTGATAGTAAACATAGCACGCAGCTGTGTACTTAAAGTGTACTGATTAATCTGGATAGGCACTCTGTAAAAAGCAGCTGTTATGGAGGAAATAACTGGTAAGAGGTATATAAATAGTAGTAAAATACAACTTGGAAGAAATCGAACGAAAAGTAATGGATATTTTTATGCCACAGCAAAAAAAATGTTTATTCTTTCTACTAATGCTTATTGCTATGTCTTCACAGATCCACTTTAATCCAGGACATCCAGCATGGCAGCAAGGGATGTGAGAACACACACGATGGTATGCAGGAATCTCATCTGCTGTTAGGTGCTGCTACTTAAAAAAAAAAAAAGTTTGCTTTTAACTCAGTGCCTGATGAAAGGGAGACTGAGTGTATGGAAGGACTCAAAAGATGCAGAGTTGTCATCAGACGGCACGAAGGCATCTTTGAAAGTTGATTATGCACACTGTGTTGGCAAAATCCTCTCCTCCCTTCTTTAATCACATTTTTGCCATCTCTGGAGAGAAATCTGTTTGATATTCAAGGCAGGCAAATGCCTTCTCTCACTTCACAATTTCAATCTGATAAAATGTAGCATCTTCTGCCCCCCCTCCCCAGTTGTTCTCTCTCAGTAGAAGTTACCATGGTGGCAGAAATTAAAACATATATAATTGGAGTTTATGCCTCAATAACTATAGCCAGCCTTTGATACATTTATTGGTGTTAACCAATTAACATATAAAATGAGTCAAGTTGAGTAAGAGGTGTAAACTTGTGTGAAATGACACTTTTCACTGTACTGATGTGTGTTTCAGATGTAGTCGTGCGGAGCCGCACTGTGCGGGTGGGCGATGACGTGCTGCTGCAGTGTGAACTCAGCTCCAACCTAGCGACACCTCTCTGGACTCTGGATGGCAGCGAGCTGCAGGGTTACGGACTCAACTCTGGCTTCAGGACAGGCACTGACGGCCTGCTGATCATCGAGGCCCGGCAGGACCAGAGCGGGCAGTACACCTGCTACGGAGTTGAGAACGACATCAAGGTCGCCATAGTTTCTTACAATGTCACCATCCGCTTGGACTTGCCCCCTCCCCCACCTGTTGAGCCAACTGAAGACATGTACAGTGTCTTTGCTACCCTGCCCGCACCCACTGAGCGTCCCTCCTCTGAGCGACCTCTCCCACCACCCCCAGCCCCTGGCCTCCCCCACTCGGAGCTGCTCTCCCCCAGGAACATGGAGGCTATGTACCTCTCTCTCATCACCATCCTTGGAGGTCTGTGCGTGGTTCTCACCGTGGTCCTCGTCTACGTGGGCTTCTGCCTGCGAGTGGGCCACAGAGGGAAATATTCATTACGTGCTGCAGCTGCCGCCTACCCGAGCAGTAAGAAGCACAACAGGAGCAAAAAGCAGCACAGGAACTCGTCCCACATGGAGCTGAAGACGATCTCGAGCCACTGTAACGGCAATGGCATTTGTAATGGAGTTTCAAAGCAGCATAACGGCGACATCCAGGATGGAGGCTTCCTCCAGATTGTTCCAGGTGAGGGTCACCCGTCACCCAACAAGGAGCCTCCTCCTCCGGCCCCTCCGCTCCCACCGACTCCACAGCTTCCCTCTCCGGAGTGCGACTTTCCCAACGGCCTGTCAGCCACACTGCCCAGCGTCCTGAGGAGGATGAATGGCAACAGCTATGTACTGCTGAGGCAGAGCGACTCTGAAAACACGTCACCGCTCTGCTACTCCTTTGCCGAGGAGCTCAACAAGATCTTAGAGAAAAGGAAACACACTCAGCTGCTGCCCAGGCCGGACGAGAGCTCGGTGTAGAGAGAAGTTGCTCCCCCTGTGGTGGGAGGACTGATGTGTTCTTACCTGGTGCTGAAGTGCCTGTCACATGACTCATCATTGTTGAGGACTAAAGCAATGAGAGTCTTCTTTACATTCTTTACTTTGGATTTTCTTTTTAGTCCACTTTGAGACATTCCTGCTTTTTGAACCTCTGTGCTGTTTGTCAAACTAATTCTCAAATTACCCAACAAATAACTAGTGAGGATGAAGGACCCGGCATGAAATGGACATAAAATGTTATCTACCTCACCTCAATACTGCCCAGAAGGATATTTGTAGTCAGTCTTTGGTCTGAGCTGATCATTAGAGCTGAGATCTCGGCAACATTAAGATCCACAAAGCACAATGCTCCGATGAGGAGCAGAGCCCCCACAGGAATATAAATATATGTGAAGACTTCTGCTGTGTGACGGTCATATTTGGCTCGATTTCAAGTGGAGGGCAGCTAGCCAAAGTTTGTTTGCACTGACAAGTGCACAGATGGCCTATGCATTTTTAAAACATGACATTCACATAATGAATATTGAGGGAGATGGACGTGGTGAGCGAGGGAATTTCACTTAACCAACAAAATAACCAACAAAATAACACACAGTAACTAATGACAGCACATAACATTTACATCATCATTAAGACATGGTGAACTAATCACTATTTAATATGACTATTAACCACAATTTGGAGTTAAACAATTGAAGATTTTTATTAAATCTTTTTATGTGACTCACTGATAACATAATGTAGCTTGAATCATTAATGAATGACAACATTAATGATTTCAAATAATTATTTATAGTGGTGTAAAAATTGGTAAGAACTGAAATGAGTAACCTTTGACTAACCACAGTTAACAGTTTATTGGTCTTTACAATATCTGCAGGTAAACTTTTGATTATTAAAATTGTTGTTAACACTAATGATTATTACTACACTTGGAGCCTTAACTAACAGTTGCAGCCGAGGCTGACAAACCATCAGAAATAGCTAAAACTGGCCTTGTTATTGTGAAGCCTTATGTTGGCCAATAAATATCAGTTCACATAAACATTGTAAGGTTCTGCCTTATATATAAAATTCACAAGATTTAAGAAAAGACAAGGAAATAATGTTATGTGCCATTACATAATTGATTGAATATTAAATAGTGACTATTTCACCAAGTCTCAATAAGATAATTTTAAGAATATTTGACAGTATTATTGAATTGAATGCACTTTAAATTCTAGTTTTAAAGCGCCTTGGGAAAGATAAGGGACGCTTTTTATGGACTCGGACTCTGCAAACTGTCAAGGAGCAGCAGGCCGGAGGAGCTTTTCGATTGGCCGTTTCTCAGGCTGACGAGCCGCAGCAGTGACGGACGCAGCTGTGTCTGCTGGACCTTGTTTGACACAAGCGGATCGGAAGGAAAACACTGACTGTGTCTCAGCAGAGCCTGAATCCACCGCTGAGTGACACCCTGCATGAGGCTATAACACAGGATGACAGACTGTGGGAGAGCAGTGTTTGCCAGACGCATCCAAGGTAAATCATTTTAGTAACCTAACTGCACATCTCCTGCACAGGCACTTTGCCAAACAAGCACTTAGAGAAATAGATCATGGAGTTAGAGCGTGTGGTCACCGCGCCAGTGTTTTTAAATACTGGATCCACGCAAAACACGGAGAGCACAGTCTTATCTGACAGTTTACTGAATTTAAATCCATTTGGATGCTAACAGCTTGTTCATCTGACTGCCGGGTTGTGTATAATTTGTGGGAAAGTTTTGGTTCAGAGACGCCCAAATGAAAACATCTGCTTTAATCTGATTCACACACAAACTGTATCGCTTGAGATAAATTAACAGTCTGACAGGATATTTCATTTATGAGGGGAGCCCAACCATGGAAGATATTAAAACAATCACCGGAGCTTCATTTCTGGAAGTCACGAGCGTCACGCTTGACACTCTGGGGCTGGCATATCATTTACACCAAAGAAAATGAAGAATGAAAGAAAGAATTTTTTTTTATCTTTTACATGCATCACAACTTTATCTTCAGAGTAGTTTGGTCGTTATCATTCAACATCACACTGTTTTATTTTCATTACACTTGCTGCATCTCAATGATGTCCATTCAGAGGGCAGCGTTAATTAGAGACATGTCTTATGACAAGTCTGACCTTACTGCAGATGGAGGGAGAGAGGAGGGGATCTCCCCGGAGAGCTACAGTACGAAAGTCTCTCAAGCTCCCAATTATTTCCCCATACCCTCGGGCTCAGACAAGGGTTTTGTATTCTATTACTGCGTGTCAAAATAGAACCTGCCGAGTATACGCCGTCGGCTTATGTGCACATGTAGCCGAGCACGTCATACGCCTCCATAGGTGGCCGTGTGGCTCGCATGCATAGCCGCACATTAGATTGAATCCAACAAGGGCTGCGACGTCAGGGTGTGAAACGCTGTTTGAGCTGCTGCGCTTCGCTCAAAGAGCAAAGCTTTCCAGTCAGCGCCGTTGATCAAAGACATGAAAGGAGAGAGAGGACGTAGCTGCACATTAAAAGTGTTCATTAAAGCCCTTTGACCTCGTTTCAAAGCATGAGATAAAGTGAACACAGTGGCAGGGGTTTTGTTTGTCAAGTGTTCGTTCCATATTTCTGCATGAACACCTAAAATCAGTGTTGCTAATGTATAAATACTTTGAGATTTGTTTGGAAAAAGCCGCATGTAGTCCGGTGTGATGCTTTTAAAACAACATCCTTTGGTGACATATTGCTGATGCTTTAATTTATGCCTGAATTTTTTTTTTCTCTGTAGGTCTGATGAGCACAGGTCAGTTTGAATCTTTCTTAATTTCTTTCCCGGGGATACCATCTCCCAACCAACATCAGATGGCAGGACCGAATGCAAAGATGTTCTTTTAACGAGCAGTGAAATGAAATGCACCATCATTAGTGGACGAAGGCGCCGGAGGAGAAGGAGAGGCCTGTATAAGGGCTACAGCATGAGAGTGTCTGCACCTACGGCTCTGCTTCCTCACGACTGGAATGAAAATAGTCGGCTGCTGCGTCTCGGCGGGCGGCGTTTGTTCTCCAGACAGCAGCTCTTTGTGCGCAGAGAGCGACCTTGCCTCTGTTTGATGCAAACTTGTTAGACGAAACCTGACGTATAATGACCTTTTTCTCACACTCGCTGCATGAATTATGTTTTAACACTGCTGTGTATTTTTTCTTTAAATCAAGGAAACAAGGAGAACTCTTCTTCAGATTAACGAAAAAGTGCCAAGGTTGAAAAGTGCTTTGTGAGTCTATTTTCTTGCAAAACCAGAAGTGGGGAAAAAAAAGATTTTAAAAAAAAGAGGTGTATTTATTTTGTAATTTTGTACATTGTGTTTTGGAAGTTGTTGTCAATGTTTAAGTGCCGCTTGTGAGACACCGTCCTGTCGGAGAGGAGGCTCACAAATGCCTGTGTCGCACAAAATGTGATAAAATAGAGCACGGTAGCCAAAAGCATGCAAAGGCTGTACCAGCACCGCACAAGTTAATATTTATAACCTACTAATGGAAGGAAAATTAAACCAACTTCACTGTAAGAACTATTTATTCGGCATCTTTCAGCTTTTCTGTCACTGTATTGTCCTCATTGATTCCTATTTGCATGTTACGCCATGCTTGTGCACACAGCGAATCTTTTACTAAACTAACACAAAGGGCAGTGGGTTCCTTCACATTTCAGCCATTATGAATTCAAATAAAACTTTGTACTTCAACCTCTTCCTGTCCTCGTCATTGCTTGTGTTTCTCCATTCACATTTCACAAAGAAAGGCAGATGAACCTTGAGCGTTTTCTCTAAGAGCAGGACGCTCGTCTGCATTGTTGCTGGAAGCGGGCCTGAGATCCTGCAGCACAGCTTGGGGCTGTAAAATCATGGCACAGAGTGGTATGGAAAATGTCACCTGGAGGTTGATGTCCCAGCACTGGTTCAGATCCAGTTGGAGAATCTAAGGACAATGTTGACAGAAACACAGAATACATGTCCTGTCACGGCAGAAAATGTTCCCTTCAGTTGACGCAGCTCGTATAGAATAACAGCAGCCTCCTTACTTTTAATCTGAGCCTTTTGATCTTTTAAAAATGCCAGTCAACGTATTACACGCACTGATTTTTCCATCATCCATTCAGCCTTTTTACTCGTGTTCCTTGGTAAGAGGGCAACACCCAGCTTTCAGACAATAGCTCTGTTGTTATAATATCTTTCCGGCAGCACGACAAAACACCCATAAATAGGACAGCCATGTCATGCACACGCAGACAAACGCAGCCAAAGGGCGATCTGTAAAGCTGCCAGGTACCTGCAGTGTGTGCAGCTTGACATGTGATTAACAAACTGTCATGGTTGGTGTGTTATTTACGCAGTGCTGCCTCGGGTTTAATCAGGGTCAACAGAGCTCCGTCTGCCTCATGAGTGGCAGAATGGAATATTTTCATTTTATTCACTTAAAATGTGCGGATTAAATGAAATGCTGCTGCTTTGATTAAATGTGTGCGCTTTCAAAATAAACCCTTATCTTGCACGGGGGCTGACTTGATGAAAGTTGTGATAGTGTGGGTCAAGTGTAGGTGTTCCTTTGGGCAGCTGAGCCTAACTTGGGGGTCAAGAATTAAATCTAAGAGGTAATGAGATTATAACAAATTGTAATACTGTACAATCAATCATACTTTCACCCACGCTTGTTACACGACTCCAGGGATGCTGATGTTGGCCTGGCAGTCTGTTGGCCCACCACTTTGGTCCAGACGCGAATATTTTAACATCTAACCTACTTGACGATTTTGCATCCAGCGTTGAAACGATGTTCCCCAGAGGATGAACCATCAACAAGTTTGGTGACCTTACTTTTCTTGTAGTCCCACCGTAATGTTATATTTGTGTTTTTAAGCCAGTGCCAATAACATCTATTGGATTTATAGGCCAAAAAACTGGTCTGTACCTCATAATGAATTATTGTCTCTTTTAGATCAGGTTTCATTAATTTTCCCCTGAAGTGAGGTTTCCAAGTTTTTCTTAATGAACACCAAGCATTACCAATGAAGATGTTTATGTTTTATTCAGTTACGATTAGTGTTTGGTTGGGGTTAGTTGAAGGTGGTGAGATCATTTTATTTAAACACAGTCCAACTTACTGTTTGCAATATATGCAACTATCTAAAATAATAAGTATACAAAAAAATCACTGTTGTATTCACTGTAAACAACCAATGTATTTCAAGTGCAGAGGAAGAAATATATCCTAAAATAGAAAAACTTTCTTAAGTGGTAAGATAATTTACGTGCTGGGCATTTAAACTTTAATCCCTCTCATCATTGTTCAAGTGTAATTGCTTTTATTGGCTACAGTTGTGCCGTCTTGCTGTTGTTCAGACACATTCATCTGCCTGTGCTATTTCTAAAGCACTTCATCCCGTAGTAATAACCTGTCAGGTGATTTAATCTGAGATTAAAACATTGATTCTATTCCTGGAAGAGATTTACATCTCAGAGAAAAGACAATCTCAACAGATCTTCTCTCTCTGAATCCAAGCTGTAGATAAACATCATCCCAGGAGAGACAGATCAAAGGGCTTTCAGTGACAGATGATAATAAAAAATAGATTGTAGCTTGCAGACATCAATCATATATCAAGGTAACCTTCAGTGAGAACAGAGTAGAAAGTGTAGAAATCAAATTGTCGCAGCTCCTCTTGTTCTTCCCTTCTTTGTCCCTGCCGGCTCCATCATTTCTCCTCTTCTTTATCTCTTTTAGTGGCTGTTCTGACTCCTCATTTAGACAGCAGCGGCGCTTTCGTGTTTGCCAGAGAGGGACTGATAAACAACAAGAATGGAGAGACACCCAGAAAAGTGTGAGTGTCCTACATTAAAACACATGAAGTCACACAAATGTCACGTGGGAGAGATCAGGAAGCAAAGTTGGTGTGGCTCATTAAAGCCGAGGAAAGGACACATAGCTTTTACGTGACTATCGCTTGCTGCTTTCAGAAAAGGACACAAAATAACAAAGACATGAGGAATTCTGAGCTCACTGCAAGGTTTGATGTCAGATGTTTGAGGCTTAAAGGTTCTTTTCTAACCTTTTCTTTTCACCAAGCCACCCATCAAACCTCCATCCGACATTCTCAGACTCTCCGTTCGATGCGTTTTCTGTTGTAGCCCATGTGATGGTGGAAATGTCACTCACAACAGAGATGTTTTGACAGTCAGGATGAATTAAAAGGATCGTGAGTCTCAGTAAAGTACAGTACGGCGAATGCAGCTGGGACAAGCGGGACACTGTCACCTTTAAGCCCTCACTGTGGCCTCACATCCCCTAAAAAAATGGATAAACAAGTAAGAGAAAACCAAATGTTGTATCCATTCATACTGTAGATTTAAAGAAAACACTGTCTGCGTCTGTATGCAGCCATTGTGCAGCCAACAATAATCCCATGAACAGTCTCATAATGTCAGCTGCGGCACAGTTTTTGTGGATGTCACCATTATGGAAAGCCTGTCAAGTGAACTGACAAAGGGAAGCGTGTCACTCTGCACTTTTCTTCCCCAAAACAAACAGATACTGTTGGTGGTTCTCAAAAACAAGCAGCTTCTCTCTTGCCTCCTCCCAGACCGGTTTGACGCCAGAGAAGCCACGCGTCGGTGCTGTCACACACGGCGCACTCCCATATCAATCAGCCCCTTTATCTGCTTCCTCCACTCGACCCGACCGGCTCACTGTCTGTCACATATTCTCCACACAAGACACATGCCTGTCAAACTCAGACAGGCTGGCATATGCAGACAAACCAGATAAACCTGTTGAGAATTCTGGCTTTGGTCCTAGAAACCCGCCACGACAAAACTGGGTTAAAGAGATTAAAATGAATTATCAAACTGACATTTAAAGCTGACTGGTTATAAAGTAAGCCACGATGAATAAACCACTCAAGACTTTTGTTGTAGTTGCCAGTTTGGTTTTTTTGCTCAGATTTTTCCTGACAGCGGCCAGCGAAATCAATACAAAGGCAGCTTTTGTCAAAACAAGTGAATTAAAAGAGGAGGAAGTTACAGCAGAAGGAAGTTTGAGTTTAATCTACCAGAAAGGCCGCAGACACACCCAGGTGACAGCGTCCTGGGGACACGTCACCTGGATGATCAGCTTGAAAACCACCCACACACATACACACACACACACACCTGCCTGTCACAAGTTTTTGCTTCACTTTCCACTCCACATAGGTGTTTTGATAGCATCTCACTGCAGTTTCACTTGAAAAAAAAAATACTGTAAAAATACTGCAGAAACGGTCTCTTCCATGTGAGTTTGCTCCTCTCCCTCTCTTATATAACAATCAGACAGATTTAGACAAACATAGACTGCCGCTCAGGTGCTGTGTACCTCTGTGGATGTGAAGAGGACTCGCACACATAACTGCTGACACAAATATCCTGGAGAAGCACAGACAGATCGACTGATCTTTGACCTTTGGACCCCTTATATATTGACACTGTGTAAATACCCTGCGCAAATCTTGTTTGCCTTTGAAGTTTGAAACTGGACAAACAGGAGGGAGCACCTTTTTTTTTTTGTTCTTCACGTGTGCTTCAGCAGCAAGTAAGTTTTTCTATGCGTGTACATGTATGTGTGTGTGTGTGTGTGTGTGTACTGCCCAGGGCTGGCTTCCCCTTTGGACTCACTCACATCTCAAACTGTGAAACTCATTCTTTCACCTGTGGCGCCACCTAGTGACTCTCTTTTTTAACCATGCACTCCTGCTATTTACCACTGGAGGTCATGCACAGCCTGCTTATGGAGATTCCAGCTCTCTCATTATGAACTCTCAAGTCATCAGCAAATACACTGAAAATATTTGACAAAGTGGGAATTTAGCACCATAAGTACAAAGCTTGAGCACATCCACGCACATCATTTATATCAAATCATATCTTCCATTTTATCTAAAATCAAACAATTGCCAAGAACAATCTGAGATGTAAGTAAACTAATTGTTTTTCATTAGTAGGTGTGTATTAGATGTACTGAGTTTGGTTAGTACAGTAGTGAATGAAAGGCTCAGTTCCTGCCTTGCTGGATGACATGTGGGCTAAAAGAGCAGGATTACCTCTCTCCATGTGTTTTTCACAATGTGAATTGTGGCCCAGACCTTGGGGTCTCAGTAAGTGAAGTGTTAGTCTTTGTTTTAACCAGAATAGAAATCTCAATTTCCTTTGATTGTGTGACTCGCTGCACCATCCTATACACACACGACCCCATCTGGTGCATTAAAACAAGCCTCCAGGTTGGCGTAGTGAGGAGGAGGCTAACCTTGACACAGAAAACCTGGCATCAATCCTTCATGTCAGCAGGCGGTCAACCTGATGAATGTGTCAACGATCAACAGTGAGACTGAACTGCTGCCAACTCCAGAGGCGTTGTTCCGCAGCTGACCATGACCTCTCACTTTCCCGTGCCAAAAGAAATCTCCCCAGAGGGAACGTCGCATTAAACACCACATTATCATAAAAAAAATGTTGCAAAAAATGTTGCATCTCTAAAACTGCAACATTAAACTGTGTGTGATGCCTAGAAAGTGTAGAACAAGTGTAGAGCTGCAGGGAAAAACCTTTTTTTAAGGGAGGAAGAGACTGTCACCAAACACTGTTGCAAATAAATTAATTTTCAGAAAAGTTTAACCTCATTTGTGACACCGCATGGCCGCAGGACTCGGTGTGGTCCCACCTTGCTAACTGGAGGAGAAGTTAAATTGGTGGCTGGTTAACTGACCGGAAAGCTCCCTTGTTGAACAGTGTGTACCCTCCATGCATAAATTCAATCTCGCAGGCAGAATATCAAATCTCTCTCAAATTGGTGTGAGCGCAGCACAAATGAACGAGACTAGATGCGCACACACACACGCACACACACATTGAATCTGTCATGGGGTCCCAGCTCTTGTTTCACTGAGTGTGAAACACAATCAACAGCAGGAAGGAAAGGCAATTTCAGGCTTCAGCGACGAGAACACTTGTCTGTATTTCAGTGTCATTCTTGTTTAACGTGGATGGAAAAGTCAGACATAGTGTGTGTGTGTGTGTGTGTGTGTGTGTGTGTGTGTGTGTGTGTGTGTGTGTGTGTGTGTGCGTGTTCATGCATGTGCGTCTCATTTCTGCTGACTAATATTATTTCCCTCCTCCCTCCATCATTTCGTCCTGCCATGTATTGGAAGCACATGTTGCCAGCGCTGTCTGGCTGCTGACACTCACTGTGACTTTGGCATCGGCAGTGGGTGGAGGGCTTGCCTGTTCACGTTCCCTGCTGGTGCTTTTAAAGAAAGTTAGGGGACATTACAGTGCTGATTTGCACACACAGCAAAATATTCTTTCTATCTTTTACAAAAGAAAAAGAAGCATATTGACTGACTCTTACAAAAGATTCAATATCAGTCAATAGGGTTTAACTCAAAAACACATTCGCACCTGCACGCTGTTATCCTGACCTCTGCCCCCCACTGCTGATGTGTGTATTTGACCCAGATGGATGACAGTCATATGATGGTGCAATGGTGCTACTTTTAAATAGGGTAGGGTACAACGGAAATACTTAATAAGATCTACCTTTTCAAAAAAGTGGACCTAATTGTTCCTCTTGTGGCTTTTCTGAATTATTTGCTGATGCTAAATAATATATACTGCAAATAATGTTTTTGAAACTCCACAAATTAAAATTAACATAACAATTCAATTAACAGTAAAATGCAGTGCTGTAGATAGTGTGGCATTGTAATTTCAAATGTAAGCTTTCAGTCAAAACACAACAACGGACAGTTTCAACATCTGCAGCAAACTCAGTCTGCTGTAAGATTGAGATAGTTTCATCAAATACAGAAATCACACACACTTTGGTCTGTGTGCAGCACAATCTGTGACATACTAGTGTTACATCACAAAAGGACACCAGAATATAGGCAGCACGGACGCAGATGACACAGAGTTATCAGTTTTAATACGCTGACTGAGTGTGTCTGTGTGTGTGAGAGAGCATAGATGAGTGGGTGAGATGGTGGATGAGTGGGTAAGGATAGGTCAGTGATGGGGTTAGAGTTAGTTTTAGGGTTATGGGTTATATAGTTATATTGTGTGCGTGTGTGTGTGTGTGTGTGCATGTGTGTGTGTGTTTAACTGAATTAAAGGATCCAGCTCCAATCCCGGATTAAAGCTCCTCACTCTGTGTTTATCTCCCGGTGGACTATCTGAGAGGCAACAGAGGGCTTTGACCCAGTTAGACACAAACACACAAAAAAAAAAAATACAAACACACATGCACAAAACAGCAGCATAGCAACACAGCGCCAGCCAAAAAATGACACACAGACAAAAGCACACATAACTGCGGCATAAAATAATGAGGGGATCTGAGTATTACTGCTCTGGTGATTGATTAATAGAAACAACAGTACCAGGTGTCCAGTCAGCAGGGAACAATTAATGACTTTGTGAGTGTGTGTGCGTACCAGAGAGAGAGAGAGTTTTGTGAAGCCACTTGTTACCTTCACTTCAGGCTCAGTGATGCATGTACCTGTGAGATCTGCATTGCAGCAGTTGGGGGGGGGGGGGGGGGGGGGGGGGGGGGGGGGGGGGGGGGGGGGGGGGGGGGGGGGGGGGGGGGGGGGGGG
>JBAJHX010000033.1:12339232-12381848 GCA_037176925.1 Amniataba percoides | reverse complement strand
AAATTTGGCACATTCATTATAAGTGGTAAAGTCTCACATGTGATGTGGGTTTAAGGACTGTTTGTGATAAAATGCCTCTATAAAGCCCCCTAAACAGATAAACAAAAACATGCCCGTGAAAGATTTTGCCTACATCTGTGAACTCGGCGGTCCGTGTGAGGCTCAGGTGTTTTCCGCCCAGTGTATGGCCGGAGCCCCCCGACGTGCCAGCCCCCCCGACTGGCGCTGAGGTGCGAGGGCCCGTCCAACGCTGCTTGCAGCTTTAATATTTTATTGATTTTCTTTTTTTTGACACACTGGTAGTGTGATCATACAGTTTATCACTTTGAACAAGACTGAAATATTTCAACAGCTGGTGGATGGATCGATTTATACAGACATTCATAGCTGCAAGAGGATGAATCCCTCTGACTTTCCTGACCCCCCGACTTTTGAGGCTGACATTTTGTGGGTTTGAGTGAAATGACCCAATATGTAAATATTGCATTTAGATATTTGACATTTGCCTTCTTCTGCCTCACATGTGAAGCTTGTGCATACATTATCAAGAAAAAGAATCACTTTAAAAGGACATTTGGCATCTTGATAAACTTAACCCCCACCTTCTTACTGTATCTCTTCAATTCCACCCCCAGCATTTCCTTGTGTCCCTCAGGGAAGACCTCGACCATCTGTCCTCCTGGGGGGCCCCCTGTTAGGACAGACTGATATGTTTGCTCAGCCTCTGATGGGCCGTGTCTCACTGGCGTTCACAGTATCAGGGCACGTGGCCATCAAATCAGGCCTGAAATGGCTGCAGCACAATAATCATCTAATGGCACAAGTCCCAGATCCTGATTGCCACTTTAATCAGTTGTACCTCGGCCCTAAGCCTAACTGACCTCCAGATTTCATGGAAATCCATTCATACGTTTGTGAGATTTTCTGTTGACAGACACAGACCAACACATGATCTCATTTCGTGTTTTCTCCATATTGATGCCTTTTGAGCCTCTTCATCAGCCACGTCAGGGCTTGGAAATCAAAGGAGTAATCAATAAACATGTTTTATGTGATCATTTGTCAGAATGAAATGAATTATATTGATTTTGTTTAAAAGGTTATGCTTTGTGTTCTGTTTTCCAAATTAAATTAGCATTTTTGTAGCATCTTTTGTCTCTATTGCGACCGACTAGAAACCAGTGCACTCTGATGATTATCTACCTTGTAATCTGGGGTAATGTCATTAAAATTTAGAAAGATTACACTCCATATGAGGGCATACGAGCCATATTGTTGATCCAAGTTTGACCTGAATAGCTGATTTTCTGTGAAACCAAAATGCATCATCAAACTTTAACCAACACAATTAGCTTTTTTTACACAAATCTGTCAGTATGGCTGTCTGTCCTCCGACAGTCTGTCTGTCTGTCTGTGACAATAGCTGTGAAGGAGCCCAGTCAGCATCTGATTGTGGCTCTTGAAAGCAGCTATGAGTCTCGGCTTGGCAGTCGGGCTTATGTGGCAGGACTGACCCCTGCACTGGGACGCAGGGGCCAAAATCAATAGTCGTATCGTATCACTTATCAGACTGTAACAAGCTGGCTGATTACCTCATCGGCTGCTTGTGTCGAGAAAGGAGAGGGGGTGGGGAGGAAGAAAAGAGAAAGACGAGGTGAGATCAGATGATAAAAAGGTATAAATGAAAAAAGGGAGGGTGAATTAGCATTTTGGGGAAAAGACAATGAAACCCTCCCGTGTATGTTTTCTGTTATTGGAGACTATTTCTGAAAAAGACAAACAGTAGTAAAGTGGATATGAGGAACAAATACACTTTCATTGCTTATTCACTCACCGGGAACACAGAATTTCATATTTATATACATTTACTATGTGAAAATAGTCTTTGCCTCAAAACATGCATATTCTATTTTCATGGTAGAATTGGGGCTATGTGCAGATGCATGTGGATGGTTGCTCAGAGGCCTAATAGATCTATATCAGTCAGATTGACTTCAGAATTAATCACTTGCACAAAGCTGCTGAAGTCATGTAATGCACTTTGTAGGCTGACTTTGTTTTGGAATAACTCATTCAAAGCACTCAGCTTCCTTCACTACATTATGACTTTTGAGGATTTCACTAATTACAAGGATATTTAAATAAAAAACTATAATGAGCATAACAATACAAAAAAAGTCTCAAGCAAAAAGTTTTAATGCAGTGCAGACCTGCGATGCTGTGGCTTCTTAATGTTGCCGGACTTGTTCCTCCCACTAACTTGTCAGTTAGGATCAGGATGTTTTCTTTGGTCAGACCAAAGATTGATTATGTCTTTATAGCTGTGTATTAATGGGTCTCTCAAAACTCTTTCGTTTCTGTGTGCCGCTGAATGTTACCATGGAAACATAGCCTTTAGTTTTGGTGGTCCTGGGGGGTAGGGTGGTTGATTCCTTAAGCTTTAAATAAGTCAGTCAGTTTGGGGGGTTGGGGGCATTTTGCGCCTTTATTTGGCAGCAGACATGTAGAGAGATGGCAGATGAGGAATGACATGCAACAAAGGTCTCTGGGCCGGAGCTGGAGGCATTGTTGTTGTTAATCGTGGGCACTTTAACAACTCAATGCTCCTTAATATCTAAAGTGGCTATAATCGATATTTTCATAATGATAATGAATCAAATGACAATGTGAAAAGTGCCTCTCATAGAGATGAATGCACAGAGGATTATTACTCAAATCTACTGATCCTATCAACTTTACAGAGCTTTATGGTGACTTTTAGTTTATTGTTTATCTGTCCGGCCCACAACTTTATTGTACTGATTCCATGCCAGCGCTCTAATACTGTATATTAATGCTCTGTGTTTTCCATCCTGCAGGAGGAGAGGCTGAGAGAGGGGCAAGGTCCTGGGATGAGAGCTCTCTGCCATTTCCCCATCTGCCCCAGACCTCCAGGAGGAGTACGCTGGAAGACACTCTGAGGTAAAAAAGCACACAAAAAAACAAAACACCCTCTGCAGACAAAACCATCCTCTGACAACGCTGACCTTCAATACTTGCTGACTCAAGCGTCCCCCGCTCCTCCTACCTCTCTTGTTCTTTTCTCTATTTTCTCTCCCTCCCTTTTGGTGTTGTTCTTTTTCTCTTCTGTCTCGCGAAGAGTCTGGGACATTGATCGGCGGTCTGACTTGGAGGTGCGGTCTCAGTTTGGAGTGACCCGCCGTGGTCACTTTGTCACACAGACACACACATTTATGGAAATGGAGGTCTTGGCCTCCCTCTTTGAAGTGTCCGATTAGGGATTAGTTTTGGAAATGGATGGCAGTTGGAGTGTGTGACACAGGGGGAGGAGGAGATGAAGGTCAGGGGGTCAGGAATTTGCGGCTGAGCCCATGTTGTTCCATACGGCAGCCGGATGGATGACAGCGAAGAAGTCAGGCAAGGTGTGTTTGTCTGTTTATTTCTGCCACAAATCAAATTTTCTCCACACCCACACTCTTTCATAAAACCTAATACAAAGCTTTACCGCCTTTGAAACCCAGTTATATCAATCAGCCTATTGTTTGTTTTTTTCTGCCACGAGCAGCCACACCGCACTGCACCCACTGAATTAGCTCCTGATCGTTTCCATCACAGTAAAGGGCAGCGTTTGTGAGATATGCGGGGTGATAATAATGTGTGGTCAACACAGCAGCAGCTGTCTTCCTCTCTTCTTTCTGCCGTCTCCATTACAGATCTGCTGTCTCCTCTGCTCTCCGTCTTTCCTCCAGTCCAGCTCGGCCTGTCCCAGCCCAGCTGTCCCCTTCCTTCATTAGCCGTCCCATAATGATACCCACTGCCTGCTTTGGCAAGGTCATTTTCAAAATACAAAAGACTCTGTAAAACTTCTACGCAGGACCTATTTTTGGTTTATTTGTATTTGCTGCAAGTACAAGCTGCACTAATCCTTATTTTTATGTTCACAATAGACAATGACTACATGTAATGTGAAACTTATTATGAGTATTGCCAGACTCTGCAGTTTCCCTTTGCTCTATAGAGCATTTTGACTTTTTAACATTTTAATATATTTACCAAATTTCCTCTTGAGGATAAAATAATTTAGTCTGGTTCTGTAATCTGATTCATAACTTTCAGCTCTTTGCTTTGGTTTTCACGTCTGCAACTTTACTGAGTTTGTTCAGTCTCACAGCTCTCATCAGTGTTTTTCAGAAACTTTATAAAGTGCCAGTGTGCTGTGTACCACCTGCTCGGCACCAAACAGCAAGAGCGGTGACTGACTGGTGAACATATCGATCTCATGCAGCTGCCCATTTCTTCTGTTTGTTTTCTTTCCAGCTCTGTCTTTTGACTTCTTTTAACTTTTTGTCACTGTTGATGGCTATTTTGATTGAACGCTGATCCATATTTTTAAGGTAGTCGTGTGGTCTGAGACCTCCACATCCACCATTAGTTTGCAAGGCTGATGTTTCTGTGGTGATTGAGGTTAATGTGGTTAATGAGGTTTTACATGAAGTGTAGGTCAAGCTGCTGTAGGGGAAAGTCTTTAATTTTCTTTATGCTCTGTCTGTCCTCTGTGCTGTACGATCATATTATGGGTTGGGTATTTGCTGATATTGTTTCTTGTGTAGAGGGGAAGTCAAAGCTTTAGAGTTTAGGGTGTTTCGTTTTTGCTGAAAGACCTAAGCAATCAATAGCTGAGCTTTTAGAAGTTGAAGAACCAGATGTTTCCCTCAGGACCAAAAACAAAGCTTAAAGGAGAACGATCACCTACAAACACAAGGATCGGTTCTCCCTCATCAGTTACATTTTGAGGTTATTTATTGTCGAGCAGACAGAGATAAGCCAGTAAGTGAGGGGTGATTTGAAAAAAAAACATGTGAAGTGAGTCAGGATGGGCAAAGACTGTCTGTACTGTGCGTGTGTGTGTGTGTGATACTTCATCTCTGTAAAGGTCCTCTTAATAAACACGATTAAACTTCCTGCTTTTCTTTCTCACGTTTAGCCTCTGCTGACTCATGTGTGGGTTTCACATGTTACAGTGAAGGGATGTACTCAGTTTGTAAGTTATTATTACCTGGTCTGGGGCTGAAATAGAAACTCATGCTGACTCACAGACACACACACATGCACTCAATGTCACACACACACATATATAAAAGACTCAAAAGCTTTCTTGTGTTGTATTTTCAGTGTGGAGAGGTGGGCTGTGTTAATGGCAGTAAAGTGCCAAGTCAGAGAGCAGAAGTGAACTCACTTCTCACTTGTTATACTGCCATGGGACTCTGAGGGAGGTGCAGGGAAGTTCCAGGAAGGAGAGAGAGAAGACACACACACACACACACACACACACACACACACACACTCCAGCATTATTCGGCCTTCCTACTGGTTTTCCATGGAAGCGCACAACAATAAACCGACAGTGGTTAGTATTGTGTACCACGCAGCAGAGCAACGTGTGTGATTCATAAATACCTTACTGCTTAAGCAATTAGTGAATTAATCAAATGATGAATCAACAGAAAAGCAATTCAACTATTTAACTGTTCTGATAATCAAATAATTGTTTACAGCCACGCCAGCGGCTCGATGAGGCTTTACTTAGGCACAGCAGTGCTTTGAGTTCAGTTCTTACATCAGCATGTTAACTATTTTAGTTTAGTGTGTTAGCACGCTAACATTTGTTAATTAGCTCTAAACGATTACAGCAAAGGCTGAAAGGACTTATCATTAGATGTGTAGGTATTTGGTCATAAATAAAAATATGAGACTGAAATTTGAAAACCACAAATGTGAATCTCATGGTCGGAGGAAAAGAAGTCGGGGGATCACCACGGTCTTCAGGATTCATCCTCCGGGCACCATGTATATGTCTAGGAAATAGTCGTTCTGATATTTCAGTTTTGAGCAACACAAAGGTGGCTAAAGGTGCCAGAAACCTGGTGTTTCAAGCTGCTCAAATGTGAGGATGTTCTGCTTGTCTTTGTTACATATCGTTTTAAATGTAATATCCTTGTGTTGCAAACTGTTCACTGGACAAGGAGCTATTTACAAGATCATTTGTCCTAAAACAGGTTTCAAGATCAGTCCGAAGGATTGAGGAAAGGGTGAAGATGTGATAGCTTTGTGTAATTTTCTCACAATATTCTACACACCTCTACCTCCTCAAGAAACGTCCTGAGAAGGAGCAAGCTTGACAGCTCGTATCCACACAGTGATGAGAGCCCACAGGGCAGATGTGGCTTCATTTGAATGGGTTACAACCCCAAGAAATGTTGAAAACCATTAAAACTGATCATATAAATAATCACCAGATTAATTTGTAACAAAAATAACCCCTATTTGCAGCCTTATTATAGCTACACTAAGCCTGTCTCACCGCACCCTCTTCCACCACGCTACAAACAGCTTCAAACCTCATTCCTTCACACTCTTTCCCTCTCTGCTTTGTGTTACCTGCTCACCTTCATGTGCATCTGGAGTGTGCAGAGATGAGCAGAAACACGTTATGTAATTTACCCCATCCGAGTGAATTGACCTGCCCCCTCCCTCTCTGTGTGGTAGCCCTTGATGTAGTCGGCGTTTGATAATTGCACAGTTGGGTATAACTGCATTGTTATTTAGCCAAAGGATAGATGCTGGTTATTGGGGGCAAGAAGAGGGGATATTCCCCTCACGCCTGTGGGACACTGCTCTCTCTTTCTCTCTCTCTCTCACACACAAACACAAACACACACACTCAACAGAAATAGTGGATAACATTTCTAAAAAAAAAAGGTTCAAACTGACGCAGGATTTTGTTTTGATGCAGAGAATATGGGTGAAAGAGAAGGGGATGGATGAAGCTCGGGCTAAAAGGAGAAGGAGGAGGAGAGAGAGGCAGAGGAGAGTAGTGTGTGTGTGGTGTGTGTTAAAAGAGGGAAACTAGAGGCAAGGGGGGCTGGCAGACAAAAGTGAGAGAGGGGAGGGAGGAATGAGAAGGAGGAGGAGGGGGAGGCGGTGCTAAGGCAGACAGCAGGGAAGGAAAGCTGAGAAGAGGAACAGTGGAGTGAAGTGAGAAGAGAGAGGAGGAGGAGGAGGAGAGGACAGGACAGGAAAATAAGGGGGGCTTCCATTTGAAAGTCCTCGTGTCGGGATATGAAGTCCTGGTGCGGTGCAGAGGCAACGGCAGGAAGCTGGAGTGCTGTTGAGAGGAGGTAGACGACGTGGGGGAAAGAAGAAGGAGAGACGTGGAGAGACAACAGAGGCTGGAGGGATTTTTTTTTTTTATCATTTAAATTTTTTTCCAAGGGAGACAAGTGAAGGCAGCGATGCAGGGCTCTCATTGGGGTGAGTGTGGAGCGAGAAAGAGAGTGTGTGTTTGTGCATGTGTCTGCACAAGTGTGCGTGTGGCATATTCTCCAAAACTCTTTCCCCTGCTCTCTATCCCCATTTGGCCTCATTTACATGAGGACACATTTTGCTTGAGGAAACTTTTGTATTCACTCCCTCGGTCAGTGTGAAGCCACTTAAGGAGGTGTCAATTGCGGAAATGCTGATAATGGAAGGTGTGTAACGGAAAGAGTTTGAAACAAAAGTTGCTTGGCAGGGCCGTTCACATGGAAACACAGATTTTAACAGGATTGGAAACTAGCTTAGGAATGCCAGGGAAGGCCAGAAAGTTGGAGAGGACTTCTGAAATCACTTAAAGCTGAGATCTGAATGGTCAAATAAGTAAATAAATATATAAAGCAAGAACTTGATTTTAGTCATTAAAGGCAGCTGGATGATTCATAGTCAGCTAACACTGGTTAAAGCTTAGCTGCCCTTGAGACTTTTGGTCTCCTCAGACTGGATAACTTGGATGTGTTTAGGTGGGATGATGGCTTTTAGGCGGTGTGTGTTTGGCCAGGTTTTCTAATCCTGACCCTGCATAATCTGCTAATTAAAGCATGTCGGAGAATTGATTTGAAATTTCAGCCTTTGGAAAAGCTGTCCCACCCTCTGGACAGTTGGCTTGGAGGAAGAAGAAGAAGAAGAAGAGGAAGAAGGAAAAGAAGTGGGAGGAGGAGGAGAAAGAAGTAGAGGAGGTGGAGGAAGGTGTTATTCAATCTGTCTGCACACGCACTCACTGAAGATCATGAGGCAGCATATATATTTCTGGAAGACAATTAGGCTGCATCACAGAAGTGTGACCCGTACAAAACTTGTTTTATCATCCAGAAGACTCAAAGGCCATCTTTGTGGGGGTTTTTTTGATGACGAAGCACTCGGGGAGACAGAGGTTGCTGTTGTTTCTCTTCTGTCTTCTCCGTGCGCGTAATTACAAGACTCCTCGTGTGCCCCGAGCCGCATATTGTAGTTTCTCATCAAGTGTGTTATGGCCCGAGAGTGATGTGTCAGCAGATATGTTTATAGTCAGAACGGTTAGAAGCCCGTCCATTCACTCAACTCTTTGTAGTATCTGTCTTGTTTGACCGTGTTGCGTTGGGGTTTCATTTGAGAGCACGCTGGAGAGAAGGCCGTAATTACCGAGGCTGGAGTTTGGCAGAGCTGGAGGGACGTGACGTTTCACTCCACGAACACGGCGGGCTGTAAATGGGCAGGTGTCGAGACGCGTGCGTTGACGTAAAGATTGGCTGGAAGGGTGAGGTGGAAGGGGGTGAGAGAGGGGGCAGAGATGGAGAAGATGGGTTACCTCATCCGCTCTTAACAAAACAAATGAGGTAAACGTGTCACGTGCTGCAGGTTACATACGTAAGCTTTCCAGACATGTTGACTCATGCTTCCCTGGCGCGCGCGCGTGTGTGTAGTATTTAGCATAGATAACAAAGTAAATCCAAATAAAAGGAAGTTGGACATTACAGACAGTAGAAGACATAAAAACCAGTGATGTACACAAACACGTGCTAACTAAGTGGCACGGTTGTTAACAAGACTGACTGAACTTGGTGAGCTGCCTCGACTTAAACATTAAAGTGTGGATACACGAAGAAACAACAGCAAAACGCAATATTTATAGGAAGATACTCGCGACAAAGAGAATGACAAGTCCCCTGCTTAAATATCCACTATGTTATTTTTATTTCTGCGGCTTTAGCACAATCTCCCAGCGAGGCGGAAATGCTGTTTTCTCTCACAGCAAAAGCAAAAATGAGTCAGGACAGGGTTAATGAATGTCACAGGGCACCAACAAAGTCTATAGTTTAGATATGATACTGAGTGAAATCAAAACAGTACAAATTCATCTAAGATGTCGTCATTACCCACCAAACAACCTGCCCCGAAGAATTCGAGAAAGGATCCCAAACTAGATTCAGATTTGATTCAACTTCCCATCCTTCGCCTCCATTATTTCTCAGTGATCCCGCAGAGCTAAATGTCATGCCAGGTATTTTTGTAAAGCCTCGAGTCGAGCAGCATGGAGGAACAGTGAAGGAGGGAGACAGACGGGGAGAGACAGAAACACAGGAAGACTGAGAGACTGCGAGAGATTAGAAGTCGGCCTGGCTTCTGCTCAGTTTGCTGAATGAGTGTTTTCAACACTGCTCGGCTTCCCTCCTCCCCATCTTTCTCGAGTTTACAGCGGCACGGACAGTATGCCTGAATGCGACTGCACATGTGATTCTTTGCCATGTCAGATATTTTCACAGATGAGTGAATTATACATTGAGGCTGGCACAGTTAAAGCGAGGCGTCACTGCTTATGTAATAGCTGCTGTGGAACTCATTTGCCTGGCTGTATTTAGTAGCACTGGGTGTGTGTGTCTGTGTGTGAGTGGGCGGCATTGTGTTTGTTATACTCTGCTTCAGCAATGATCGGTGATTTGTGACACCTTTTGCGGAGCCATTTCAGATACTGTGGCTCAGTTTTCCTCTCTGAAGCCTGGCAGTAAGTAAACCGCCCTGCTTCAATCCCTTCTCCTGTCACTGCCCCCTCCTCGTTCCCGCTCACATTGTGGGTCACATTGTCAGTCAAAGTGTTGTCGCTTTCAGTGTGAGATAACAGGCCTTGTCTCTCTGCTCTCTGCCCTCAGTTAAACTGAAACAATGGCCTTCCCCTGTTCATACAGCCAAAGCAGCAGGGGAGGAGAGGAAGGAGAGTTTAGGAGGGAAAACTTAACTCTTCTCTCCACTTTTGGGACAATGAAAGTCAGACCAGCCTGAGCACCTGGATTTTCCAGGATATACTCCAGTAAAGCCCATGCTGAAGTCAGAAAATGACCCACTCCTGCAGTAATAAGAATTCATAGAGTTAAAGCTGAAGTGGTCATTGATCCTAACAAACAGTAGTCCACTGGCCAGGCTAATCTGTGTGTCTCTACCACTGGCATTCTTGGTATTTCCAGTGTCTGCGGGTCTGACCACTGACCGCCGCTGGATAACTGTCAGTGGCTGGAAAATCGGCTGGAAAATCCAACATTTGGAAGGGAACAGGAATTTCAGCCATCTTCCCCCCTTTTTCACATAGTTACCTCAATTTCCTCCCATGCCAGCTGACTGTAAAGCAGCGCCCTTTAGCTCTGATGCTGGTTAGGACTGGATGTGAGACCCTTTTTCAGTGCTAACAAAAAAGCATCCAGAGCATCCTGTGTTAAAAACTGTGAAGCTCTTTGCTAGCTGTTTATAGTGTTTACAGCTAACAGGCTGGCGATAATGACACCAAACCTGATGTTGTTAAGACAAAGGAGCGACATTCAGACCACAGCATTTAAAGTTATAAATACATATATAAATACATACAGCTTTATCTTCTGATAAAGGCTTTACCTTCACAAACTGTGCATGTAACCTCATTTTTTAAGTCAGCCAATGCTCTCTGTGGAGGAACTAACAGGACAACTCATGAATAAAACCACACATTGTAAAAGTAACACGCTGGCCCCATAAATAAGCATGTGATTGACAGTTCATGTCCCCAAATGCTCGTGGCGTTTTCACGAGGCCGTGTCGCTACTTTCATGTCATCCCATTTCAATACATTGCTGGCTGCTCTCTCTGTCAACCCCCACAGGGAGTTTCTCTGCAGTTAAATGTGTGTGTGATAGGGTAAAAAAAAAAGAAAAAGAAAAATCCAGGCTTCAGTCACCCCGCTCTCCAGCAGCCTCTCATGTCTGAATTGAGGCCAGATGCTTTGAGATGCTAAAGAGCCAACCTGTCCGCTGTCAGACTGTCGGACACACACAAAACTCACCCGTTCATTCACATATTCACTCTTTCCCTTCCTTCCCTTCCCCGCTCCTGCTGTCTCTCTATCTTGTTGCTCCCCGTGCTTGAAAAATGTGGGCCTCTGCTGCCATCGCAACGCTTCCAAACAGAGTCTTAAGTCTGCAACAGCAACAACTTGGTTGTAAAAAGGGGGGGAAAAAAACTGGACTGTGGGAGGACCTGTTGCCAATTACTCCTGCACAGACTCACTTTTTCAAAACCTTATTTCTCAGTTTGTGTCACAGCAGAAAACCTGCTTTAATGAAGTCAGAGCCCCCGCAGCAGCTCGGACACAAGAGCTCACAACTTTTGTCGAGCCACAATGTCAACCATGTTACTTTGCCAAAGAGGACAATATCTCTCCGGTTTGGGTGAAAAGAGACTTGGCACCGAAGCGATGGGTAAATGAGGACCGAGTAGGTTTGCATGCATTCAGAAATCTCAAACACACACTGTGAGACTCTAAAGCCGAGCCATGTGGGGGTAGGTGACAGTGAGCAACCACTCAGACAGACACTCATTGTGTTGGAATGGAGGCATATTATAACCTCAGGTCGTCTGGCGAAACATTAAAAGACTTCTCTCATTTTACAGTGGAGTCGGCTGACTTCATTCCAATACCATTTTCTTGCCTGTTTGAAGTTTTTATTGTGGAGCTTTTGGTGAGTAGATGCGTGACAAATAAATGGGAGAGTACTTTAGGTGTGGACCGATTGCCTTGCTGAGGTATTGTGTGTGTCAGTGTGCCCCTGCCTTGCCTGTACTTGTGGATTTTCTTTTGTCAGCAGCCGTCCAGGGATTACTGTGACTCACCTAGCCTGTTGATATTTCTCTCTATCTCAGCCTCTCTGTCTGTCTCACTCTCCCCGTCAACCGGGATCACTGGTCTCAGGATTAATCAAGGCCACCCAGGCTCTGTATACCAAAGTGGAATATTTCTGCTGGTCTGAACAAGCTCTTGACTTCACTCTGCACTCTTTTGGCATCCGGTTTTATTTTGGAAAGTGTTTGGGTGTTGCTGACTACTGTTTTTGTGATCAGTGAAACTCTACTGGGCAGTGACCACCCATCAAAGACAAAGAAACATTATACAATGGCATTTTTTTTATGAATGGTCCCCATTATTGCTCGCATGCTGATACTTTTGCCCCTCGTCCACACAGCGCCTGCTCTGATCTGACAATATTATACTTTCCACCTGTTGCTCTCGTCTTCCCGCTGGCTTCGCCTTCAGTTAGTCACGCTGTTAAAGAAGGGGCTGATGAAAATCTAGCTGTACAGACCAGTGAGCAGAGAGTCGGTGGAAAGAGGAGGTGGGGGGTGGAGAAGGAAAGAGTGGACAGGAGAGGAGTGGGGCAATAATACAGCCCAGGAAGCAAGGAAGGGGATGTGGGTGAAAATAGTCAGGAACAGGAAAGAGGTATGAAAGTGGAGGAAGGAGGTGAAAGATCCTAAATACACGGCAGTGCACCAGGAAGATGTCACCTTGACCAACAGTTAAAGCTGCACTAATCAGTGTTTTTAGATTTACAGTGATTCCAGTGAATCACAGTTTTAGGTGAAAGCTGTCTCTTCTGTGATGAATCCACATAATTAGATCTCGCAAAAGCAGCCCTACTTTAACTAATAATGTTAACCATCTTAACCATAACCACTAAATGGGTACTTAGAGGACTATTAGGTTACATTTGCCCTGATTAGGAAGTATGCTGCTACACATTTGTTGGGTTACTCTTGTCCTGGTTGACATTGCCAACAAAGTCATTGTCAAAGTCAAAATGGAGCCATCACATTGGTAAAAAAAAGGCATTTGCTTTTATCTCTATGAACTGAAAAAAGCATAAGTGTAGTAACTAACATCCCACTTTGCTAGTTTGTGCATAATACAAGTTTCAGCATTCTTCCAGAAAACCATCCACAGTAACCCCGCTGACTTTGCTCATCTGTTGATATCTTGCGAGAACACGTACCCATGACCTCTCTGATTTTACAGAATGTTTCAGCTTAGTTTGTTTTCACAGCGATGGTTCACATCAGCTGACATTCCTGCAAATGTGGCCCCAGCCAAAAGGCCACAGTATAGATTTCAGCTATCTTTTCTGCTTTTTTTTTTTTTTTTTGCTCTCTGTCATGTATCGTTACAACATCTGAAAGAGGCAGACATGTGGAGGGAAGATGATGAAAGAGAGAAAAGAGAACTGACTCGAGTAATGTGTCCGGGGCTCAGCAGTAGAGGAGATGGTTTAGATAAGAAATGATGTCTGCTTTCACATTTGATTTCCCTGCTCTGAGATCTTAAGGTACTCAGACCTTGGTGTCTGTCTGCCGGCCAAATAATGACCAAACAGGATTATAGACGGTGTTCCCAGGAGCTCAGGCCTCTTTGGAGCCTCTCTTTGGACTACCAGGTAATGGAATTTCCCTAAACCCCCCTCCCATCACCCCCATCCAGCCCGCCTTTGTGTTATCGCCCCGAAACCCACTTCTTTTGCTTCTGCCTTGTTCTCGCCTTTCTAACTCCGTCCTGAGCCCAGCAGAGTCTCCGGAACAACTCGGAGGTTGCGCGTGATTGCAAGGGGCGATATGCCACCGCAGAATAATGGGCTTGCTTTCCTGGGTAATACTGTCATTATTAACGGACTTATCATAACAGGATTATTTCCCTGTCACGGACCCCACTTCTGGATCTTGTTAGAGTGCTACCTGGGAACCTCTTTCTTCTGTCAGTCCTGCTCTTACTCATCCCGGGTCAGTTGGTGGTATATGGCGGGTAAACTCTCATAACCACTTGGTGTATTTACAGCTCCTGTCAGAAGTAGTGAGGCTGCCTTTAAGCCATTCGGCATCATTTAATAGTTTTAGAGCGTCAGGATGCGGAGTAAAGTGGCCCCAGGTTGACCCCATAATAGCTGGCTGCAACACTATTGGAGTTTATTTTTGAACGTCGAATCAAGTGCCTCGCTGAGAGAAACGCCTCATGAAAGACTATCAGAATGATTTCAGGCACTTGAGATGTTTTCTATTTTTAGTGATGATGACTGTTTTTTCTCTGCCTGTCTTGTGCTCCTGACAGCAGAGGAGGATGCATGTAATGAGGAAGGTGGAGGAAGCGGTGAGGGCGGATGGAAGGATGGTGAAACTATTTTCACTTTGTCAGAGGAATGCAGCCAAGAAGGGGAGGTGAGGTGAGGAGGGCCTCGATAACTTTAAGAAACGACCAGTGAGCAACATCAGAGGGGGAAATTAGCTTTTGGGATTTGTTGCCTGAGTAGCCAGAACAAAACCAGACCCTTGGAGGTCACAGAGGTGGGAGGAGAGAATCAGACCAGCTCCCCTCTACTCATCGGGGGGTCACAGGGTTAGGGTTTGAAGGGGGGGGGGGGGGGGTTGCAGTTGACGGTCTCAGAGGGTTGTTAATTCTATTATCCCTGCCTGAGAGGTCCTTGTCAGGGCTGGGAGTGAAGAAGAGGAGGAGGTGGCTGGATAAAAGGTGAAAGGAGGTTGTGAGACATGATTATTTTGGCATGGGAAGTGATCACATACCACACATATCTTTATCTCCTTGACTCATGTGTACTCATGAAGTCTGTCTCCTCTTTTTACCTCCCCCTCACTCCCTGTCACGCACCCACAGACATGCTCACAGTTAAGTCAATGCAGAGTCAACTGGCAAGAATTGATCCACCCCGCTGACTGATCATTAATACAATGATTACACCAATTTATTTTTTTTGTTGTTTTTTTCACTTTCCCATGTATAACATAACTCAACTTAAAATCATCATATATTTTAAAATAAATTATTTTATAATGCATCAAAGGATGATGGTTCTTGTGCTGGCTTATGAAGGATTTATTTGCTCTGATTGACACAATGTGACCACTTAGAGAAAATGTACTTTTAGATTGGACCATCTACATCTTTTCTGCCCTCTTCACCTCCTAAACCCTCCACACTGAACAACTGCCTCTGTTTGATTTGTGCATTTTGTTTTATTTCTGCACTCAGTGCGTACATATGAAGGGTTCAACATGCTTGAAACAAACTAGTTAATATGACATGATGTCCAACCATGTCTGAAGGAAAACGTTTTCATATTCGATGACACTCCCAGGCATATGGGGATAAAGGGGAACTCCTGCACGTTTGGCCAGTAGCTGCCTGTAGTGGGCGGGATTATTGGATTGTCACAAAAGTGCTAAAATTGTTGAACTACAGGCATCAGCTTAAAAGGAAATGCTTGTCGAATTGCTGAAAAGTTCACCCTCCACAACTTTCTGGCACTGAAAAGCACGTCCACTTCGCACAAGAAAAGTAGTCTCTCTGTCGTTTGAAGCATACTAACCCCTTTAGTCCATCATTTTTTGTAACTTTTCCAAACAGACAATTTGACAACCACTGCGACTATAGAGAGCAATCAGCCAAGTGTGTAGAGTACGGAAAATAAAACAGGATTTGAACTTCAGTCAGGCTGTCCTTTTTCATTCATCACACAACTACTTTTGTCATTTGCTTTATCGCCATCTGTCCCATTCGTCTGCCCTCTAGTGCGACCATTTGGAACAGGTGTAAACACTTTTGCCTTTGGACGTGGTTGGATGACACTTTGTACGAACTAGTTTCATTCAGGCAAACCCCAGGGGGCCCTTCAGATGCTTTTTGATGGAGCAGCAGCCAATTCATTTAGAGCAAACTGAACATACTGAGGCCCCAAAGCTGCCAGAATAGAAGCTGCTGTTTTGTAATATTGTGCTGTGCTTTAATGTTTTTTGTTTGCGAAAGAGTTTAGAGCACCCATATTTCAGAGAAATGGCAATAAACTGCATCTGATCGAATCGTTTGGTTCAGTTGTGCTCTAATAAATATAACAAAAAGTCCTCCTGTTCATCTACTTCTCTCTCTGTATCAATCACTTTATCTTTATTGGCATTATTTCTAAAACTTTATATCATCAGATGTCTTTTTTTTTTTATTCAGGACTGGCATGAATGATGTGCATTCTGTTGTTGTTGTGTGGGTGTGTGGATGTTCATGTACATTCATGTTGCTTCATGTCAGTGCGTGTGAATTTCAGTCTTTACAATTGCGTTAGTCCTGGCAGACTGTGTGCAGCCATAGCTGGCGTGGATTATTCCACTTGGCCAGACGGATTTGGGCTTGGCACGGCAGGCTGAGGATATGTGTCCCCTCTCTGTCACCCCGGGCAACTAACACTGATAATACTATCTGCAAATGGAAGACTTAATCTGCTCCCACTTATTGTGTTATTAATAAGTATCCATGTTTCTCAATCTAAAAATAGCGCGGTCACAAAGTGAGGCTATTATTCTTTTCTTCAAAGGTTTTTTTGATGGGCGTGCAAGCATTGTGATCAGTGAAGTGTCTCATTTTCAAAGCCCCTCTAGAAGTAATACATAGATGACTGCTCACCAGGTTCAGTCGGGGACATTCAGGAAAATCACAGAGCAGCTGCAGATGGTGATGACCGTGACTCATTCTCTTTCCCTCTGTCTGTTTCATCCTCAGTCTTTACTAAATCCATCCTCTTTTTTTTTTCTCTTCCTGCCTCGTTAATGACATTGACAATTAGCAGTAGCATCAGCAGAGATATAGTGTATTTAATGAGGGATGAGCCTTTACTAGGAAAGGGCTTGTGTGTGTGTGTGTGTGTGTGTGTGTGTGTGTGTGTGTGTGTGTGTGTGTGGTGGGCTGTGGTGGGGGGCTGGGGATGTGCTCCCCCAGGAGAAATGTTTCACATAAACAGCTGTTAAGTGGCTGTAGCTAATTAGTTCTGCGAGTGGCAACAGGCCTAAAATCAATAAATAATTTGGCTTCATCGTTGCACAGATTGTTTTTAATTGTACGTTTGTATGTAAAGTCCCATCTTAATAGTGCAAATTTGTTATTGTAATTTTAATATAATTTTATCATGAACAACAAAGGATAATAATAATGTGATTAGTTCCATAATTCAAAGCTGACACTGAAGCTATTTAACACAAAATGAGTCTCATTCACATATTTTCCAACACATGGATGGTATGTACAAATCATATTAGCAGCTTTGAGCACATTGCAAGAACCATAATTATGTTTCATATTTAGTTTAAGAATTTTGAAGTTTGCAGTTGGGAAAATACAGGTTCAGATAATGATAATAATTATTATTGAAGCTGTGTCAGTTTCATGGTCCTGTTGTTCTCAGTCAGGACTTACTGGGAGCAGTCATTGATATTATTAGTCCCTTTTCCCTTCTGTAACAAGACAAAATGTCTGCTGTTCCTCTTGTTTTCTACTGGATATGTAATGGAAAAAAAGTAAAAAGTGCTAATTGAAATACATGGAGTAAAGGCACATGGGAATCACATCAACAATTCAGCCAACTACAGATGGGAACTCTTCATAAATAAAGATAGAGGAAACAAATATCAAATATCAGTCAAGAAAAGTGATGAGAAAAATCATCACCACTTCTTTTTTATTGTATTACTGTAGTTGTCAGCAGGCAGCAGGCGTTTCGACTTGTCATAGAGGAAAAGCACAGGTGGCGCTGATGACGGCAACGATGGCTCCGTTCCATTCAAGTGCAACAGGAAACTGAAACACAATAGGTGGAATCCGGCCACTAATAACACAGTTAGTTACACCTGTGCTTAATGAGTCAAACTGTCCACTGGTAGAAAAATCTAATGAAGTTGCAGTGCTGCGTCTCTCTCTAGAAATATATGGGAAAACATAAAATCAGGAATTCAGAATTGAAACACTTTCTGCTTCTTGTGTCTTAAATGAACCTGCCTGCACATCATTTTTGCTGCCTACTTCGAAAAATCAATGAGGAAGCTCAGAGTTAATCACGTACAACACTGACAGTTCAGTCTTGCTGTCGGTGTGGCGACCTTCTTGGTGTAATATTTTAGAGATATTTTGCTTAAAGGTGTCAGTTTTCATCACATTGTCTCTTTGTCTTTATGTGTGGTTGTGCAGCCTCGATCAACGCTGCTGTAGTGGAGTTTCTTCAATGCAGCTCTGTGCAGCAGTGTTTTCTGGGCCCTAGTGCCAGCCCTTTTTGGGTATGTGGTGACTACGGAGTCTACATCAGATTTGTGCATTATAAATCCAGAAAAGACTAAATAAATTATTTGTGAGAGGCTGCCAATTTGGTTGTGACGTCATTGGGAGTTAGAAGAAAGTATCATGTCTCGTGAATATTGAATGAAAAAGCTTGTATGCATGGATACAGCCCTTCAACAGAGCATGTGGAATAGCTGCATCTGTTGCATGTCGAGTATGAATAAAAAATGTTGTGTTATTTTCTGTCTCTCATCAGAGTGTGTGGTGTGTCTGACGCCGTCGGGCTGCCATGGCTCTGGTTCAGGCACTACCTGTGACCGTGACTGACCACCCCAATCCAGGCCTCGACGTCCAGCAGTGCCGGCCGTTATCATCACACTCTCCCTCGGGCCCCTGCCCTGGCCCCTGTGGGCCCTGCAGCTCCGGGACAGCCATGGGTTCTGTCAGCAGTCTAATATCGGGCCGGACGTATCAGGAGAGGCACTGCCGGGCCGCCAGTGAGTTTACCACCAAGTCGCGCCGCTCCACTCCGGCTACCAGCTGCTTCCGCCTCCAGGATAACACCCTTCGCAGCGGTAGCTCCCTGGAGCAGCTGCTGGTTATTAGCAACCAAACGCAGGCCTCGCTCGTGCCTCCACCGCTGCCCACCAAGAAGCAGCCTCGGCCTGGTAACTCTGCAGGGGCAGGCGGTGGAGCGGTTGCTGGAGCAGCGGGCGGAGGCACTAATGGGAACTTTGGGTATGTCAGCGATGAGGTGACTGGAGACTGGAACGACAACCAGGTGCCAGCAGCTGCAAGCCCCTGCAGTGACTCTGAGGACCAAAGGGACAACAGGACTCTGAATGGCAACATTGGAGGGCCTCCTCCCAAACTCATCCCCGTGTCCGGACAGCTAGAGAAGGTAAGAGGAGTAGATGATGGAGCCGGGCTGATAGATTCAGTTTATTGCAGATATATCTAGCTGTGTGTATGTCGGTCTATATGTTACCTACGGCACCAAATGCTGAACAATTGAGTGTTGACTAATCCAAAGACTGTATAATACGATTGTTTGCTTATGTCATATAATAATGTTACTTTTGATGGATATAAGCCCAGCGAGTACACTGGCATTGTCAGTATTTTAGTTCGTAGCAAGAAATTGTCACAGCTGCCTTTATAGCTGACCAGAAGATATTTATAACAAAATATCTTAAATCTTTACTCTTTGCTCTCCCTGGAATGTAAAATGTGCTTGTGAAACACTTAAGCAGACACAAGCATTTCTGCAGCACGTGCCATCGTGTTATACAGCGGATTACCTCAGCTGTCTAATTGGCTATTTATTTCCATCGATCCAGAGAGAAGCTTAATCACCAGCCCGACAGGCTCAGATGGATCATTTGACAGCCACTCACCTTGCAGACACATTGTGATCAATGTCAGAGCTCGCTTACATTCAGTGACGTATTTAGTGAACCCCAAGGAAGATCATTAAGAAAAATCCTTACGGAACATGTGGGGCGCTTTCACCCCCTCCATCTTTGTCTCGGCTCTCCCTCCTCTCCTCTCCCTCCCCTTTGTTTCTCTGCCCTTTAATCAGATTTTCTCTGTCCTCTACTCTTTTACTTTCTCCCTCTCTTGCCTGTCTCCCTATCTTAGATGATAGGAAAATCATTAAGAAAATTGCTTAATGAAGCCCATGAATATCAATTAACCCAAATTAAACTAATCAGAGCCTGGAGGGGTGACCTGCCAGCATATCACTCACCCCTCTCTAATGAGTTTTATTCAGCCTCTGCTAATTAGCTCAGCTTAGCTTTTATCAATCACTAATGCTGTTTTTTAACAATTTTGAACTTTCAGAACATGGAGAAAGTGCTGATCCGTCCTACAGCGTTCAAACCTGTCGTTCCCAAGAACCGCCACTCTGTGCAGTACTTGTCCCCACGGCCAGGGGGCAGCAGTCTGTCAGAGAGCCAGGCCAGCCTCAACCTGCTGCTGCCCCTCGGAGGATCCAACAGCGCCGGTGGCACAAATGGCATCGTGGGGAGCAGCAGCTCCAGCTCCGAGGGGAAGCGTAACTCCTACAGTGGAGGCCGCAATGCTCGAAGCAGCCAGTCCTGCTCCATGTCAGATTCAGGGAGGAACTCCCTCTCCAGCCTCCCTACTCACAGCAGCACAGGCTACAGCCTGGCCCCCAGTGAGGGCTCCAACTCCGGTTCTGGCTCCGGAGGCCAGCTGGAGCCTGTGTCGGGATTGGGCCGAAACACTTCAGGTGGAAGTGGGAGCCATGGCCACACTAACTCAGACAGTGGACGTTCCTCATCCAGCAAGAGCACAGGCTCGGGGTCACTAAGCGGGCGCGGGCAGCCCCTGTCAGACAGCGGGTCCTGTGGCCATTCACCACCGCCAGTGGAGGGCTATGAGGCGGTGGTAAGGGAGCTGGAGGAGAAGCTGAGGGAACGAGACCTGGAGCTCCAGCAGCTGCGGGAAAATCTGGATGAGAATGAAGCTGCTATCTGCCAGGTAAGACAAAAAGACAACACGCCGACCAAATAACTAACTTGATATGTTGTTAGCACAGATGGAGCACTAATCTGACCTCTCACACGTCTCTGGCTCTGAAAGGTGTATGAGGAAAAGCAGCGTCGCTGTGAGAGAGAGATGGAGGAGCTGAGACAGAACTGCGCAACAAAGATGAAGCAGGCTTCTCAGAAGGCCCAGAGGGCACAGCAGGTGCTACAGTTACAGGTATGCTAAATATTTTAAAAGCTTTCAAAACATTTACACAGACAGAGATAAAGATATATTTCAGAAAAGTCATTCAAGAGCCTTTTTTCCTAAATCTGACTGATCTATTTGGAAGAAAAACATTTCCTGACATTATTTTTAGTCAGGATGTGCAGCAGCTTATTGTCATTTTGTCTTGTCATCATTTTGAAATGAACCTCAAAGCTAAGCTGCTATGTAGAGATCCTTGTGTTCAAATTATTCCTCGTGCTTTAGTTGTAAGTCTGGGCATTCTTTGAGGTTGCATGTCTTCTTCTATATCAATATTTCAATAAGTAAGGTCTATCTCTGTATGTTGTCAGGTATTTCAGCTGCAGCAAGAGAAAAAGAAGCTGCAGGAGGACTTTTCCTCTCTGCTGCAGGACAGAGAGACGCTGGAGAGGAGGTGCGCCACCATCCAGAGGGAGCAGACCCAACTGGGGCCACGTCTGGAAGAGACAAAGTGGGAGGTGAGTGAGAGTAGGACACTGGGGAGGTGGAAAGATAATGAAAGGTGCCGGCTGTGAACTGCACCATCCATGCTGCAGTGAGAGAGGATTATCTCCAAAATGTCCTGTTTTTAATCTGCCAAAACAGACTATTTGCTCTGTCTTTTCAGTATTTCTACATCTTGCCCTAACTCACTTTCTGTCATCCCTTCAGGTGTGTCAGAAGTCAGGAGAGATCTCCCTCCTGAAGCAGCAGCTGAAAGAGATCCAGTCGGAGCTCAGCCAGAAGGCCGGAGACATTGTGGTGCTGAAGGCCCAGCTCAGAGAAGCTCGTTCTGAACTGCAAGCCAGCCAGGCTCGATCCCAGGAGGCCCAGGTGGCCCTGCGGACGCGATCTCTTGAGCTGGAAGTCTGCGAGAACGAACTCCAGAGACGCAAGAGCGAAGCGGAGCTGCTTCGGGAGAAAGTGGGACGTTTGGAGGAGGAGTCAGCCCGCCTCCGCGACACTCTGAGCAATCACAGTGGACACTCTCTTCCTGGAAATTCGACTATGAAGGGACAATGCATGAGCCTCACCGTCCAACAGGGCAGAGGTGTGACAGGAAGGGGCGGCCCCAGTCCTTGCGTGTACCGCGATGGAGAGGACACTCATCTGGTGTGGGGAGGAGAAAGTGATGAGGCCAAGGCTCAGAGGCAGAACGCAGAAACAGTGCTGGGACTCAGACAACAGGTACACTTACAACAGTAAAAGTTGGATTTGCAGTTATAGTAAACAGTATTTTTAAGTGGGGTACTAAATATTTCTTCCATTACTGAATCACTGAAGTTTCTAACATTCCTTTGGCCTATTTTTCTCAGGTGGACAGGCTGAAGGCTGAACTCATGTATGAGAGGAGGACAAGTGAGGAACAACTTTCACGGTTTGAGGATGAGAGGAGGGTGTGGCAGGAAGAGAAGGAAAAGGTAAAAAAAAAACAAGGAGGAAGGCTCCAACTTTGACTTTTAACCACTGTCATTTCAATTCAGTTTCATACACTTCATGACAAAGAGGCCTATTAAGCAGATGTGAAAGATTGCTCTGATCCTCACCATCTATTTGCTCTTCCCTTTACTCAGGTCATCCGTTACCAGAAACAGCTGCAGCAGAACTACATCCAGATGTACCGCCGAAACCGGGATCTTGAGCGAGTGATGCGGGAGCTGAGTCTGGAGCTGGAGAACAGGGACATGGAGGACTATGAGGTCCACAGTGGCAGCAACGACATCCACTTTGAGGAAATCACAGCCACTGAGATCTAAAAACACATCCACACACTTGCAGTAACACGTGCACAGACACACGGAAACACAAACTCACAAGGATTCTGAGGTTGTAAACCAAACGTTGAACTTCTGGCCAAATACTGCACTATCTTTAACATGGCTTTACCTGGACCACCGAGCGAGCACTCAGCACTCGTCACTGTCAAAAGGGAGCTCTCCCAAAGGTGCACTCTTACTTTCTGCTAACAGACAAGTAGTCCAATAAATCTTTATACGGTGTCCCCCGCGCCCAGTGCTTTTAATGGGTTTTATTCCACTACAAAGCCAGCACAAAGACTTTTTTTCCTTTTGTGGGAGCAAAAGCAGTGAAAAAAAAGTGTTTCTTTCTCACACCACCGTTCAAATCAGGGTATTGAAAATTGACGGGAACTTAAAGCAAAAAAAAAAAAAAAAAGTTACAAGAAGCAGAGCAATCTGGTCAAAGCGCTGTCACACCTCTCTTGGTCGCACACAATGTTAAACACAAGGTCACCAGCATGCATGCGAACATGCATCATGACATCAGTCCAATCAGTCAGTGATGACCTCACCGCCCGCCCAAACAACAACTACTACTACTACAATAGTCCTTCAAGTAACTGCTAAAGGGAAGACAGCAACGTATCTGCTGTTTGCGTTTTCTGTATTTCAGAGGGTCAGCAGTTCATTTCATTTCATTTCATAAATTGTAAAAAGTTTAAGAATTCAGCAGTGCACACTTGAAGAAGAATGTATTTGTGACTGTTTTCACTCCAGAGAAATGCAGTATAGATGGTCACCACCGGAAATGAAAGGAAAAAAAAAAGCTCACCAAGGAAAACATGGTATCATTTTGCACAACTCTCATTTTGCTCTCTGTTGTTCGGGACACAACTGTCTTTCCTGTGAAGCAAATCATCGAACTCAAACAAACCGGTTTTGACGTTTGTTTCCCGGTTTGCTTACACGTGGACATCCTCTTCTGTCGTTCCCCGAAGCCAACGGGGACGCAGAAACCAAACGTTCAAAGGAAAATGCTTTATTTGAACGCTGCTCATGTTTTCCTGACCACCAACAGTCACGCAGTTGCGCTCGATCGTCGTGTCAACTCATTTAGACGGCGCAGTGAGGTCTGACATAAACATTTACATTTTACAATTATGTAGCACTAGGAAGCAGACCGTAGCATGGGAGACATCAGCAGGGGATGCAGCTGATTCTCCTCTTTGTCTGTCTTTTTCTGCCTTTTTCTCTCTCTTTCTTTCCATCTCTATCTCTGCCTCTCACTCAACTATTTTTATAACAGTGAAAAGCACCTCAGCAGGAAACTAAAAATGGAGCACATTCTTTTAGTTTGGTCACTGAGAGATTTAAGCTGCTGTTTGAACTGTAGGCATGCTTATTCAGAGTTTCCGTTTATTCCCCTTCATTCCCATTAGTGCTCTTTATTTAGCTTTTGGCAGCCCATAGCCAAATAACACTTAAAAGTCTTCCTAGTCTCCCCCTTGACTATAATCTTCACTGACTGCTATACAGGTAACGAGACTGGCATGTCTGCATGTCTTTGTTTTTTTTTTATCAGATTTCAGAAGAAGCCTGTTCAGATAGCGGTGAGATGAGAATTTGCAGATGCAGTCGCTCCGGCGCTGAATGTCCTCAAGGCAGGTCGGCTGTTTAAGCCCTGAATATAAACCGGCGAGGAGCATGTTGACTTTTGAAGCTGTGGATCTCTCTGTTCTCTCACAGTATATGCAGGGCTGTGTATAACACTGAGCATGGCGGGTCGCGGGCTGAGAACTTTTATTTTACAAAGAGTCTATATCAAGGAATAATAGCTAAATGGAAATCTATATAATGGAGGAGATGTTGTATATTTTTTTATATATAGCACCTGAAGATATTTTGTTGTAGTACTGGTATAAGTGTGGGTTTAATATACAAAGTATAAAGACTTCTACATATATATATATATATATATATATCACATACCAATATTTCAAATGATGGATCAGTTATAAATGGAGGTGGCAACATAGAGAGAGTTCACCTAATACTGTAATGCATGAAAATATGTTTACATTATATAATATGTGTGACACAAACATACACTCTAACGACCAAACTTCACAGCTGATTAAACAGTCGGGAGCTTCTTTTTAATTGAGGCTCATTTTTGACCCGTTGTCTCTCCATTTTGATTGATCCGTCATTTGATCGTCAGTATCATAGCATCACAAAAATTCTTGTCTTCATCGTCAGGTTTTGTGCACGTCATCCGTTTATAAATGCATGAGACGGGTCATTTCTGAGTGACTTCTTCCTTAAGTTGAGGTCAGAAACTGATGCAAGCTGAGGAAGTGTCATGTTTCCTAAAGTTTGGAAATTCAGTCGATCCCGTTCTATAAGATTGATCAGATGTTTTTGATCGCTCTGTATTGTGCATGACATCACCACATTCGCTGTGGTTTGAGAGATCTGGTAGAAAATTAAAAGCCATGGGAAGTGATGTTGAATGGCACGTGTTGGGGTGTGTCCAACCATTTTCAATTTGTTGACCAGACTGAGACTGTTACCCACTCACCACAGGTGCGGCACAGGTACAGATTAGCTACAAGCACAGGCGTCGCAAACCAAACCGACCCCCTCACTGAAAAGTACCGTGTGCATTCTGTTTTTTTTCCTCATATCTCACAACTCTTCATCATTGCATAACCATTTTCTGTGTAAATATGTAAAACACTAAATAGTATAACAGAGTGACATTGTCTTTTATTTAGACAAAAAATATCTATTTCAAATGTAGCCACTGTGACTAGACCAAAGCAACGTAACACATTTCTTTTTTTCGTGGCATATTTCCCATCTTTTGTGACTTTCTTTTTTTATGTTTACTTACGTTGTGTCTTCAGTAATTCATAAACGTAGTTGTCCATGTATATTTTTATGTGTACATTTCTTGTACAAATGACTGTGTTTTTAATTAAAGAACAAGCTGTCACACCTGAAAGTAGTTTAAATGCTTTTTTGTAACTGAAAAACAAGGTATGGACGCACTCAGTTTCATCTCTAAATTTAATTGTATATCTGAATAGACACATTTCACCTTGAGCTTTTCTTGCTAAAACCAAGTCTGTGTAACGTTTATCAGTGTTTTCCCCCCTGGCCGTCTGCAGAAGTAAGGCACTATGCACGCTATGTTCCAGTTACCTTGCTGCCCATATCTCCTCTACCCTACTTTGATTTAAACTGTGCCACTGGCCTTCATGTCCTGCATTTCTCATTGACATGTTTTTCCAACTCCTCCACATGTCTGCATAAGCTCAGTCCACAGCATGGTGTAATTAAGCCTCTAAAGTGGCGGATTGCTCCAGAGCACACGCACTTCTGCCAAAAAAATGCAGCACAAAAAATACTGAACAGCAATTTGTAATAATCCCCCCAGACATCCACTAAACCCAAACTATCAGTTTTGACATAATACAGGGGTTTAATCTGGGTATAAATCTATAAATCTCATAACGCAGGCTCGGGTAATCTCCCTCTGGCAGGCCTGCAGGACTGCTGGACTGAGATGCTCCAACTGAAAAGTGCAGACCACTGGCTCCACAATCAGACAGTGCGCAGAGGTCATGGCAAGGTTGCCACGTGTGGAACAGTGGCACAATTTCAACCGAGGAGTTGTTTGCGAACCACATGATCGTATCATAAAACACATATCACTTTTACTTTTGTCCAGTTAATGTGCAATGTATGCATTTAGTAAAATATTTGCTAAAAACACTAAGAATGTTATAAAGTTGCACAGTTGCAACATTTAGTATTTTATATTTCATTGTAGCAAAAGTGACTCATAACTAAATCTTTATTCTGACAAATAATCTACTGTATCAGTCTTCATGTTCACCTTTCTCTTTGACACAGGATGAACGCTTTGGTGCATCCATTCCTCTCCACTATGACCGGAGAGCTACCTGTCTCATATTTCCTGTTCCTGGAGTGAATCCTATTCACTCCCACAGGAGTTGCAGGTTTTTGGTGTCCTTCACGCTCGTGCTGCGGTCCGGCTGTGAGGCACACAGAGGTTAGTCAGCGGGTCTCCTGGGGCTGGTGGGACTTGTGGGGGTTGTGGGGACTTTGGGGACCTTGACCACAAAAATCATTGGATCTTTGGCCTTGTTGCTGAACGCCCGGCGGATTACGTCCACCGCGTGCTGATGAGTGACTCCGTGCAGACTCTCGCCATCCACAGATAAAAGCTCGTACCCTGCCTGCAGATGCAAACACAAGTGGGTGGGGGGGGGGTAAAAGGTTTAAAATGCAAAATCTTTTGTAAACATAGAATAAAACAGAGTATCATTATTTCATGATTATATATATCTCTGTATGTTTTCCTCGCTCTTTGTATCTCTTTTTCTGTAGAAATCTGCCTCTGTCCAGAGCACCATTATAGACAGTTTCCATAAATCTGCAGTGATCGTGTCCCTTAGCGAGAACCTGATTTATGCCAGAGAGAATTGGGGCTCTCCTGTTACTTTAATATATTCACACTGAAGGCCGTCACTAGTGCACATATAACGTTTCCCCTTCAGCACAAGGTTGCTGAAAAAAAGAACATACACTGAGACAACCGCACACACACAGTTTCCTGCAGGACACGAGCAGAGAGCTGCAAAACTTTGGAGCCCCGAGGAGAGGAACTTCCTCTGATGTCATCAGTGTTTGCCGAGGATGCACCTGCCTCATGCGTTCAGCCTCACTGAAGGTTAGAAACACATAACACCGAAACACGCAAGGCTGATGGCCATTGTTGAGTCTCCACCAATCGCATTTTTTTCCCTTTCCCTTTTCCTTTGCAGTCATTAGACACAAATACCGCAGCATTCTGCAGCAGGCCAGTCTTTTGTTAGTATAGGAGAAGGTTTTCTTACAGTTCATCACACAGTGTCATGGTGTTTACCAATAACCTTACAGCCTTCCGTGAGAACGGCATCAAAAGATTTAGATCCATTTAACCAAAGAGCAGATTAAAGGTCCTTTTTCATTTTTGAAAAGTAATTTATTTGAATTAAATAGATCGCAATCTAATCTGTCCCATCCTCTTTACGTCCATTTATGGAGCGCATTATTGAGGTTTCCTCTTTTCCAGCCAAAGGACGTCACAATCTAAAAATAACATGGCCTGTAAAAATTACTACAGTTTACATGGAAGGATCAGTGAAACCTTCATGAACTGGTTTAGCAGGCCATTGCAAATACAACTACATTATTTAGAAGGGGAGAAGTATTGGCTATGAGTATCGATCTTTATTGATGAGTTGATACACAAACAATAGTGGTGCAACCAATTATAGGTGCTAGAATTATTAATCAGTCTGCCAGGGATAATGTTATCTATCCAAACTTTTGTGAGTTTTTTTTAATCTGTCCATCCCTGAAAGTTTTGCTAAAATCAGGAATAATAGATTTTTTTGTCTGTGATGTTCACAGAATTTAAAATGTCCATTAAAACAAGAGTCTGCAGACCTGTCACACTGTAAGACTGTATGTGGGCTCACATTTGAGCTAAATGCTAACATGCTCACAGTGATAAAGTATATGGCTGTATAGGTGGTTGACATTTAGCCAGTGGAAACAGGTAATGCACGTAGGATCGATTCTTGGTAATGTCAGGTTAATGCTGTTTTTCAGGTATGTGGGCAACAACCAAAGTATTTCAACTGGTATATTTTTGTCTGAAAGTTAAAGGCTCACCAACGTTTATTACAATCAAGACCAAAAAACTCATGTTGGTGGTAGATTAAAAGTCGAATTGTTTTTAAGATATTTCAGTCTGGATCAAAACAGTAGTCCAGCATTACCGTCCATTTTTGCCAGAATCAGGGTCCACTTACTCTGGATAATCCACATATACAATATTATCAGTTTCCATGAGGACTATTCCTTCTGTACAAAGAACTGTAGTTTCAATGAAAACTGTCCATAGCAAAAGAAAATGTGTTTTGTGTATGTGTAAACCAACCACACATACAAACACGACTTAAACACACACTGATCCATTCAGCTGTCACATGTTGCAGTATTTATTGTGCCCCCTTACGCAGCCAGTTAAATGCAGCCACATGACACACTCATGTCCAGATTTCCGCTGATGAAAGCAGGTGGCAAGGGCCAACGAACAGGAAAGTAAGCATGCACACAAAACAACGGTCTTCGCTGATTGTATGTTATTGTCTGAGGATCTGAGGAGACAGGATGCACGTTCACAGTGAGCTGCCCTGGTCTCACTTCCCCTTGCGGAGTGGGACGAGATAGCACCGAGCCAGCAGCTGATATGGGGAAGCTGATATGCCTAGTTGTGAAGTGTGAGGTACAGACAGCAGATAGCAGTGGCCGTATGCCTGTGTCAGTGGCTACTAACCTACAACTTCTCTGATTTTAACCACACTAGCTACTCGAGGCATCGTGATGTCGGTTGGGGGGGGGTTGCAGTGTAAGAGGGAAGTTCCTTGAATTTGAAAGGCCAAGCAGATACTGGATCCCCTCTGTTTGACACTAATCAGGCACTAGACCTGGGTAGCAGTGGTCAATTGATAGCGTGCTATTACAAAACATGCAAATTAACCCACAGAAACACATGAGTACACAAGTAACCTAGTTATACATTCTGGCTCATATACTTTCAATTAATGAACACACGCTTCTTTATCTCAATGCAAGTGTTGTGTGACCGCTATATCTTTGACTCGAGCCGGGAATTAGCCTGTGGTTAACGGAAGTGAACGAGTGTGTGTATCATGTGTGTTTAAGTGAAACCAGGCCAAGCTCGTGGACAACTGTTAAGTTACTGTGCAGTCAATATATTACCAATACATTAGCGGACCAGCACCTGTGTACCTCATCAATAATGGAGGCGATGGGCTACTTGAGAGGGCTCTCCACTCATCTCCTCTCCACTCCTCATTGCACAACTTCAACCCCTCCGTCATACACGCTCACTTCATAGCAACAACAACTCATAACCACAGGACCACTGAAGGCTGACAAGTACTTACAATATAGTCCAACCATGAAAGACTCATGGTCAGGGTGTTATTAACGAGCGCTCTCAATATTAATGGTGAAAAGACAGATTTATGTTTAACTTGTTTACCACTTTTTCCATGTCTCTTTCAAGGCTACTGATCATAATCATATTTTTCTTCTTTGTAGTTACTTCCCCATCAATGGACATCCATTTTTGTAATCTAATGAGGTCTTTCCTCCTGTTTTCTGCTCACCTTCAGAGCCTCATTTGTAGATGCAGCTCCTCCTGGGAAGATTTTCTCGATCTTTATCATGGGCTGGACCCTTGACTCCATACCTCCAGAGATACTAATGCCTGCAAACACACAGGGGAATTACAAAACTTTAAACTGAGGGATTGATTGACAGTGCCAGGTACCTGTTCTTGAATGAGTCTAATAGTGTACCTGTCTTTTTCATCTCATATTTTCCTTTAATTTCTTGATTATTTCATCATGTTTTAACTCTTCCAAATCCCTCTCAGTTTAGTAGTTAGTGATGGCCTGACCTCTACTGGTGATGTAACAGACATTAAAAACATTCAAATGGACTCCTTTACATTAGCTATTCTGTTGTTTTTATTCTACTCATACACATATCAATCAAGACTAGTAACTATTTTAGATTAGATTCAGGTTTAAATTCAAGCGAATTCACTCAGTTTAAACTTAAATCAAATACATGTGTTACTGTGTTGTACTCACCCAGGGACTGCTTAGCCTTGGAGATGGTCAAAATATTGATTTCATACTCCTCAGATGGCAGAGTTGCTCTTCTTTTCACACCATGACCATTCTGTGAATGTCCATTCAGCTGCTGGCCGCTCCCTCTTCCTGCGGATGGACTCTTGTCTCTCTGCGGCTCAAACACATCAGCCAGAGGGGTTCTGCTCCGCCGCTGTGAGGGAACGCGTACGCTGACCTCTGTGTAGCCCTTCTGCCGGATCAGTCTGCCTTCTACGCTGTCAGGACTCGCCTCCCTCCTCGCTCTCCCACGGCCATTCCTCACAGGCGACCTCCCTCTCTCTGGAGGCGCATCGCCCCGGTCAGACACGGACAACAAGGAGACCTCGTCGTACCGGGAGCGACGGGGTTGGCGCCCACTTTGGGTGCTGTGTGGGGATTCTGTGAGGAAGGAGCTGTGGGTAGGTGAGGGACTGAGGGAGCGGGAGCGCATGGTGGAGGAGGCGTAGTTGTCCACAGGTACGTCCAGCAGAGGGGTGAAGGCACGGGATGGAGGCAGATGGCCCGACTGTTGGCCATACAAACGTAACCTCTCCAACTCCTCAATTAGCTGACGTTCCCGCAGGGTGTCCTGGACCGGCTGGAGGTGGAACCCACCCCTGTAATCTGAACGCACATAAAAACAGTGAGCTCAGCATTCAATCCTGAAAAAGTTTCTTTCAGATGTGCAAATAATCACAGTATTCAGAGCCAAAGAATCCTCCACCAATTTTGCATTTCACACCTACAACGTTGTCAGACTCACAGTGAATAGTTACATACACTTAGTTGATACATATGTCATCTTCTTTTTAACCAATGAATTCTTCTTTCCTTTAAAAACACAATGCCTCCTTTACCACTGCACGTTAGGGTCAGATATTAATGTGTTGTGCTTGTAACATAGCCTCCAGCAGAGATGAGGAGCAGGCTCAGAGATGCTGACGCCAAGAAAACATCAGGACAAGCTTGTTCATGCAAAAATCTCTACGATGTCCTTTGAACAGCAAACAGTGGGTGATGACTTTACACTACCCTGCCTGAATGACAAAATATGGACTGGATTTTATTTAAATATTTTGACGTGGGTTTAAAAGAATAGGCTATGAAAGGAATACATTCTCAAGGGACATCAGCAGGATAAAAGAACAAAATCATACAACAGTATTGTAAAAATAGAGACAAACAATTCAGAAAAATGGATAAAATAAGCACTTTCTGACCACTAAAATCTCTTTGAAATGGCACTGTTATCTCTCTCTATAGGACCAACTGTATTATTTGCTAAGGTTTATTGAAAGCGTGGTGGAGTCTGATAACCAACTAAACAAAAAATCTGTATCACCACAGCCTTCCAAAACACCTCAATGATGAGTGGTCAGCTTTCTCCCATTTTCATAACGTTGACCCCGTAACCTCTGACCTGTGACTTTAGAAAGTGAGAAGGCTGCAGTCAGTCTAAAGTGAGACTGTATTGATTGTATCTCAATGACTCTTGAATGAGGAAAAAGGCTTAAAGCATCCCTGTATTGTTGAAGTGTCACACTGTCCAGCAAGGAACGTCTCGGTCCTTTCTGTTGGCCGCAGAGATGTAACACAAACCCCCGCTTCACCACAGGCACAAGAAACCTGAGATATTTTTTGCACAGTAATGTGTGTGTGTGTGTATGAGTGTGTGTGTGTGGGTATAAGTGTGTTTTATGTAAGGATAGAGGTAAGGTATGTGTGTATTGCACTACAGATATGTGGGAAGAATTGAGGTGAGGGAGGAAATGAAAAAGGGAAAGGGGAAAGTAGATAAAAGGTGAGGTTTAAGCCCCTGGTGCATCTCATTTTTCTCTGGGATTAGAGAAAGGCCAGCTACAGAACAGAGAGGGAGGAGGAAGAAAGAACTCCAGAGAAAGAGAAAGCACGAGATACAGTCAGTGTACCTGGGATTGGGGTGATGAGGTGACGCCGAGGGGTCCCACTGCGAGGTGAGCGCAGAGCTGGAGAGCGCACTAAGATGAAATCAACAGCCAAAGATCACTGATTTTTAATGCAATTCTTTACTTTGTGTCATTTTACCTGCTTTTTCTAATTTATACGTCTCACTGTTTTATTTCTTTCAGGCAAACAGGAAACAGGAAAGTCTGTATTTACATTGAGCTGTATGAATAAAAAAAAATCTAAAAAAAGTCAATTTAACCACATTTATCTGCTTACCAGAGCGATTTTTGAGAATATCGTACGCTTCAAGCTCAAAGGGCATGACCATGCTGTCAAACCGACCCAGCTCAGTGGTAGGTACCAGCATTCTGCAGAGGACATGATCAGTCAGCTTTACTCATGTACATTTCAACACATACTAATAAAATATGTCATATAAAAGCACTCACATATGTAGCTCACCTTATTTCTCTGAGAAGCAGCAGCTTCTCTGGCTTGTCCAAGATTGCCAAAAGGGGACGCACTAAATCCTCGATGACATTGTCGGACAAAAACTGACAGCAAGATTAGATTGATACACAGATTAGAGGAGAAGAATAAAAAGAGCCACTGTTTTTCAGGCTTCACAAATACAAAAATGTCTATATACCAGTCTTTTAAAAATATGTCTTTTCAGTCCCCCCAAAGTGCAATAATCACTGGAGTAGCCCTTTAACTGAAGTAGTTAAAATCCTAACTGCAGTTTTTCCACATATGGGCCGCAGCCAAAATGTGCTTATTTAGAGTAGGCTGCCTCCAGACAAGACACTATATTTTTGTGACTGGGAGCTGATATGTTGCATGTTCATTAAATATTCATTTTTCCTAGAACAGTTTCGGTCTTTGGTGTTTAATTACGGTATTAACAGGTAAGTCATTCTGTGCTCCAAGTAGATGTGATATTCTCTGCAGTGTGGCAAAAGCCTGGCCAAGGAGCTGATCCCCTGAAATTGGCCGGCAAGAATGAGATGGGCTGAGAGGGACAAGGGGATCAAATGATGGCTGATATTTGATCCTAATCATAAATGACAGTCCAAATCCGTCTTTTGTCACAGCCGCTGCCAGACACATCTATCACTAACGGACACTCAGCGACACAGGGAACAATACTGCTCCACTTAAGCCTGTAAGTAGTCTGGCTGATTTTCATTCAGCGGGAGGAAAAAAACACAGAGGATTGTGCCGCTGAGGTGTTGGGGGTGGTAATTTCAGATCAGGAACTCACCCGCCGACAGTGTCTCATCACAGCAGCCACCTCATCCTGGATGAGCAGTTTCTTTGCCATTTCCTCCACATGCTCCAGGGTCTCAGATCGGGGCAGCGGCGTGCCATCTTTAACACCAGCACGGGATTCTCTTGGGGAGGTCAGGAGCTGGAAGGGACGGCCTCGCTCCTTATCTAAGGAGTTATGCAAACAAGAAAATTTGTATAATTTGTATATGAGATATTTTCTATAGCAAGATTAGTTTATCCTTACCTTCAAACTAATTAGTAATTAATTTTATGAACATGCTCAAATTAAATGAAATGACCACAAGCACACATGTAAAACTCCTTAATGGCAGTATTAGTTCATCTTGAAATTACCTGAAATTACCTTTTGCAACTCATGACTTTTTGAAAAGTGCATGTAGACTCCACAAATACATTAATATCCAAGTAAATATCTTTACAACATGACTTGAAAAATGAGGAATTATGTATTCTGTCCTAAGTTCTTCAATATTTTCAGCAAAAAAATGCCTCTAAAACACACCACAAGGTTTTATAATCATCATTCAAGAAGAACTCATGAAATGAGTAAAAAAAATTTAGCTTTTAAATCAATATATGAACATGAAATGGACTTGAAGCACAGAGATCTTTGACTTTAGTTAAATTCTGTTTGAATACGGCACTGTTGCTGTTTCAGTATGTTCTTATGTGTAATTCAGGTTTAGTACCAAACATCAACAGACCTTCTCTGTACACATAAGGATCAATTTGCGCTGAGCATGAATTAATTAATCATACAAAATCAAGATTTCGCCTCAGTAACCCAGTGATGTCCATGCAAAATGGACCAAATGTTTCTAAGAAAGCAACATCAAAGCTGAATGATTTCATATCTGTTTGCTGTTTGGCTGTTGGCCTCCCATATTACCACTGGATGGCAAAATGAAACTAAACTTATAAACCCCAAGAAATAAGTGAATACCTCTGTGATGGACTATCCGTACGTTGAATGTTGAAACATAATAAAAGAAGGGCAACAAAAATGGCACATTCAGTCAAATGTGCCCATTTTTATGTTGTATTTGGCTTTCTGGGATGTAGAATATGTACCAGACTGTCCTGTGACCACGCCCGGGCTGCAGACCCGCCTCAGAATTTGTTTAACTCTCACCTTTGTCAGCATGGTGAGACGGTGACTTAGAGCGACTCTTCTCTTTACGGTCTTTCTTGAAGAACAGGTTGACAAAGGTTTTAGATCGCTGCAGGTTGGTTTTACCCTCAGCTGAACTCTTCTGCTTTTGTTGCTTTTTCTTCTTTTGTCTGTCCTCTAAAGGTGGATAAGAAGAAGACATCAGAGTTTTCATTTATAAATAAGTCCCACAATCCCAAGTCCCAACAATTATCAGTACGGACACATATGTCCAACTAGATGTTGCAAGCTACTTGATTTAGATTTAGTCATTTAACAAAACGATCTAAATCTAACTAATCAAAGTCGGGCTGTTTCACATCATCTTTGCTTATATTTATATATTATCATATTATCATTATTATTATTATAGGTTCTTGTTCATACACAAATCCATAAGTGGTGTTGAAGCATAGCAAGAATAGGACACTCTGCATCTCTGTATATGGTGTTGAAAACATAATTCATTAGGCTTTGCACTCCTCCGTGCTTAACTGTTAGCCGATAACAGTGGGTGATACACAGTCTCTGCTATGAGTACAGACTGTTCATTTCTCTTCCAGTCAGCTCCTCTGTTCACTGTAGTAAATCTGCCACTGTGGAAAGTAACACAGTAATGCTGATGAATTGCAGCTACACCAACCTGAACACACCCCCCATCTACTGAAGGCACTATAGCGAAGTGCCCCGGCTTACATAACAAATGTCCAATCAGCCTTGGGCTTTGCCCCAAGCCCCCGTCAGGTCCTGGAGGTATGAATGAGCTGGATAAATTGAAAAGGAAAGGCTAATAACTCAATAGCCCCGCCAAGGCTTGGAAGGATATTTCTCCATATGCTTGTTCTTATTCATTTCTCACAAAGGTACAACAAGTGAGAGTAAAGGGCAGCGATTAATCATGTGTCTACGTTAACTTTGTGCTCTTGGACAAATTCTGTCTGGAGCTTGTATCAGCCGTGCAGAGGCTGGATGTCCCCGTTTACTTCCTGGAGTGACAGGAGTATGAGGGGTCATTAAACAGACTGATGCCCTGCAGGAGGATCTCTGGAGGGTTTGGGAGTGGATCTCATTACACAGTGAATGCAGGTACTGTCACAAAAATCAGCTAAAGGAGCGAACCTGATTGTGGCTGCTATACTCACCGGGCCATGGACTGAGATGGATGATACTGCCACTACAATCAACAACCACAATACAGAGTTGCTCTAAGCATGGCAATATCAGTCCACCACTCTCTAGGCTAAAATATTTCAAAAACAACTTGTACGAACTTGTACAAACAATCACGATCACGGTGAACTTTAGAGACACTCTAACTTTTGATCTGGCTCCATCATCAGTCAATCCTATATTAAATTTACATCCACATTTTCACTCTCAGGTCTCACCTGACGCAGTGATGTGGCTCTGGGAACGTCTGATTGGCTTCCGAGGTCTGCTCAGGGCCATCAGCGCGGCTGTCTTAGGAGAGTGTTTCTCTACTTCCTGCTCCCCTGAAGACAACGTCCTCGTCCGTCCCCACCCTCCTTCCCCAGACACTCCCATCTCCCTCGGCCCTTCCCCTTTCCCACGTATGACTGTGTCCTTCAGCAGCAGTGTGGCACCTACAGTCCGGCTGGTTTCTGTGGCGACCAGCCTGTCGGGGTATGACCCGTTAGGCGAAGGGTGGTCCTGGTGACTTGGAGGGTGGGGGTCTGTCTGTATGGCAGTGTCAGCAGTTCGCTCAGCGCTGCTTGGACGTCGGGAACGGTCCTCTGTGGAGATGGCGACATCTACCATTTCGGAGCCAAAGATAGGAGGGAAAAGGACCTGGGAGAGACCACTGAGGGAGCTCAGAGGGGTGCTGGAGGACAAAGAGGAGGCAGAGGAGTTGGAGTCTGAACCCTGGGAGGATGGTGCGGGGCCCCCGTTGGCCACTGTAGAAAACAATCCATAATTAGAATAAAGTCTGAGGGTAGCGTGTGTTTAAAAGTGATTGTGCAAGTGGAATACCTTGTGAAACTGCTGCATTTAAGCACAAGGCACAAAGCTGCACAAAGTCAATAAGATTTGCAGTCTGCTTTGTCTGGATCAAAACCTGTCTGCCCTCATGTCCTCTTAATCCTTTAAACTTTTGAGAGAACATGAACCAGGAGTCCTTCTGTTTCTTTTCTTTTTTTTAATGAACTCCAAATGCCTCTGCATCTTGACCCAGATGTCAGGTCATGCTCTGTTCCAGATGACTGAGCTGACTTTGAGTACAATGAATTAATCCCTGGCTGGGTTCAGAAGTACTCAAGAAGTACTCATATCAAACTGAAAAACAAGGAATTTGATTCCTGTCAAGAAATTGAATGACAGGGTTTTAGTATAAGCAGGCTACATGTGGCCAATGTTCCACTTTTTCCCTGTAACATTTCCAAATAGAATCAAACGTGACTTTGAGAACCAAAATGAGAATTAAAAGCTCCATATCACATCTTCATTATTTTGTTCTGTAAAATTTCATTCAGTGCAGGTGATTCTTTTCACACCACTCTTCAAGTCACCATCTCCAGTAAAACCAATCTTAAACACTATCTCTGTACTGTAAAATCAGATTTTGTGATGAACACAGTTTTGGAAGAGTGAACGTACACTTGTCAAGCCAGCCATACTCTGCCACCATCTCCTTGTAGGCAGGATATCTCCCAGCTTCCTGATGAAGTGCAGAAATACAAAATATTCAACATAAACGTAAACACTAAACAAATCGTACAAGAAAACTACAAATTGCACATGTCTACAAAATAAAAAGTCTATGTTTTCTTCACTATCAACTGAAGGTTTAAGCCAATTTTAGTTCATTTAACTCATCCTGTGGGAAACAGGAATCTCTGTATCAAATGTCATGTCAGTCCTTCCAATAACTGCTGAGATGCTTAATTTGAAACCACAAATGTGAACCTGCTGGTGGGGCTAGAGGAAAAGTGAGGGAATTTTCCAAGTCATTAGGCAGCATCCTTTGGGCACCAGGAATGACTGTTGTCAGTCAGTCCACTAAAGTTGCGGATAGAAAGACTGATGGACGTTCCCATCCATAAAAATGAAAAAAGCAATCTTTTGCCATCTTCACATATCCTCGACTCTGCACAGTAACATACCCTAAAACAGCTGACTTCTTTTGGGTGTTTTTTCCACTTAATATTAATGTTAGTTGATTTACTGTATGTCACGTATGACACAGGGGGGTGCAGTGGTTTACCACGGTTTGGAAAGCATTGCTCTAAGCTATGTTTTTTTGAAGGAATGAGCTATTCTGTGTCAGGAATAAGTGTTCACTAGCCTCTCAAGACTATCTTAAGGGAATGTCTCATGAATACACAATTTAAGGTCAAAGAGAGGACAGGTTACGTCTACAAAAAACACAAAGGCCTTGGATGGCCAGATGTGACACTTAAGTTACTGAAATGAACCATGGCCCCATTATGTGTGACTCACAAATCGGTCTAATACAAGACAGAAGGAAGACATAAAATTAGGCTTTCTGTTGATTATAACCTGATCCCTGACTGCCTTTGAATAATGAACGCCGTCCCTGGCTGTTTTTCACACGTGGAACCTGAGATCAGAGGAGTAAAATGAGCGCACAGCAATGCTGGCGAGCTAAAAGAGTGCACATACACACACACTCAAACACACCGCACAACACACATATGCCTATTCATACACACAAACATGCACACAATTCCTTTATCTCAGAATGACACAGGTTAAGTGGCCTTGCACACGTGCATACGAACATAGACAAACGAGGAATTCACCCCTCCGGCTGTAAGCCAGCTGTCTTCTTTGCTGTGCTCCCCTCCAGAGAGGAGCTGGTGTTGTTTAACACGCTGTAACATTTATCAATGTGTCACGGCACTTAAAGCACCCAATCAATTGTTACGTTTAAACCTGAGCAAATGATTAACATCGCCAAACAACACTGCACCGCAGATGTTTAAAGGACCAGGGGGACACATTTCTGATATCAGATCTTATCACTTTATAAAGTTGATGTGGTCAGTAAATTGAGGCCTATTTCCACATCAAGCCAACATGGAGCAACTTCTGCATTTGTTTAAGGTCATGTTTCTGTTCTTCAGATGAATTTTAGCCCAATATCTATCCTCCTTTTAGCTCTGTTTTGCTCTCCACCAGCTCCTGGAGCAAAAAAACTCTCTCTTTAGTTGTTAAATGCTCCAGTGTGTTCAGAAGATAGGACCTAACTTTGACTGTCTATTGCCACTAAAACGCTCTGTAGAGCTGAGGGAAACTGTACAGTCGGCTGACAACCTGTGAGTTCATCATTACAAGCAAATCATTTCATGTCATTCATTTGATCCATCACTGATATAAAAAAAATGATCAGATGATCAGTACAACTTTAAATTCAAGTTCAGACTTAATCTGTAAAAATCGTCCCTCACCCTGATGGTTAGCATGACATGGGTGTGGCTCTTCAGGACCTCGACTGCATTGCTATGGGTGATGTCATCAAAGCTGACCCCGTTGGCCACGAGGATTTGATCGCCCATTTTGATGCCATGCTGTTCTGCAAGCCCACCCGGGTCCAGCCTGAAGGAAGAATGTATAAATTTGTCTGTAGAAACTTACAAACAAACAAACGTGAAGACTGCGGGTGCTTAGAGTGTAAGGTCATACCCAATTTCTTATATCAAGTAAGCCTTCTTTTTTTATTTCCTGCTCTGCATTTAATTGTGATATGATTATTTACACTCTGCCTCGCTCAGTCAGTTGTGTGCGTTGTGTTAAATGTTTTCATGCTTGTCTCACCCACATCAAAGCAGTTCCTTAACTACTTTTGTTGTAATGGCAATGAAGTCGACACACTTCAGCTGCCACGACCTTCTAACTGAAGCCTGGTCGCTTTGATCTAATGTTAAAACAGAGGCAAAACAGAACTGCAAATGAGATTATAATGTGATATTTAATTCCTGTGGGGAAATCCTGTTCTCATTTGCAACCCCTTCCTCTTTCTCGCTCAAGGATACTCAAACAAGGTGGGTTTCATACACTGCAACACCGTGGATGATTCTGTTTGTGATGCTAACAGCCTCTTCAGGTGTAAAACAAAGCATTAGCTGTTTCAAACAACAACTGGTTCGTACTTGGAAACATAAATTCCCAGTCCGAACTCTTTGCCCCCTCTGATGTTGAAGCCCAGACAGTAGTCGTCTGACGTGGTGAAGAGATGCACGATCCTGCGGAGAGCGCTGTCTGAACTGGCCTCTGACGGCGTGCGACCGCTCTCTTCCACCACCATCCGACGGTGAATCAGATCCACCCTACAGGCACAAACATGCGAAAGAGGACATATGTGCACACATGAAAACATGCACTGCTTTTGCTGTACTCCCTTGAGCTCAGGCCTGTCAGTATCGGTTAATCAAATAGCCATAAAGGTCACAGAGGTAATCCATCCAGTGCTGCCACATGAAACCAAGATACAGTATATCCCAAAAGAAAGATAACCAGTGTGAGCTGCAGTCAAGTGACAAGACTTCACAAAACAAGAGCCACCCAAGGGTCAGCGGTGGCAATAACAAGGTTGTAGTCTGGAAGTATATACAGTCATAATATACAATTACTGTTGAGTAAAGTTGTTAAATTAAGTATGTAGTGTAAATATTTAATTGTAGATTACATGATATGGATACAGGATATCATTTTAGGCAGCCTTAATCACATTGACACACACTGTACTAAGCAGCACCTCTGAGCTGGTTGGCCTCACCATGTGGTCTTCTCCTTGGAGTAGCGGATCCCAGGGATCTTGCCCACCCGCCTCACCACCATTCTCAGCCTGTTGTTGCCCGTCAGGACCTTCACAGCGCTGCTCATGGTGATGCTCTCCAGGCTGACCCCGTTCACCTCCACCAGCTTATCGCCCACGGTCAGCCCAGCCTGCGCTGCAAACACAGGTGGAACTCAGCATGACGCACGGGAGTAAATGTCACGTGGAAACAGTGGACCACATGCCCAGATGTAAGCACACTGACAAATAAGCTCGCCATCACTATGAGCAAAACGTTCACAGATGCACACTTCATCCTAACCTGCAGAGCTGTCATCCTCCACCTTGCTGACAAATATGCCGAGGCCATGTTCTGAGCCCCCGCGGACACTGAAACCCAGACGCCCATCTGGACTCTTATCTACTGTCACCGTGTGAATGTCTTCACTGTCATCCCCTCCTGCAAACACACAGAACCACAAAGCACAGTGACATGTGCCCACTGTAAAGGTCCACCCAAGGCGGACTATTCACAAGACTGCGGCAGTCACTGCAAAATGAGGTTTGGAAACCAAATAATGTGAAAAAATTGATTGATGAACAACAGAAATACATTTTTACACATCCATTTGTCTCAGTCACTGACACCTATTTATCACTTAAATATGACCAACTTCATGCTACACCCTTACACCATGAAATATTAATTCAATGTACCTTCAAGCTGAACCCTAAAAAAATTTGACCATTAATTAATCTGCCAATATTTTTTTCATTCACTGATCAATTGTTTAGTCTGTAAATATTGGAAAATTGTGGAAAATGTCCTTCACATGTTCCCAGAGGCAGAAGGCATTAAATTGCTTGTTTGATCTGATCAAGTTGACTATCACAGAAGAAAAAGAAACCCAGAAAGTATTTACATTTTAGAAGCCAGAATTGCATTTTGGGGATTTCTTTGCTTAAAAATCATCTCAGCTCTCATATCCATCGTATATTGCATTACTAATCATATATTTCCTTCCTCTAAACTCTAATGTAAACTTATGAGCAACTGAGCATCTGCCCTCTGCTGCCAGCAGCACTGTGGGTTACCATGACAACAGAGACCTGGTCCTGAACTCACCATCAACAGGTGCGTTGATGAGAATGACCCGGCCCATGGGTGAGGAGGACCTGCGTCTGTGACGGTGCTGTTTCTTCAGTATGTAGCGAGTGGTGCTCTGGGAACCCCCCGCCTGTCCTCCGTTGTTGAAGTGGGGTTGCCCCCCTCCATTTGTCATCTCACTCCAGTCGGAGTGGTGAGAGGAGTGAGCCATGCTATGTGTCCGGCAACTTTTCCCTCAGTCATCCAGACAGGAGGATGTCTGTGGTCTGCTATCAGGATGGAAGCTGGTGCAGCATGGGATTTGGGGGATTTGATGTTTGAACATCATAAAATAATCCAAGATCCACAGAAGAAAATGTGACATAGATACTCCCCCCAGCAGAGTGAAGAAACTACAAACTCACTTATTAAAAAAGATAGCAAAAAGTGGTGCTCCATGACTGAACTCTGGTCCCTGAAATCCTAATTTTCTTTGCAGACTGAAGAAGTTGGAGTAATCCACTGGTGTCCTTTGCAGCCTCTGACCACATGTCCACGGAGCCCAACGTGCCTGTCTCCCCCAGCTGCAGCTGAGAGGCTGCCGGCCTGTCTGCGGAGGAGTCAGCAGTGCATGGTGATTCCCCTCGGGTCATGTTTAATTAAACGGATATCTGTTGTGAGCAGAATATGCCGTGATGAGTAATGCGGGCTCAGAAGTTTCAGATGGGATAATATAACTCTCGTCATCTTGATGCAGGTGTGACCTAACTGGGATCTTACAGAATAAAACAGAATATAAGCAGGGTTGGACTACTCTCATTGACGTGTTTTTTTTATCAATCAGCACCACGGACAGCGCCTTAGAGATAACACACACACACACACACACACAC
>JBAJHX010000033.1:12305474-12339132 GCA_037176925.1 Amniataba percoides | reverse complement strand
ACACACACACACACACACACACACGAACAATCGGCCTACTTTTGACAGTTAATTATCATCTGCTCATTCACCTCAATTTAGTAAACTTGGGGACTATTTGTTGACATTCTTCCGCGGGGTCGTCTCGAAGTCTGAAAGTCTGCGGACACCTCGAGCCGTGACACGCTGCAAAAGCTACAGGTACACAGTGACTTTTCCGATCAAAGTGAACAAAGTGTGACAGAGTTACCTGCTGGGTCCGCGTTTGTGCCGGATGAGCTCCGTCTCACTGACGCATTAGTGGACACATCCGGAGTATTAGTGCCACCTCATTTGTTCTCCAGGTGACCATTATTGTCTTAGAGGGGTAAGCCTTTTACATAAGCCCCCGCAGCTGTGCAGCCATTAGGACTGGACTGGTGATGATTAAGTGCACTAATTGCACTGATATTACAGTAACTCTGGCTTCCCTGAAGTCAACTGGAGTCTGTCCTCAGGTAAACTTTGTTATTAATGAGTTAATTAAGCCCATCTTTTTTCCCCTTCATAGATGTGGGCTAACTGAGCTGTTGATCTGCTGTGGCTGCCCTCCTCCTGGCTGTCAGGTGGGTAAACAACCCCACCCGGTGGTCAGCAGCGTCATATCAGCACCTCTCTGCAGATCTGAGGGAGCCGATAGGTCATTTCAATGAGAGTCAGCATGATGGAGGAACAGGAGACCTTCAACACGCGGCTGCTCATTTATCTGTTGGTGTGTTTGATAAGTGCAAATATAAAATAAAAACAAAAAAAAAGAAAAACAACTTGATTTCCCTCCCCCTTTTGTAGTGCAGATTTTTCTCTTTCATAAAAGTTTCATAAAAGTTTGCCACTCTTACTATGCTGTGTTTACAGTCATGCACCAAAACAGAAAGGTACATTCCTTGTATGTGTAAATTTACTTTGCAGTTTTAACGCTGATTTTCCAAATAGAGAAAAATAACAGAAAAATAAACATGACAAAAAATAATGAAAGAAAAAATGCTTCAAAGATTTCTTTCTAAGGCTCACTATCACAGATTTATTCATTTATTTATTTCATTGCACATTTTTCCAGCAGATCACATTCATACATTGTAATTCAATGAATGTTTGCTACTTAGTTGCATGCTGTGAACTAAATGACAAATATCCCTCTGAATCGTTACAAAATGTTGTCACACATTGTTTTGCCTTATTTAACACATTTTAAAAACTTCGCCTGATTCTTTTTATTACAAATGATTTAAAGTGTAATCACCCTGAGGTTTGTCTGCTGCGTTTCTGACCAATCATGTGCTGCACGCCTCTAACGCCCAGAGGTTTCATCTATTCAGCTCCTGTATGACTAACACCACCCCTCTGCTGCCTTCAGGGACCTCCACGATGCTCCGATATCTAGCATTTAACCTCCAGGCGATCGATTTAACTACGATTGATCAGTCAAATAATTTAAAGGTTACAACACAGGGAATACAGAACTAATTATGGTTGTTAAGATAAACGTCTGTGGTCTACATTTCAAACGAATCAGACACAACAGAAAATAGCAAAAACTTTTTTCATCCTCCCATGATCGTTTCCGGTGAAGCTGCGTTTTACGATGCTTCTAAGAGCACTGAAGGCAGCAGAGATCTACCCGGCGTTGCTGTGATATTGAGAGGTCATACATTTTACAAAAACAAGGAAAACAAACCAGGTGGGTTTTGACGCTGACTGAGTTCACACCTTTAATGAATACGGATCATAATCAGACAGACTTAAAGCTCATTTCGTCTTGATATGTGCCCTTTCAACGATAACCAAACTGCTAGCATGTTAGTTAGCTTGTATACTACCTGGCTAGCTGGCTGGTTGTGTTAGTTAGCACTTAAGTGGTTTGTTTTGGTCATTTGAAACGCTATTTACTATCCTGTCTGACTTAAAATGTGATTTTGTGTGAATTCAATTTAGCTTTAGCGTCCTGTTCGGGTGTTTGTGTACTCCAGTGAGTGAGTTTTAATTGGTGTTGTCAGCTAGCTTGTTAGCTGCAGTGGTTAGCCGGCTTGCTGACAGCAGCATGTCGTGACTTCTCCAAACTGTGTGTGTGTGTGTGTGTGTGTGTGTGTGTGTGTGTGTGTGTGTGTCACATCTTGTGTCTATGATCCGCTACTTACAACGTGACACTCATCACCCATCTGCTGCATGCACATATAGACTTTCAGGGTTGAGTGGTATTGAAATAAACTAAACATACAGTGATTGTGTCCGTGAATCCACCATATCAGCTCTTATCTCGCCCTTGTACGTCCTAGAGGTGTTTTTTATTATTTATCCATCCTCTGTTTGAAGATTTGAATATAGGAGTTGTTGGCCTTGTCGTGGCCTGAAAATTGGTTGGCCCATCCCACCACACACTGCTGCGCAAATGTGCACATTCTTGTAATGCTTTAGTAATTGTGCTCACCTCCAGAAATGCACCAAATGAGTCTGTACAAAGGTAAAGAGATGAAACTCAATGGAAAAGTAATATGCAACTATTCAGTCATGTTTCAATTAAACATGTCTCCTATTTAGATCTTACAGCTCCTCTAATGTGAGGTTTTGCTGCTTTTTTTTGTCATTTTAAGTGACAGTAAACTGTATATATTTGGGTTTTGCACTGTTGGACAAAAAGTATTAAGAAGAAGTCATGGTCAAATCTTCATATAGAAAATTGATTTAGTTATTATGTAAAGCCTCAGTAGTTGTAGCCCTAAATGGTGGTTTATTTTATGGATACAAACACCACAATGTGCTGACCTAAATTTCAAGCAGAGTTTGTTTTTCAGTATTGCTTCTTTTTATCTCGTACTCACAGCCACAACTGATAAAAGAAATTTGAGATCAGGCTCAAACACGTATGTGCTTTCAGGCAACCTACAAGTTGACAAGATGACAGCAGGCCTGCAAGGTGTGTGAATTAGACACAGTGAGAACAACAAATAAGAGTGCATAATCAGCCTTAAACTCTGTGTCTAAATGTATTTTAGAGGCAGGACATCTTGGTGGAAAGTAAACATGCTCGACTGCACTGTTTGAGACTATTTTCACAGAGATAATTATGTGATTGTTGTACTGAGTGGATTGTATGCTTTCGTGATGGGGGAGGGGGCTTCACCTTGATGCAGATCCGTACTGCTGCAGCGCTATTAATGGAGCAGAGATATAGAGGCTTAACTGTGAAGCCAAGGTTGTTGGTTTTTTTTGTTGTTGTTTTTTTTAATCATGATAATTTCACCTGTACACCTGGGTATTGCCAACAATTCACTTAATAGTTCAAGATATGTAAACAGCATGAAGTACTGAAAACATTCCTGACAAATGTGTGTATAGAAATTCTGGCACCATTACAGCATTGGTATAAAAATGCGAGGTTGAGGTACCTTATTGGATCTGCTTGTTTGTCATAACTCAAAATTTAACTCTGCATTTGATCAATTCATCTTCTGGCCACCCTAAAAGTTGTATTTACATGTGCATCCAATTTGGATTTCTAATATTGTGTCTATACTTATTGATTAATGTGTTTGCAGAAAGCCAGGATGTCTGGAGAGCTGTCCCTCAACATAAACATCAAGGAGCCAAGATGGGACCAAGGCACGTTTATGGGCCGTGCCAAGCACTTCTTCATGGTCACAGATCCCAGGAACGTCCTTCTGTCGTCTGAGACTCTGGAAGAGGCCAGAGTAATCGTGGAGAACTACAGGTAGACGGCTCAGGAGAACAGAGGAGTATCAATCTAAAATTCAGTTTGTCATATTTTGTGTAAATGTGCTTCACATACTGTGTAAATAAGAAGATATATCTGGCATGTAGATTATGATTTTTTTCCTCAATTTTATGTTTCAAATTTCTTCCAATGCAAAAACAAAATGTGTTACTTTATATAATGTTAAAATAAAACATCACTCCTCTGTTCTGACTTTTCCAGAGCCGGGACTGTGAAGCCCGGCCTGACGGAGGATGAGCTCTGGAGAGCCAAATACGTCTATGACTCAGCCTTCCACCCAGACACCGGAGAGAAGATGTTTGTGATAGGCCGGATGTCTGCTCAGGTGCCAATGAACATGTCCATCACAGGCTGCATGCTCACCTTCTACAGGTACAGCAGAGGTTTCATCAACACTGAACTGAAAATGGCATCATCAAAAAGAATCCAGGAAATAGATAAATGAAATGTGCTGAATAGATGTGATACAGTTTCTAAGTGATTTAAATGTAACCTTAATACACTGCTGCATAAAAATAGAGATTTTAATCCCTACATGGAGTGAAAATCCTCTTAAGAATGAAAAATATCACTCTCACTACAGAATACTGATAAATCATTGGTCAGCTGAGCGGACAGTGAAGTCATGTGATCATGTTATGCTGAAACAACAAATTGACAAATTGATAATCAAATCTATTGATTAAGCAAAGCAAATTGATTACTTCTTTCATTTTGATACTGTTTGGTGTAGTAGTTTGAGATCTTTATCAAGTGAAAAACAGATAAAAAAAAAGGTATAGATTTCAGGTTATGTATTATATAGACAAAAAAGAAATAGTTTAGACTGAAGCTGAACAGCCAATTACACAACTGCTTTGCTTTGTTTGTCTAGACAGATTAAGAGTTGACGAAAAAAGTTCATAAATAAAATTATCTGTGAGGGACCCTGTTATAACAAAACTAAGATGGACGAAATAATGTGTCATAATAGTGAGCTCAGTTAGAAAAATGAAACTTCAACTTTGTAGATATATTGTATATGTGTATTTTGCTGTATTTATTCAAAACTTCATAATGCCTTGTTATTTCTTTAATAGTAATTTCTCTGGCCCACTCTTTTTAAGTGATTAGAACTTTATTACTTATTTATAACTAAAAGGAAGTTCGTCTAGTGATCAGACTGGCAATCAATGGTTTGCGACAGCGTAGTTTTATCATACTGCCACTAGGGGGCACCATTGTCTACAATTTCTAATTCTACATGTGGTGGCTTAAAAAAATGACCAAATCAGAGAGAGGGTTTTACTTTATTGCTTTAAATTGCTTTATTGCCAAGTAAGTTTACGCATGCAAGGATTTTGCCTTGGTATTTTGGTGCTCAACAATAAACATAGTGAGAGAACAGAAAGTGAAAGCAAGAAACAAAGCAAGTACTGCAACGGCCAGGAACTTAAAATAGAAAAAGCTCAGTCCAAAATGGATAAAGGTGTAAATCCAGTATATCTCACTGGTAAATAGCAACATGGATTGAGGGTGTAATAAGTTGTGAAGCGTACAAAGCCCTCAAAGACAAACCTGTGGTTTTGGGTTAAATGAATGAACATGTGACTTGACTTGTCAGACGAAACCCAACAAGATGATCAAACAGAAACTTTATCTAGCCACACATGTTTTTGTGGTTTACAGAGCTCCACTACACAAACAGATGTCATGGTCCTTCATTTAACCCCTTAATGTAGAACTAAACTACAGAGTTGATCATCTAAATGATTAGTAGTTGCCATGTGAAGGAAGTAATGACTAAGGGTACATGCATTGTGGGGACTGTAGAACAGTACACATATGTCTAATCTGAACTTTATCTATTGTCTCCAAACTCTATGGGGAAGTAACTTTTTGCTGAGTGTACAGAACGAACCACAAACACACTGTTGTCCCCTTGTATTTCACAGGACCACTCCGGCAGTGGTGTTCTGGCAGTGGGTTAACCAGTCCTTCAACGCCGTCGTCAACTACACCAACCGCAGCGGAGACGCTCCCATGACCGTGAAGTAGGGAGGGCTTCTCACTTCACTTCTACTCTAGATCATTCCTGTCCTCCCTCTAAACTATTGTCTGTAAGGAGGCGGTGGAGCTGCTGTCCTCTCCCCTTCCCTTGCAGCGGTATTACGTTCCACTGTTAAGCATGCTCAGCCCCCATGTCACCATGCACTCATGTTGACATAGGTTTTGGTCAGCGTGCATTTGCATTCTCTTCTCATTGTGCCACAAAATGCATTCTTCAGATGCTGCAGAAATGCATGCAGGAATTAGAGGATCACAACAAATGCAGACTTGTGGATTAAGCATGTCATTGAGGAAGAATGTGACAGTCTCCTCCTCTGCTTCATCCTTATTTGAGAAAGTTCTTGTTTTTTTTTTGTCTTTGCATATTCATGCATAGCATGAATTTGCACTTTTTAATGAGGCAACGCTACTTTGAAATGTTTCCCTTTAGTGTATCTGATGTGTTCTCACCCACAGTCATCCTGTGCTGAAACACCAGTGTTATATTTATCAGGTGTGAAAATGTTGAAAAAGGAAGGGGCTGATCAAAGTTTCTGCTGTGTCTCTTTGCAGTCAGCTTGGTGCTGCTTACGTCAGTGCTACTACTGGAGCTGTGGTCACTGCCCTGGGACTGAAGTCTCTAGCTACGGTAATGCATGTGTTCATGTGAATAAGCAGATTAAATAAACACAGTAACTGAGATATTGACTGTATTATATTTAACACTTTTTGTTTTTAAAATATTTTTGTGTGGAGAGTGAATGCTGTTTATCTGAACATGTTTCTGTCCCATCTTTGCAGCGTCTCCCTCCAATCGTCAGCAGGTTTGTCCCGTTTGCGGCTGTCGCTGCTGCTAACTGTATCAACATTCCCTTCATGAGACAGAGGTGAGATATCTGAAGTAAAAGCTGATGCTTTGTTTAGGAGCTTTCAGGAGCTGTGACAACTGCTACAGCTGCTGTACGTGACTTTTTTTTTTTTTTCTCCCAGGGAGTTGAAGTATGGCATCCCCGTGACAGATGAAAATGGAAACAGGTTAGGGGAGTCTCCCAATGCTGCAAAGCAGGCCATTGTGCAGGTGGTGGTGTCGAGGATTGGCATGGCAGTGCCAGCAATGGGTAATGTCAACATGATATCTACTGTTGTGTTAAAGTGAAGCATATACCTGCTAAAGAGCCTGACGTTTGTGGAGACCAAAATCAGAGTTAAAAGAGAATGAATATTAAACTTACATCAGCATGTGGAAAGAAAACATCAATTCATTGCTCTGAAGCGACCAGGAAATAAAGGAGTTATTACAGGTTGAATTGTTTTGTTCAAAAAGGGGTGTGGGAGGGGGGTTAAATGTATATAAAACATATTGTACGCTCCGCTGCACAGAGGAGCTCATGTAAAATAATGTGCATTAGAAAAACTGTTGTCTGTGCAGCTGTGGCAAACTGATTGTCAGCTGACTCATTTAATTTAACACTTGATGGCATGAGAGATAAGAGTTTCTCACCCCGTTAGACTCTTATTAAAGACAGACTTCTCTTTTTGGTTAAAGCAGAACAATTTACCTGACTTATGTTTTCCTTTTTACAGCCATTCCCCCAGTTATAATGAACGCTCTGGAGAAGAGAGCTTTCATGAAGGTGAGCAGACTGCATGCGTGAATGCTAACTGTTGTTTGTTTAGCCCGTGGATTTACCGGGTCTGCGGGTGTTTTTGTGAGGCTGAAAAGAGTGGAGTCGCATTCCACACATTACACACAGACTGAATCCTCGTGTCCCTTCAGAGAAACCTGTCATATTTCTGACTTGTCTGCCTGATTCATGGTACTTCTCTGATTTTGTCTCCCTATAGCGATTCCCAATCCTAAACGCTCCAGTCCAGGTGGGGCTGGTCGGTCTGTGGTATGTAAATTACACATAATAGTATCTGATATTTTTAAGTATCTGTACTTTAAAAAGGAACACCATCTAAAACATTCCTCTCTGTTTTCAGCCTGGTGTTTGCAACTCCTCTGTGCTGCGCCCTCTTCCCACAGAAAAGGTACCCACAGCCTCTTCACTCTCCCTGGGGGGGGGGGCGTTATACTTGTACATGAAGTGTTATCTAACTTGCGGCAGCATTTTAATCGTGTTTGACCATTTCCCCGCAGCTCCATGAGCGTGAGTGGGCTGGAAGTGGATCTGCAGGAGAGGATACGACAGACCAGCCCCAACACTACCACCGTCTTCTTCAACAAGGGCCTGTAGGACCAGCCGACACATCTCCACGCACACACACACAAGACATACAGACACCTACACATGTAATATCTGTTGTCCTGTGGGCACAAGTGGGAGAGCAAAACAACATTTATTTATGCATTTTTCTTACATGTACTGCTGCATTTGTTTGTTTTTTTATCTGACTACGTGGCTGCTCCAGATGTAACAGTGGAGTGCGTTGATTGTTTGACCATTTGAAAAAGAGATGCCACTCAAACACTTTGAAAAGGAGGATCACTTTACTGACAGTTCCCTCCGCACACAGATGACACTCCTAGAAAAGAAAAACTGACCCTTTTTTTTTTTTTTTTTTTTACCCAATCTTGTCGTGATGTTTTGTCTTCCTTTCGGTCAAAACTGCCTGTAGGGTTGCAGTTCATGAAGTTACTGATTTGTGTTTCACTCACCAATATTTCATGTATCATTCAGGTTCATTCAAGTTTAAACCTTTGATGAATTATTTGTAACTCCACTTTAAAATGAAGCCTTGTGCTTGTAAGTTTATTGCTTCTGAATGTAACTTTTTTTTTTTTTTTTGCCTTGTGTCTCCGCTCACTTAGATTTCCCCCCACCAAATCTTGCCAAGTCATTGTTGCGTTATTCAAGTGATATTGTAAGGGATTGCACACTGACAGTAGTATGTTAAGATTCTTGCCACTGATTAATGTCCACCTTATAGTCATACTGGAAAAAACATTGTGTTGACTAGCTCTTGTGATCCACCCCTTGATGAATAACTTTCCTTTTGTTGTACTCCTTGCAGATGCAGCTTCTTGCTCTCTTCAGCTCTCCTTTAAGTGTACTTACACCCCTTAACATTCATAGACCAGGTAATGAGGTGCTAGGTACATTTGTAAAAACAAAAAAACATATATGTAGAAAAATTACTGCAAAAGCTCGCAAAGCGGAGCCATAGAGTACATCAGCAAATGGTGAGTGTGAATTTTATCAGCATAAATATGTACTGTTGCCATGGCAGTGGCAGCCTGTTTTTCACAGCCTTTCGTAATTTGAGAACACTTTGTGAACTTGTGCAGTCACTGTCTGTAGTGGTGAATTGGTGAATTATTTGATTGTTTTCGAAGGTGCTGCTCATTTGGTGGAGGAATATACTGTGTTTTGTCTGTTGCGAAGAGGAAATGCTGTTAGTGCTTCAGGGTTTGTCTGTTTGAATGCTTAGATATGATGCCCTGCAGAGGATGGACCGCAGTGCATTGCTGCGGCCACATGAAAGCTTTATAACTCCGATTTTTTGGTGGTTTTAATGTCCGTTCTTGGACTGAAGGATTGTATGAGCAGGTTAAACGAAGTCTGAGCTGTCTAATTTCAGTTCCCGAAAGTTGGCGATACAGGGTTTTCATGTGCAACAGCTTCTGCAAACCTGTTGTCCCATCATACCAAATGAAAGTAGCTAATGATGCATGACACAGTCAAAATACTAAATGCTTATGTTAGGTCAGGGCAGTGCGTAATGTGTGCACAGTCTTTGTTGTTGTTGCGTTGTTTAAGAGGACAGTTTGGCTGAGTTTGAGCTTTTCTGATCAAATTCATTCACATCATCGACCAAGCTCTCCAAACACATGACTGTCTAGTGTGCTTAGATGTTGATGATAGTGTATATGAGGAAATATTTGCTGAATTTATCCCAGTGTCGTCCATCTGGATTATGCAAGAATAAGTATATTTTTCTTGAATATATTTATAAATATATAGATCTAAATATATATATATACATATATGGAGCACATATGCATGAGGGATTTTAGAGATTTTAAATTGAAGGTGTGCCTCTGTTGGTGAATCCACCAGATAGCCCTGAATATGCATCAGAAATCAGCTGCTCGTGTTGCAGGAGTGCAGAGGTGTTTTCAGGGCTAATGAGTTCTCAGATCAGAGGAGCATTCCTCCAGCTGGGCTTAACTTGACACAGTGAGCACAGTCACAGATTTTTAACCGTGTTTGTGTAAAGTGAGGTTTTGTGTGCCGTGGTTAAAAACAAAAAAAAGTGGTAAGATTGCAGATCCATACTTGATTCACCTCCACCCAGCATCGGTAGTCAGTTGAGTTTATGTTTCTGGTATTTAAAGTTGTACAATCATTTGTTTTGAAGTGAACTGATTGTGGGTGTTAAGTGACTGAAGTGCTGCACAACAGAAATCAACTCCCGCACAGTCAGAAACACACAATGATTGTGTATATATGAAACTGTAAAACTGAAGGGTTTAATCTCAAAGTGCTATCCACATCTTTTGTCACCTGCAACTCGTCTCAATACGACCATATGTGGATGTCTTTGTGTTCATTTGAAATGATGAAGATCTCCTTTTTGAAGGAAACTCTTCTTTCACTCTCTGTTGTCCTTAATCTTTTCATATGCAATCAAACTATTTCTCAGTCAAGACATTTTTTGTTCCTGTTATCAGTATTGATGGTGGTCATTGTGTGTTGTGTTTGGGGTGTTTTCTGGTGAGGATGTAACTGAACTATGTAATCTCTGCTGTGCTGCTGTAGGAGCTAGTTGGATTTGTGTTGCTATTTAAAAGGAGCTTTTTTCAAAGCATATAATGAAGATTGTATGTGTTTCTTATGCTGCATAATGTTACTGCTTATTCATAATTCGTTCTTTGCCTGGCAGCTTTTGTTGCTCATAACCAGATTTATTTCCTTTGTGTTTTGCTGTTCTTTGAATTACGGCGCAGAAGTGTCAAGAACAAAACTGGAGGTTTTTAGTCGGCGTTCAGCACATTTATAAACATGTGTCTCAGCTTGTGACTGTACCATCACAACATGTCGCACCCATGGAACTAGCCAAAGACGAGACGGGTATGAATTGTACAGAACGGAGGAGGAGAAGTGCGTAGCTTTTAAAGTTTTTGTTCCAGCTTTATCTTTTGGACCTTTTTGCTTTTCTCATGCAAAAACTAGTTGAAGGGTTTTTTTTTCTGTTTGTTTTTTAACGAAGCCGTCCTCAACTATGTCAGTACAATGCTCAACAACAAACCAAATTTTTCTAGAACGTCATTAAAACAGATTTAAATTAATCCCAACACAACATTTTGTAAGTCAAAGGCCGAATTTATTAGCTTTTATTGCTGCTACGATAAAATCTAATAATAAACCTGACTTTTCCCCACATAGCACTGGTGAACTTTGGCACACTGGTCGAAAACCCACTCATGTCAAACTTTGGTTGTGCACGGCATGAAAAAAAAAGTCAAATCTTTGCATACCGAAGGCACAAATGTAAAGACAATCTCTGTTATTGTTACACTCCATATGAATGTTTTGTCTTGTACATACAACTTAAATACATACAGTCCTCCTGTCAGTATTGGTGCACAGTGTTTTGTCCCTCTATTTTGTATTGTGTTGAAATATATTTCCTTGTTGTGAAATGTATTTTACTCAGAGCAATAGAATAAAATATGTAACATTAATGTCCAACATCACTGTCTGCTTAATGTAATGGTTTTTATTACTGTATATTTTGAAATATAGTATTAGTATTAGTATTATTGTAGAGAAACATAGCAGTGATCTGATAAAGCTTGTTTGCTTCACAACCAAGGAAGCATGACACAATCAGATAAAACCAGGATTTGGGTATGTTCTGGATTGTTAAAAAGTTTTGCACACATGAAACCCGGTTTAGAAATACAAACACGAGCGTGTGTATCTCTTAGATCTACATCTACAGTACATCTAGGAGTTGATGCCTGTGTTTAGATGTCTGAGGGTAAAATAATTCATAGGATTAGTGACTGACCTGTTTTATCTGGTCAGCGTTTACTGACTTGTTTTTTTTACTGACAGCGGCTTCCAACACACACTCAGAACTTCACCTTCAGTTTCAAGATACTCTCTCTATAGCTATAATTAATGAAAAGTTTAAATAAAGGTCCTTCAATTACTAGAAAAATGAGTGTTTAAAATGGAGCTTAGGAGGATTAGTCCTAACCTCCATACTAGTGCACTGATATAAAAAGGCAAACAAATATCTGCACACAAGGTTAAATAGTCTTGTTATTAAAAATAAATCCATCACCTGCCAGCCAGTCAAAACAGCATATTCTGTGTTGATGGAATAAATGTGCTAACAATACAAAACACTTTCACTGTTGATTATTTTGCTGCTCATTCTGCAAATCTACTACCAACAGTCAGATGAAGTTGTTAAAACCAAACACTCAGGGACACGGTGAAGATATGGTGATGAGGTCATTTTTATTTGTTACTTACTCTCTGTAGCTATTATTCACATGTGCCAGTACACACAATCTCCGCCACATAATCTCACACACACACGCACGCAGGAACCATAAACATGCCTAAACGTGGCGGCAGTAGCTTTAACCTGTTTGTGTTTGAGCATCAAACCTGTTCCTCTCAGTGCTGAGTTTAGAGCCAGGTTTTCATTATCACACACACAGACGACATGCACACTCGTCAGCCACGTTGGAGGCCCGTTTAGGTGCCTGAACACAGCAATGTTATTAAAAATGTACCACAGTTAACAGAATAATTAATCTAACGTCTAACCCAGCCTTTAGGTGGACTAATGTGGTTCCCTAAATGGGAGATTTCAAGTGAGCTTAAAGTAAGTAGTTGATGGACTTGAATGAAAATGCTGCCTTTTAAGTCCCTTAGTACCTGTTTTTAATACCCGTGTCAAAAATCCTGTGATAATATTGGCTCTGTCATGCATTTCACAACTCAAATTTCGTAACCCAGAGTAAATTCACGTGCAAAGGAAAGACGTCATGATATCACAGAACACATATAGACTAAATTGTCATTATAACAGCAATATTTCAGTGACGGACGGACATTGACAGCAATTCAATCGCAGAAATTAGTTCTTAAATTTAGTTTTGATTGAATAACATGAACCTTTTGTCTATTGTCTTTTGTTTTGGGGTAAAGAAATTACTTGACTGGCACAATCTTCTTAACAGCCTCTAAAACATCTGCAGTCTCCACCTTGTCGCCGAACTCCTTCTCACGATGTTCCAGGAGGATCCCCTGCAGACAAAACACACCTGTGTAAGAACACACACGCGTTCTGTGCCGCTTTTATGAAGTCCAGATGTTGACGCCACGCTACCTGCTCTCCTGCTCCAATGACAAACACTCCCCCCAGGATGAAGCCCTCGCCATTCATGTTGCCCTGGTAGCCGGACCTCCAGGCGCGCATGAAGTTTTGCCACACTCCGAGGCGAATGAACCCCAGACCGCCCATCTTCCTCTGCAGCGGGCCGTAGAAGCGTTTCTGCAGTCACACAGTAGAGTTTTAGTTGGGCTAATTGAAAGGAATTTGAAGGAATTAGCTGGATGTATTTGTGCTTTTTTATTTATTTAGTCATGCTTAAATAGACAAAATTGTCATGGTGTCCCTCTGCAGAAGGTTGTGGTTAACCACAACTCTGACCAAGGCCATATAGTCCAAACACACTGGCACCACACAAAAAAGGACAAAGTTAGGTCTATTGTTCTGTCCATTTTTCGTAACATTTGCCCTTTTTAGGACATTTTGAAATGATCAATGTGTGCATCTAGGGTGTGGGGAAAAAAAGGAACCATGTTAATTGCAATATGTTCCAGGTTCCTGCTAACCTCTTCATCTATGTAGATGTCCCCAGCGAAGTGTGGCCTGAAGTCCTGGATCTCTGTGCCGACGTTCTCCTTCACCACAGCGATCAGCGGGACCCCGAACTCTTCCAGCTGGGGCTTCAGAGAGGAGAGCTCAGAGGCCTCCTACAGAGAGAGAGACAGATAATGGCATCAGGAGAAAACGAAAACTACATATTTACTATTAGACCCATATGACTTCAGCTTAGTTGTGATCACCTCTCTGCACAAAAATCATCCAGGTCGTCGTACGGCCATGACCACGGCCCCACTCGTGTCCCACAAACTCTTTGCTTTGACTATCTTATCACCTGCAGACAAAACAAGAAGACACTATTTCTAAAACAAGACTCCAATCTCACATGTCTCTACGATTTCATGAGTCATTGTACTGTGGAAGATTAAAAAAAGCCTTCAAATGGGGAAAAGGTTCATGGCCACGTGCAATATCTATTTGTTGAATATGCTTCAGGATAACTCAACCTTCAGCTTCGGGCAAAGACCGAGTGATCTAATCTGTAATACTAGCAGATTTGAGAAAGCAGCTTTGCCTTAAATGGCACACAGAACCTCATTCACTTCATGTACAATGCATACAAACATGTAACAGTGACGGAAACTGCAAACGGCTGATTCTTCCGCTGATGTAATGTTAATTCTCCCCCTAATGGGTTTAACAACAGGCAAGCAGGCTTATAGGTGGGTGACATTATCGTACGGCCAATTGGAGAGCCTGCCTACCATCAGTGGTGGAGCGCAGGTCAGCATTTTCAAGGTGCTCCAGCGACGCCTGGGCAGCTTTGGGCAGACACAGGTCAGTGTTGGCGAGGAAGATCCCGGCCAGCGCGGCTCCGACGGCTCCCAGACCCAGCGACCACATCCCCATCCCGAACAGCTCCCCCTCCAGACCAGGCCCAGAGGACAACACTGAAAGGAAGAGACGAGAGAGCGATGTGACACCAGTCTGACGTAAGCATTGTACCCAAGGAGACATGACGACATAGTTTCTGCAGCCGGGCCGCTGTGTGTGCAGACTGGTCGTTATTTGCACGTTTCCCTGCAAAAGCATTTTTCTCAGCAAAGCATATCTCTTACACAAACAGACCTGAAACCTGCCCGAGGCCGAGAGACCAACAAGACCCAGCTTGCAGGTTTCAGGTGGTGCTTTTCAGTATCACAACCATTTCTCACCGTTCTTTAATCTCAACTCATCCCTGCGATTAAATACCTCACATAAGTGTGTGTTTCTTGAGTCACTCTAATTTTAGTTTGAATAGTTTCTTGAGGTTTCACTTGTGTTTTATTTGTTTTTTGTTTTGTTTTTTTGTTTTAAATCCTGCAGCATGATTTAGCTCTGCAAATAACAGTTCTTTCTATTATCAATTAATCTCCTTTAAATTTCTTGATTAGTTGTTTGGTCTATGAAATGTCTAAAAAACTTTATTAAAATGTAATTTTTTCTTTACAATTACTCCAAAATCCAAAGTTATACAGTTCAGGGTCAAAACCAGCAAATATTCACAATTAAGAGGCAGGAGCAGTTAATTTAAGCTGGGAAAATTTTCTGTCAAAAATAATTAACCAATTAATCATTTCAGCTCCACAGACATTTCTTTAATCAACGAAGCTATTTATCTACCAACATGAAAACATGAAACTTTGGTCCTGAAATTTCATTTTAAAGATGCACATTTTTATCATAACTCTTGTCAAAACATTTTGTAGTCCCTGAAAGATTAAATCCTTGTTGTTGTTGTTGTTGTTGTTAAATGACTCATTCGTTTAATCTACTTTCAGGGTCATTCCAGCACAAAGCGGGTCGACAGCAGGGAAAGACTGTGCACAGATCACAATACCAATGCTGTTGCTACATCAGAGGTTTCGGTTAAGGTGGAGAGCGGCTAACTCTGTGGGCGGTCACATAGGTCCTTGCCTGAAGTGAGCTTGTTTGGGTCAGGGCTGCCTTTGGCTTCACTTTGGTGAAACAGAGCAGTCTGGGTTCTTAGAAAGTGGGGGCCGGCTGCTGTGGATGGCCGGCTGTTTACGGCAGCGCTCCCCAGAGAGAGGGACAGTCTCCACCTCAAAGCTGTCGGACACCTGGACAGAGCGAGCATCTCGGCCGTGGAAAAAGCCTGACCATCTGACTACAAACACCCTCAAGATTCCACTGAAAGACAGAAACACAAGTCTTTCTGTGAGGTTAAACCACTCGTGCCTTGCCACAGAGCGTCTCAAAGACAATACAATATCTTGTTTTCAAAGAATTCACATTTGAATTTGCAGATTCCAGAAAAAAACGCAGCAGCATCTTTCTTCATGTTTAGACTATGCACATTTTGCTTCTGTTAAACCAGTTAAACCGGAACCATCCAAGGACCATTAATTACCCACCCTGCGGTCTGTGTGATATCAAATGAAAGCATGGTGAGTGGCACGTAAAATGGGTGATTCACATCTGAGTCGTCTTATTGAAATGTGACACTTCTTCATCTATAAACTAACTTCCTATTCTTGCACCCTAAATCCTTCCGTTTGTGGTACACACACCAATTACACAGAACAACTTTAGTCAGTTTGCAACATGCTACAGAGAAATTCATGCACTGTGAGGTAAAACATTTGCAAATATTACACAAGAAAAGTAAATATACACTTATCGAGGATGCTGAAGACTTGATTGAACAATAATAAACTGATTTTTGTTAATCCTACAAAGTTGTCAGTCACAATGAGATACGAAGGCAAACTGTCGATAAATCAGCAGTTAGCTATCGGTTAACGGTTTATTATTGATTAACAGAGTCTGTGAGAGTTTACGAGTTTGCCTGTTGAGATGTTACACTAACAAGGATTAAATCCATCTTGCCTCTACAAAAACTTGAAAAGTAAAAGTATCTCATACTAACTTTTTCAGTTCCCAAATCCCTTGAGAATTCCAAATTCCAAATTTTTTCCTCCTGATTTAGCTCGTCCGGTTTCAAGCAGTAAATCACCCAAATGCATTTGTGTTGTCACACTTTATAACTGCGAGGACAAAGTGCCGAACAAAAAAAGATAACAGAAGCAGCCAATAGAGAGACACCCTCGCCTGCAACTCAAGGAAGTGTCTAGAATCCTTGAATGCCTCTGCAGAGCAAGCAGTGAGCGTCTGTCTGCAGCGGTACTGCAAACACGAGGTGAAAGGTGTTGCTCAACACTTTCTAACAATGAACACAACTAGTAAATCTAAATTTTGTTTGTATTATAACAATTATTTTAATGGGGTGACTGGATGATGCTGAGACAAATGATCACACATTAGCTACTGCGAGTGAAAGTACCCAAGTACTTTAACTTTATGCCGTCATTTTGTGGGAAATATTGCACTTTTTACCACAACACATTATTTGACAACTGTGGTTAAAAGTGACGTTGAAGAGTTTGTAGAGAGCTTGTAAAATATGATTTGTTATAGATACCAAACAGTACATAAAGTAATTCAAATGAGCTCCACCTCAACCAGGCAAAACATAATAAAAGTACTCCACTGATGTAATGCATAATAGTCATAATGAGCACTTTTCATGCTTTATGGGCGTGTTAACACCTCTGTATTATTTTACACTGTGGCATTGCCTAACTCAGTGTCTGTTTACTTCATTCACAGCTGACTTTTAATTACAGTTTTTGAGGTACTACTTTCTACTTCTTCTCCACAACACTGTTATTCTTGTCACTCCATTATTTTAGTTACTTTTCAGATTTAGCATAATAATACAAATAAAAATCACCTAATAAATGATGGTGTATCATTTTGGGCAACAAATAATTATTAACTTCCTTATCTATTAACTTGTTCTGTGTGACTAAATTAACTGTTTGGTCCATAAAATGTAAGAAAATGGTGAAAAATCCTTAAGTCAAATATGCTGCCCTCATATGTCTTGTTTTGCCCACAACACAAAGATATCCCGTTTACTGTTGTAGAGGACTTAAGATGCCAAAATCAGAAAATCTTTCTTTTAAAAAAATGACTCAAAGTTATAAATTGATTTTCAAAATAGCTCCCGATCTATTTAATAACTGACAACTACTTGACAAAATGTTTAATCACTGCAGCTGTAATTTTATTATCGGTGAAGGTGGAAATAAAAACTATTCCGACATTTAGCATAACCTTACACTGATTTACTTTACATAAACAAACACAATAATGAAAGATTAATCACTGTAATATAATATAAGACATCTGAATTTGAATTTAAATGCAGTTGTACTTTTACATTGTGGTGTTGCTACTTTTTACTTCACTAAAAAGACCTGAATGCTTTTCCCAGTATTTTGTATTTGAAAGATTAATGTGATTCGCTTTCATTAATCATCAGCTGTGTGTAGTTATGTGATATCTTACACTTGTTTATTCAGGTTCATATTCTTATTAATAAAATTAAAAAATACATTGTAAATTACCTGACAGTAACTCTGAAAGCAGACGTCTCACTGTTGCTTTTCTTTTTCTTTTCTTTTTTTCTGCCTCCATGTACAGATGGGCAGTTTAACCAGAACCCGCCCTCAAATAATGACAGATAATGACCTTGTTACGGTCACTGAGTCACTAATAATCACATCACCTGCTGGTTAAACCGGCTACATTCAAAAACTGCAACCAAACAGGAAGACTTTACTGATATTTGTCCTTTCGAGGATGCTGAAGACTTGATTGAACAATAATAAACTGATTTTTGTTAATCCTACAAAGTTGTCAGTCACAATGAGATACGAAGGCAAACTGTCGATAAATCAGCAGTTAGCTATCGGTTAACGGTTTATTATTGATTAACAGAGTCTGTGAGAGTTTACGAGTTTGCCTGTTGAGATGTTACACTAAAAAAGTAAATTTTATGCAGGTGGTTTTGTAATAAATGACACTTACCGTAATCAATGAAGCGAACAGCAGCGACTATGCGTTTTGTAAATACAGGTCCTGCGCATGCGCAGTACACGATCTACGGAAGCCGTGTTAGTGGCGGAACAAGATGGCCGGGCGAGTTTGGACAGCGAAACAAGGCGAAGCAAAAAGACACGTGAACAGGTAGACAAGCAGGTGACGTTTTACGTAAGCACGACTGGTTTATTTGGGTTTATTAAAAGGCGAACAGAAAATGCGCATTGATCACTCCAACTGTTCAGTCTGCCTCCTGTCAGGCACACACTGCTCTTGTTTTTTAAAAAAAAATGATGGTATTTTGTGTGTTGGCATCAGAGCTGTTCCCTCAGCAAGAGTTTAGAAACACATCTTCATTAATACACACCAAAAACCGCCACACTAAACAAGACCAGGACTGCAGACAGTGGGTCAGTGAACAGCTCAGAGATTCACTACTGCACAACTTATCAGGCCAAAGGTAGATTCAGTCTTACAAATGGAGCAGATGCAACATGAGATTGTATTAGTTGTTGTGGTTGTAAAGAGAGGGGGCTCCAGGGTCCGGGTGTAAAGAATGCAAACATGCAAATGGGAGCACGCTGCAGCCACTGTTACATAATGCCACGCTAACAAACAGTCCATTCATTCACATTTTGAGGTCTATCTTGCCACGTCGTCTCTCATTCTGCGGGCCGTTCTGAGCACTGCCAGCGTGTTCACTTTATCCCCAAACTCTTTCTCACGGTGCTCCAAGAGAATACCCTGAAGGGAGTAAATAACACGGTCACAAACCTTTAAAACATCCAGAAAGACATGTGGGAAAATGTTTATTCTCTCCAGCCTACCTGATCTCCAGGCCCAATGACGAAGACTCCACCCAGGATGAGTCCTTCACCTCTGATGTTTCCACTGAAGCCCCTCCGGTAGGCCCGCCAAATGTTCCTCCACACACCAATACGCAGGAACATGGAGAGACACATCCATCTCTCTCGAGGCCCGTAGAAGTTTCTCTATGAGAACGATATAAAAGCAGCTTATTATAATAAATTATGTAACATTTAAGATCTTAAGGGTTTTGCAAAAACACACCATCTGATCCACGTAGACCTTTCCGGAGAAGTGTTTTTTGAAGGCATCCAGCTCTTTGCCAAGGTTTTCCTTGACCACAGCAAACAAGGGGACCTCAAGGTCCTGCAGCTGGGACTTCAGAGAGGACAGCTCAGCAGCCTCCTAGAGAAGGAGGGGACAGAGAGAATCAAAGAGAATGAATGAAAGTTAAGTAGACTGCAGTTTTCATCACTAACACACACTCACGCACAGAAGCGTGTCATACCTCTCTGCACAATAATCATCCAGGTCGTCGTATGACCATGATCACAGCTCCAGTCTTCTCCCACAGAGTTTTGGCCTTGTGTCGCTCATGCACTGAAAGAAACAGACAATTATTGCATTTAAATGAGGGTTGACTCATATTCTTCAGATGAAGGAGCTGAGTGTTTATGGATTTATCTGTGCTTGTCATACGTATTCTTAGACACCAGAAAGTGGGTTTTGACCTTGCCTGACTTTTATTTGTGAGGACAGAAGGGTTTTGAGACATTCAGAAAGGAGAGGCCCTCTCTCCATACTGGCTATTAAGATACACCTTCCTAATGGACAAAATCCACAGCCCCCTTTTTGCATAACAATGTATTCCAAAGTTTTTGCAGTTACAGTCTTTTTAGCCCAGAAAAGTACAGTAAAAAAAGTAAGCCATAAAGTGCCACCTGTCTCCAAGTTAACAGATTGAGCTTGTTGGTGTTTTCTGACTCACCGCCTCCAGTGGTTTTCAGTTCTGTGTTCTCCAGCACTTCCAGGTTGGCCCATTCTGGTTTGGTCTGGAACCAGTCTGTGACAGAGCTCATGAGCTCTGCCACAAACAGGCCCATGGCCTTCAGGACGGCCGTCACAGTCACCATGACCTTGAACTCGCTCCGCAAGGCGCCTACAGAGAGACCATTCAAAAAGATTCATTGTCAAGGCTGTTTTGAACAAGATTAACATATTTTTCACCTCATGGCTGTCACCTGATGCAGCTTTGTGCAGGTGCCCTCATGCACGGCATGCTTTGTTCATTTATTTATCAAGTCACTGTACCACATCGTCAACATGTTTGTCTCCGGTTTCTTAAAACCCCCAAATGTGAAGATTTTCGAGAGATTTCATGTTATTGTTCAGAAAGCAGGAATGCTGCCCTCCATGTGACCATCTGACACTCATTCAGAATGAACTGGATATACAACATGCAGTTTTACATATTTACAAAAGAGGAATACTAATAAGAGGGAAAATGTTTAATATTTGATCGTGTACAATATGTCCGCTCAAAATTATAATAATAAAAAAGCCGATACTCACCAGACGGAGCCTCGCTGCTAGTGTGAAGGAATCTGATGTTTTCAGCCAGCCCTTTAAGCCCTCTGAACTCAGGTCAGTCCAATCACAGTGAAGGCCTTGCTTATGTGAATGTAACACAAGAGAAATTCCTCAAAGGCTGGTATGAAGGGCTCACGTTGAGCTGAATCCTCTGTACCAGGTTCTGCATGGTGCCGAGTGCAGCTCTCATGAAAGAGCAGCTCTACCTCACCACTGAAACTGCATGTCGGCAGCACATTTATGTCATCACTTATGTCGCCTTGATTGTGCTTAACTGGTTTACATGTGTAAACACAGGAAATGGCATCTTTCATTCTGTATTTGAGAATTATACTAATAGACATAACCCTTTTGTCTCCTGATCTTTTAAAATGGGTCTCACTTTAAAATCCACATCTGTGAGTAGAGAGCATAAAGAATATATTTGTTTATAATGTGGACTTTTCATCACCTCCTCAGGTCAGTCTTAAAGTAGCTGCAGACGTCCTGAGATCACGATCCAGCTGTGACGGCCCAGAGCAAGACTGCCCCCTGCAGGTCAGTGACATTAAAGAGTTGACACACCACCAGTCAGTGGCTGACTTCAGGGCTGCAAAAATATTCACTATCGATTATTAAGACAATTATTTTCTGAAGTAATCAGTTAGTTGTTTTGTCTGCTTTTCCCAGACAAGGTGGCATCATCTAATAGCTTGTTTTATCCAATCAGACCAGTCCGCAAGGATAATCTGTTTACTATCGTTCATGACAAAGATCAGCATCAGAGCCTCACATCAGAGATGCTGGGACATTCAGTTTAGTTACATATATGAAAATTATGAGCAAAATCAATTCTTTTCATTTTTTCAGCACTTATCACATTTAATGTGAAATTGAGCCGTGATTAAATCAAACATCATCTGACTCCTACCAAACTACTCACCAAGAGTGTTTCCATTTACAGCTGCACCACTAAAATGTCCTCTTCAGTTTCCTTTGAGTTTCCTAATAATTCAATGCAATTCAATAAAGGAGCCATAAAATAAAGACTTTAATTTTTAAACTTGTAACTTTCAGTCTTATGAAAAGCCGTCAGAAGAGCTGTATCGTCTGGAGGCCATATGTAGTTTGTTAGATGTTTTTTTTTTTTGTATTGAGTGTTCTTTCTAAACCCACTTACACAAGAGCAGGGCGAAAAAAACATTCAGTCTTTGAAAAACTAAAGGAGAGCACTCCATCCACAATAGGAAAAGACAGACAGTAACACAACAAGAAACTTTTATAGATCGTGTCAGGTTCCAAAAACATCCTTTTTCTATTTTATGACACTTTTTACAGCCACCTCCAGTGGAGATGTCAGCTTTACAAGTGGAGCCATTGATAAAAAACAAGTCCATCCCAGCGTGGTGTAATAAAGGGGGTCCGAAGTGTGTGGGGTGTGTGGAGGGGCGTAATTTACCTCGCTGAGTCCGTGTCGGGGGTTTGACTGCCTTTTAATGAGACTTTTCTACAAGGTATCATTGACAGACATCACTTTCTGGTTTGGTATTGTAGTTATATTTCACTCATTGGTGGCAGCTTCACAGAGGAATGTGCTGAAGGTCCAAAATGATCTGGAATAGAGATGGGATAGGATGACAGTCCACTAGCCCAGCTGTTGCACTCCCTCTGGCTGCTCGGCCATATGCTGGGCTGTGTGTGCATGGCAGAGTCTGCCTGGGCGCTTGTTGTTGTTGTTGTAAGCCATTTCAGGTTCTCTGCTAAAAAAAATAAAATAAACATATAGTGAGGCTTATATGCCAGATATTTTGCCATCTAAGGCAAACTTTATTCTAAGATGGGTTCATTTCCTGGAAGCATTTTGCACATCACAGAACTCATCTGCGAGGTTCAAATGAGGTCCTGGGTTGGGCAGACTGTTGCCGCTGGTATTCTCATCGTGCACGCATACACACACACAAACACATGCAAGCATGCACACAAATACAGCACAGTCTCCTTGGACCATTGCTGCTCCAGTGGGGAATGTGCGGGACCATCAGCCAATCACAGCTGCAGATTCGCACCCCACCTCCCTTGTGGTGTTGCTGTTCGCAGGCATTGGTCGACATATCAAATTCTTATTGTGTGAGTGAAGCCAATCAGAGAGCAAAGTGGGGAGAAGTAAAAGAAGGAGAGAGCATTTGATAGTAATTACTGCCCAAGTTCATCAGAGAGTAGAGATCTGCGTCTGGATCTGTTTCAAGCGGCTGTGTAACGGCAGACACAGACTTGCATTGCTTTATTTTGGGTGAATTTTAAAAGCATTGTATAAGCATTGCGTAATTGCAAAAGTCACTCTGTTAAGACTGTAAAAAGTTTTCAAGCCTAAACACCAGATAAACTCAAACACGAAGCCAATAAATTAACAAAAATTTGTAAAAACTCAGCAACAACACTGATGAAAAGACATGTCAGACAGTAAGCATGGCATATACACATTAAGCAAGCTAATTCTGGTGACTGACTGTTTCAGTTATCTCCTTGTTATTGATATGTACTTCCTTACATAACAAGGTGTACACAATAATTGCTCCACAATCTCTCTCAGCCATGCAATAAATGTCCGTGACTGGCAGGATCCAACTTACTATGACTGCCATCCAGATGGAACTGGCTGCTGACCACACGAGCTCGCGGAGAGACGAGCTGCAGAGGTAAACTCTGCGTCCTTGAACCTGGGGAAAGACAAACAGGTGTTAACAGCCCCCGAGGCGGCCAGGGTTCATTTATCTCATCCTGTTCTGTCAAGTTTGAGTCTGACTGACTCTCAAACTCCAAAGTGACCCCAAAACCGTTTTGAACTGAAACAAAGTGGAGGTCGGTATGGCACACATTTCATTTGATCCAATCAGACAGAAGGAGGAGACACTCTCGTGTGACTCTTTAGTTGTGTGGTTTATCTGATTTGGGATCAGTTCAGCCACAGTGTGTTTTTACCATTTAATGATAATGTTTAATGTAACGTGTGCTGGATTATTGTTTTTCACTACTGAGAGTTTGTTTTTTTTTCACACCAGCTGAAATCATCTGCACGTCATTCAAATTGTTGGTGTCGATGATGTGATGAAATCAAAGGGATTTCCATGCACTCTGACATATATATTGGAAGGCCATCAACCCTGCCCGATTTACAATTAGGTGAAACAAACTGGAAACCACCTCCTTGCAGTGCACAGAGGTCATCAGGCGTTTATCATTTTACTCTTCATCCTCTAAGGGGCCCAGTGGCTTTGAAAGTTCATGATATTTTGAACTTTAAACTTTATCTACAGTGTGTTCTCAGTGGTTTCATATATTCATGCTTTCACACTGGCCAATTGAATTAATTGGGGGCCTGCAAAGCAGCAGCAATAACCTTCATTCTTCTCTTTACCTGTCGGATCACATAAATTCATTCATCGCTGAGTGATGTGCAGAGGTCTCTTTGTCAGTCTCATTTAATTCAAAAAACGGATTGGAGATTGTTGTTCATTTATTATAATTGATTTGGTGACAGACACAAAGTAGACTCTTGTATTTTTGCATCCTTGCTTGTTTTATGGGATGGTTTTCACGGTACGCACCCCTGAATTGAAAGACTAGGAGAATAAACACCAACGCGAAGTAATGCCTGTATGTGTACTAAATGTGTATTTTAATACAAGGATTGACTAATGCTACTTAAATTCATGGTTTGGAGTAGATAACATGCCCTAATACATTAATTAAATGTATTAATGCTGAGAAGTTCACGGTAGTTGTAAGAAGTACTGACCTTGTGGATTATGATTACACAGTTTTTCTTGACAGTCTGACCTCCGTTTAATGATAACCAGTTCAAAGAGGTCAAATATTTTAGCCAGAGAAACTTTACCCTGTTTTAAGCACCTGATAATCTGTGTTTCACTAATTAGAAGTCAATTCAGGCACATTTTGCAGATTACAGTGTTATTTTTCCAGTTAGCTGCCGTCACTTAAGAATACATTATTCTATTTCAAAATAAAAGAACTAAGTAAGTCTCCAGCACACATGCATCCTCTTGGTGCTGACACGTTGTCCCACACTCTGATAGCAGTTATCTTTCAACATAACCAGAGTGATCTTGTTGGTGTTGAAAAAAATGCCTTTCCCTGGTCAGTCATTAACAGATGTTTGGAGGCAAACCACACAGACTCAGAGAGAAGACAGCGCTGCTCTTTTCTAGCTAGAGTTCACATGTGCACACGTAACAAGTGCGGTGTCTTGAGTGTTTTCATCCTGGCACGCAGACTCCATTCTGGCCAAAATAAACAGGGGTGTATCACCCAGAGGTCGCACACTTTGGCATCAGACTGGCTCACTTTGACCTCAGGAAAGCCAAATCTGATCTTGTTTAATCTAGTTCTGTTACATTTAACCATAAACTTTGACCTTTAGAGTCCCAATTCCACACTGCATACCAAATCTGAGCAGGTTTTGAGTCTATAACTGCAAAAGTGACTGAAAAGAATATGAAACAGAATGCATACTACTTCACATACAACAGATCCTTTATTTTGCTTTATTTATTGTGCTGTAATTGTCCCAGACAGGGAAAGGACATTGAGGTGCTACTCGTGGCATGGTCGTCTGAATGACCTGAAAAACAAAAATGTAGATGTCTTTTTGTCAGGTTCAGTTAGCATTTGCACTCCACACATAGCAGGTAGCGCTTTTATTAATGTTGAGGGACAGGCCCACTGGCACAGGGGCTGTGTCTCCATCAGTCACTGAATAAAACAATCAGTGATATTGTTCATATACACTGATAGAAACTACATGCCAAAAGTATATATTATGTCTCAGTGCATACTTTGCTTGATTTCCAGATACTGTAACAAGTTTGTTGATGTTTTTCACACTAACTACTAAAACATTAGATTGTGTAATGTAGTTCTTAACCTTTTATGGCTGATAGAAGAGCTCATTTACTCTTCAATTAACATCACACATCCTTCCTCCTCCTTTCCTACAAACACCATTTAGAGTGGCAGATTAACCTTACAGCCACTTAGACATTACTTTTAACTGTCTCGACTGTTCATCCATTACTTTTAGCTATGATGGTTTCAAACATTCGTCATTAGTTTGGGCAATAACTGTTTTTCATTACTTTAAGCTAAAACTGTGCCATTTATTTAACTATTAATTTTGTCTATAACTATTTAAGCCATATATATTTGCATTAACCATTTCACCTGTTTATCCATGTGAGGTGCTTATTTCAACTGTCTATTACTAACTAGTTTGACTTGTGCTGGTCTGCTACTTTACTTGCAACTTAAAATACTTTATGTTAGGTAGGCTGTGAGGGATCCCCCCCTCCAAAAAAAAAAAGCCGCTTAAATAGTTTTTCTGCAGTTTGATTTGATTCTGTTAGGATGGGGTAAGATAAGGCCAGCTTTCTCCTTACTTAAGTGGCATTTATTTTTATGTTACCACAGCTGCTTTTATTTTCCTCCATGCCTCCTAACAACACAAACACTGAATTACTACATGATATGTGCAAAGATGGGATGTCCTTTGTGCATGTATGTAAATGTCTTTTGCTTGCATATCTTGAGTTCAAGGTTCATTTACCAAACGCCTGCAAAATGCTGGTATTTGCAAAGCTTTTGTACAGCCTACTGTAGTTTTCCGAATGCTCTGAAATACTTGTGATTGGTCTCTCAAAATTCAAACTCTCTAGACTTTATCTGAAATTTTTAAAGAAAAAAATGTCATACAGTAATTGCTAACACCGGTCTATGGTTAACGTAGTTAATGTTTTTCAGGTCGATTATGCTTTAAATGAGGCTTAAAGCAGTAAGGAAGAGTGGTATTTTATTCTCTGCTGCGAGCTAGTTAACATTCTCCTCTCATTTCATGGGGCCAACTCAACACCAACTAAAATTAGAGCCAGATGAGAGAGAGATGAAGAGAAAGGGTTTGTCTCTCTACACAGTTTACGCTACAATAAAGAGAGATCTGTTTATCTCTCACTGTCTGCAGAGCTTGTGTGTGAAAAGGTACAGAGTCAGTGTCTGCGCGGGGCTGACAGTCCCATTGTTCTCCAGGTGTAGGTTAGTGCATGCACATACCGTATGTTTGTGTGTGTCTGCCCGCGTCCGTTGCACAAACAGTCCTTTACAGTCTCTGATTTTCTGCAACCAAAAAAAAAACAAAAACTAAAAAACAAAACAGGCGCAGCAAATCACCTGAAAGGCCACGAGATATCTGAGAGACTCATCTTCATTATTCGATCTTCTTTCAGGAAATGGCTCAATATATTCTGCAGTTGTGTACAGAAACAAAGGCCTCAGGCTGGGACTTAGATGGAAAAGAGCATTCAGACAACAGGTGACTGTCTGCTCTAAACTTAATTATTGACAGTGATGGAAAGTAACTAATTACAACGTACTGAGGTACAAATGTGAAATACTGTACTTTTTTTGTTTTTATGCTACTTTGAATGTCTCTACCACCAAATTTCATAAATGATAAAATAGGATCCATTATAAAGATGAAACAACCCAGCAACATTCGCTCCATCTTGACTAGGTAACATTAAAAGTCTGCTTTGACCTTAATGCATCAATAATGATGATCCAGTAGTCTTGATAGTGCTGCTGTTGATGAAGATGACAGAGGTAGTTTTGAATGATCAGTACTTTTACTTTTGATAATTTAAGAAAATTTTGCTGATTAAAACATTTATACTTTTACTTAATACATAAAAAAAAAAATTGATTGGTTAATGAAACATAGTATTTTTTTGTCCTGATTCAACTTTTGCTTATAATGTCATGTTTTGCAGTGTTTTACTGTCAAAGAGTTGCTAAAAGTACATTATAGCTCCCTGAAGTTTCACAAATTATAAGTAGAAAGTGTGAAATGGAAACACTCAAGTAGTACCTCAAAACTCTACTATATATCAAGTATGGTACTTCCACCACTGCAATGTACTATAATGTAACCAAGAAAAGTCTCTCGTTTCACCATCAACCTTACTTAAATGATTAAACCTTTAAAAATGAATTACAGATTAATTTCTTTCAATCAGCCAATGGACTTAGTGTTGCAGATCTCCATACATGTATGTATGTATGTATGTCATTGTTTTGTTTATCTTGTGTTCTTTCACCTCCGTAGAACAAACCATCTTTGCTCAGGACGTGATGTAAACAGGAGTAATTGCATCATTTTCACAGCTGGCAACAACCAACTTTCTCTCCCTCCCTCTGTTCATAGGTTGCCCCAACCTGGCTCCCAGCATACAGAGCTGTCCCAACCGTGTGGGGTGGGGTGGGGGGGGTGGGGGGGGGGGGTGGGGGGGGTGCTGTGGGGGACAGGGGAACCCCTCATCTGAGATGATCCTGCTCCCACCCAAGAAGCGTCTCAAACTGAAGCAGAGCTGCTAAAGCCAACGTGATGATTACAAACACACACACAAGCATCACACTGTACACAAGGGGTTAACATGCAGTTTCCACGAACTGAAATGCCCTCCTATCATCCACTCCCCCCTGGAATGGACTGTCCCATGGATTCACATGACATATGTGTGTGGGTGGGTGTGTGTATGTGCGTGTGTGTGAGTGTGTGCGTGTGCGTGTGTGTTCCCTTAGCGATATATATTGGGCCATGTGGACACAGACGTGGAGTTTTGTAGGATAGACTTTGTATTGGCTGCAGGGCTGTTGGCCTCCGTTTCTTCATCTCTCTCTTAAAGAGAACCGGCAGGAATATAAAGCAGCTTTCAGATCTCTCTGGACTGCTCACTGGTGGGAACTGAGGAACCTTTTCTTCCTGAGAGTCTCGCAGAGTACCTGGCCCCTGTAGACAAAATGAGTGATCTGCTGGACGATGGCTCTTTCATGTTCACGTCAGAGTCCGTGGGAGAGGGACATCCAGGTGAGTCCTCAATTAGCTACCTGTGTGTGAAACAGGAGCATGAAGTGCATTTAAATGTTTATTGTTAAGATAATTCACATCTTGTCAAATCTTTACATGCAAAACATACAATTTAGAAATTGTGTATTTCTACATAGAGGGACAGATTTTACATTTCTACTAAAACTTCAGTTGTTTTGCAGAACCACAGAAATAATTCATATGATTAAAACTATATGTCCAAAATAATTCCTCAGTGCTGTGTACTTACTCTCCAGGCATGGTTGGTATTCCATTCATAGCAACATGTGTTTACTGCCCTTCACTCTCACTCTTACTTATGGGCAGCAGGACTTGAATGTGTGTGTGTGTGTGTCAGACTGGTGTTTGGTTGCACGCTGCAGAGTGAAGCCCATGCAGGGTCTGGATATGACTGCTGCATTTACTTGAGTGTGTGAAATGGGGACGTTGAAATACATGTCAAATTAAAACTTCTGCTACAAGAGAACTTGTCTCACAGCTTTAACCTAATTAAAGTGACTCATCGCAGTTTCTCTTTGGGTCGCCTGGTGTTTTTTCAGACACATTCTGACAGCTTAGGAGGGGCTGCACTGTAATGTGGCTGTAAACAGATATGTAATTGTAGCCCCTCCTGTGAGTACCCATAAATGGATACAGATGTATAATTAATGGCAATAGAGAAAACAAACTTGTGATAAAATCAAATATGTAGCCACAGGAGTTATAATTGTTTACAAATACTATCCATTAACTAAAACCTTTGACATGTCTTTATAACTGTGTCCACTTTAAAGTGTGTTATTAACGATTTACTTCAAGACAAGATGTTCAAACCCACATGTGAGAAAGCTTGTTTAACTTACAACCGCATGATAAAAAGTTAAAATGTGCTCTGCCCTCCAAACTCCTACCTTTAGACCCCCCCCCCTCCCCTTTTCAAAGTGTTGTAATCCTTTTACAAATATATAACCTTACAAAGTCCCCTGTGCAGAATCAATACTGAGTAAATGCAGCAGAGTAAACCAGGTGTGCAGCTTCACAGCTAATGATAACTGTGAGCCCCCACTGTTCAGTAAAATAAAAAAAATTACAATGTTCAGAAATCATTTTTGATATCATTACATTTTGCTCTGAAGCGTTATTGGTTTTTAAAGTAAAGGCTGCACGTCGAAAAATGCATCTTTTTGTCGAAAGATTTCACATCTCACTCCGCAGATCATAGAGCAACACAGTAAAGACAAATTACACTGATAAAGAGGAAGAAACATGCAAAAGTGGGAGGATTTGTTACCAGAGAAAAGAAGTAACCAGAAAAACCACCACAGATGATAATAATAATCTAAAGAGGAACTTCAACAATTTTGAAACTCTTCCAGACCCTCTGTGAAGAAAAGCAGATGGTTTAATTTTCCAGAAAAGAGTAACTTTTTTGTTTATTATAGTCCACATATGTCTTTATGTAAAGGCAAAACTGCTGGTCCAGATCTCTTATCATCTTACAATCTCACTATTGAACATTTCTCAAGTAAGCTAAATTGTAATGATAAAATTCAGAGAGTTAAGACTTTCTGTACTCTTTGTGTGTGGCCTTGGTAGATTGCTGCAGCACACACCTTTTTATTTGATAACACACCTCGAGGTCTGGACTGTTCCCACAGATATTGGCCATCTTAGTTTGGGAGGGAGGGAGGGGGATCAGAGTCAGACCTGTCACGTGTAGTCCCTGATCTGCAGAGGTGCACTTAAACTGCAATGTCAATTTTAGTGAAGAGGAAAAAACATTTAATATTGATTTAATTGCGCCGCGTCTGAGAAACTGTGTTAAAACTACATTTTGGTTTGTGTGCAGCCAGATGTTGTTTCTGATGTAACCTAGGTGCTGAATTGCTTCAGCAGGGTGACAAAGAGAGATGAATAGAGAGGTTTGTGAGACATTGTCCTGCTGCTGCTGCACTCAAATCCAACTGATACAACTAAAGTGCTGCACTCTTTCCGTCTGAAATATTAGCGCCTAACCTTTCAGAGAAAAGTTTGTAAACATGGCCTCTCAAACCAGCTCCTTCTAATGTTGATACTATACAAAGTCTACAGTGATAATTAAAATATATAGTATTATCTTGCCTTCAGACGCTGGCGTTACTGCCTCAAATATGTCAAACAAGCAGGCCTAAAATCATCTCTGATCTGATTCTGAACTTTCTGCTTCTCCACAGATAAGATCTGTGACCAGATCAGTGATGCTGTCCTGGATGCTCACCTGAGGCAGGATCCAGATGCCAAAGTGGCCTGTGGTGAGTCAACTACAGTTCAGATCATGTTGTTGTTGTTGTTCAGAGAGAGAGAAGTTTATGTTTGGATCATCTCATATAAGACTTAAAGATAGGCTTGTTTTTTTAACATTCTCTTAAATGAGTCAGAGGTCAACATGTGGTCTGCAGAGTAATACAAACTGACCCACTGGCCTGAATCTTGAATGGAATTGGAGTCATCAGCATTATTGGGATTATTTATTGTATTTCAGCATTGACTTCTGAATGTCACATGACAACCACAACACCTCCTGCTTCATCAGCTGTTTCCAGGTGATCAGAGTCTAAAAGTTTTGTGTACGTGTCCGTTGTATTGACAGAGACCGTGTGTAAGACTGGCATGGTGTTGCTCTGCGGAGAGATCACATCTCGGGCCAACGTGGACTACCAGAGGGTGGTGAGAGACACCATCAAGCACATCGGCTACGACAACTCCGACAAAGGTGAGAGAGTGACATGGCGGTCGACGAGAGCACAGGTGCTCTGTGTCGTCATCTTTCTCACTCCCGTTCACGTTCCCCTCTGCAGGTTTTGACTACAAGACGTGTAATGTGCTGGTGGCTCTGGAGCAGCAGAGTCCGGACATTGCTCAGGGTGTCCATGTTGACAGAAAGGAGGAGGACATTGGAGCGGGGGACCAGGTAGGCCTGTTGCAACAGGACAGTGTGTGGGATGTGTGATGGGATGAACGTTTTAAGTTTTTATTTACAAAACCTGAGTCAGGTGGAGGTGGCTATAGATGTGATATATATGATAAGATATAGTATAAGTTTACCTCTTTGAGTAATTCATTTATTAAGATTAAAAGACATTTATAGTGGAATGCAGTCTTTGATGAAGCTGCTAACAAATTGAAATAATTGAAATGACAACATCTGAATCATAACAAAAGGCCCAGGTGGATACTGCTGTTCACTGCAGCTCTTAATGTGTAAAGTAACTATAGTAATATATAATTATAAAGTTGTGGATAATGGAGGTACTTAAAAAAGTACTTAAAAATTGTACCTAAGGACTGTACATGAATACAAATACATGTATTTAATTATTCTTGTTAATAGTTAAATATGAATAATTCCCACACTGAAATATTAGTTATGTATAACATATGTTGATTGACTTTATTAATTAATTATTAATTGATTTGTTGTATTTTAGTGGATTTTATTTCTAATTTTACTTTGATATATAATATATATAATATAATATATTTATACGTATATATTTTTATACATGTTTGTTTGGTGTGCAAAAAGTGCAGCTAGATTATATTTTGTCTTATGTGACGTTTCTGATATCATGTCAGTGTGATAGCTGTAGTTGACCCTTTATAGGTGTCTTGCATATCAATATTTTGCCACTGTCTGCCTTTTAGTTACAGATTCAGCAACCGTCACTGTTTCCTGCTGCTGGTGTGTTTCATCACACTGCACAGTTTGCATCTCTCTCTTTCTGCTCTGACTCCCTCTCTCTCCGTTCTGCAGGGTTTGATGTTCGGCTACGCCACAGATGAGACGGAGGAGTGCATGCCTCTCACCATTGTCTTGGCCCACAAACTCAATTCGAAGATGGCTGAACTCAGGCGCAACGGCACCATCCCCTGGCTGCGTCCTGACTCTAAAACACAGGTGAGGTTCTGCCTTGTAGTACAAAACAAATGGAAACACCACCACAGCAGGGTTTTTTTCCAGTGAATTACTTTATTGTTTGTACTCTGGATGTCCTCCAAGAGATTTATTTTGGTGCCAGCAGACAAAACCGGATCAACAGTGGCTACTGTAGAATTTAAGATAAAGCTCTCTGTGTAGAAATAATAGACTTTTGACTGACTGATGTAGAGGCAGTTAGCCGAGTGTTTAATGCCATTGTGTTTGGGTTCAAATGTAGGCTATTGGAACATCCAGGTATTCAAACACAGAGCTTTCGATTTATCCTGGATTGGACTGAGTACACACTTTTAATACACCAAAGAAGTATTATTGAATTAACAAAGTAACTACGTAATTAACTGGTCTCAACACCAGAAAAAAAAGCTGCATAAATCACAATCGACTAAAGAGAAAGACACCTTATCTGGGATGTGTTTATTGAATTTAAGTGTATTTAAATACACATTCTAACTTCTGTCCCACAGGTGACTGTACATTATGACCAGAGGGATGGAGCCGTGATTCCAAAGAGAGTCCACACCATTGTGATCTCTGTGCAGCACGATGACTGCATCTCTCTGGAGGAACAGAAGAGGGTCCTCAAGGAGAAGGTAGAGCCTCAGAAACGCACCTAACGCAGGTCAGGCTGATGCACTCGCTCAGGAAACAAAGCGTGGTTATTAATGTTGCGTCGCCTCTCTCAGGTGATCTTCGAGGTGGTTCCTGCTAAGTACCTGGACGATAAGACCATCTACCACCTGCAGCCTAGTGGCCGTTTCGTCATCGGAGGACCTCAGGTGACCATCGC
>JBAJHX010000033.1:12216890-12295798 GCA_037176925.1 Amniataba percoides | reverse complement strand
GTGTGCAGGTTGATACGAGGTGTGAAGACATGCATGTGGTAACAAGCCCAACTGACGTCCAGCTCTCTGTCAGTTACAGCTTTCATTTATTGGAAAACTGAACCAAATGAGATAAAGTGAAACTCAGACTTACAAGCATTTACGACACACCTGCTGTACAAAATACCTGCCAGAATCTGTAACAGAAATGTCGCAACCTCTCACTAGACTGTTGCAAAAGAGCTGCCTCAAACCACATAAAGACTAACACATTTATTTACTTTTGAGCTCACTTAAAATATTAATACTTACCTGAGCGATCATTAAGCAAATGTGGCACATTGCTTTCAACTTTTATCCATGAATTAAGGCATAAAAAGGACTGAATGGAGTAATTAAATCTTAAAATATTTTACGCAAAGAAGATGCTGCACAAGCCAGCAGCTACTAAAAATGTCTTGGTTATCTATGAAAGGGACAACATACGGTACATTCAATCTTTTCTTATTGTCATCTCCTCTTAGACCAAACATCCATTCTGAGATATTTCGTCTGTATCCCTGTTGTACATTACAGTCATAACTTCCAGTCTTTGTGCTAAGGTAAGATAACCAGCTTAGATGCAAAATGCAGTTTGTTTGCAGGCAAGTCATTTTCTTGTTTTGATTCAAATTCAGGCTCCCTCTGGATGCAGCTGCAGCAACATCAATACGGAATTAAAGCCCTGCTGACAGTGGGCATCATCTGTGCATATCAGTAATCCACACAGGTCTTCTGGTTCTTTTTTTTCTGTCCTCTTCCTGGAGGCAGCTTTCGACCTGGCCGTATCACACTCATGGACCTCTGCGTTGCAGTGATGTGCTTCTTCATCATCTATTTATGTGCTTTTCTGCCCAAATCATCAGGCTGCCTGACAGGAAAAGCCCCAGTGGCCACACCACAGTTTTGCTGCCAAGGTGTTATGTAACACGCAGCTACACACTGGAGCAGTTACCATATATGCCATATTTTCTGTTTTTGGTGCTTTCCCTCTCTTTGAACTGTCGGGCTCATCAGATTCTGGCCACCGTTTTAAGCTCTGATTCCAACTTGCTTGTAATCTTTTCCTGTGGAGGCTGTGTCCACATGTTTTTGAGCCTGTGCTTCATTTTGCAGCAGAATTTCTATTTTGCTGTGCAGTTTTGACAGTTTATTCACCATCAATGACAAGGACCCCATTTCTGACCCGCTGGAATGTCCCCACTTTAAGAGTTGAGTCTGTGAGCGAGGGGGCAAAATCAGGCCTATGATTGGTTATAGATGGGGCCTCTGCTGCACACACCCTGTCTGCCCAGCTCCTCTCTAAGCTTGGCCAGACTTGATGACTCACTTCCCCCTGGCTCTTCCCGTAAAATTCTTCCCAGTTCTGCAGAACAGAGGTCTGGGAGGAGAAGCGGGAAAGGACAACCTTCGTGCCACCGCACATCTGCTCCACACACTCCTGTCTGACCATTCTTTGTCTTCCTCAAACAGCAATCTTCAGATATAACTAGATTAATTAAGACGTCATCTGCCAAAAGTATCCTTCTCATCTCACCTGACACACAGAATCAACACAGTCCTGTATAAAGGAGAGCTGGCCCCTCAAATTATACATAGTTGTTGCAGGATAAACAGATGTGAAAGTGAAACTCTCAGGAGTCACTACTCCTAAATAACCACACAAACTTAACTCAGTGAATCATAAGCACATAAAAGGAACACAGGGCACAGACAGCAAATTCATCCAAAGGTACTAAAAGCTTAAAAATGTTACATTTGTGCAGAGTATGTTTACTCCCTCTTCACCTCTCTATTCCATTATTTCCCAAACAGTCAACTATTTAACAATTTAACAAAATTTTAAAGTTGAAGGACAAAACCAAAATGATGATAAAATGTGAAATTCCAGCTTTTTATCAGAAACCAAACAGTGTTTGGTATCTGTTTTATCTCTGAAGTCTCACAAACTCCTCATTCTTCAGTCCTCATTAAAGCTGCTCACACACACACACCAAGTGATGGCATGCAGCCATGGTTCCAAATATTTAAACTTGAAGAAACTCTTTCCCAAAGAACAAATATCTACGGGGAAGGAATTCAGGTTGGATTTCCTCACTTACTGCCAAAGTTTTAACACTAAACTTCCAGAGAGAGCAGCGCAGAATTGTGTCTAAAAAGTCAGGACAGACTTAACAAACCTTAATGCAAATTTAGTCTGAAATACAAAGTGTGTGTGTTTTAAAGAGGGAAGAAGATAATGTGTCATTAGAGAAAGACCCAAACAAAAATAAAGCAGACTCATGTGCACAGGCCTGAATATCACTGATAAACTATGAGACATGACAAGTACTTCTCTTTTGGATTTTGCAACTACTAATTACTTTGTCCACTTTGATTTTTATCTATTTGTTTTACGTGGCAGCTGAACCAAATCACCCTACCTGGAAGTTGCCGACCATGATGAGTCCAGCAGCACAGATCCAGCCTGTGGAAAGACTCGCTGTGTTGAGAACACAGTTTTGGTGCTTCTCGATGACGTGGGCGTAGCGAAGCAGCACAATCACCATAACTACAGAGACAGAGACATAAAGAGATGCAGAGCAAGAGTCAGTTATTGGTGGTACAGCAGACAAATGACAAATTAAAACTGCTGCACAGGTAGATAAATTAGAGGCTGTGAGAAAAGGAGAAAGGTTACTGTTAGTTTTGTGTAACAGTATGATTATTATTTAACACTACTTGGTTTCAATTTAATGCAAACACATCATTGAATTTCTTGGAAGGGGATTCAGACTTACGTGAAGTCAAATTTCTCTGCCTAACAAGTGGAAATATGAGAGACAGGAAATGGCGGGAAAGTGGGAAGGGAACGATTATTGGGTGGGGGTTGGTCTAAGTCTTGCATGAAGATTAAAAGGTGGAGGGAAACTAAGTACAGTGTATGAGACAGATGACTGCTGATGTGCTAATGGGCTGTGACTGTGGGTATTGTTGGTGCGCTGTGGGGCTGACCCCCTCCTGGTTTCTCTTTGTTAGCTCCTCTTGGCTGGTGCTTGACGAAAGCAGACCGGGCTTGGTGAAAGCGGAGCACAGGGGGCGATTGGAAAAGAGGAGGGTGAGAGAATTAGAGGGGACAAGGAGCCCCTCGTGTCTTGACCTGAAGCACATACATTGTCTCAGAGACTGAACTGTTGTCTTAACTCTGTCACCATCTCCGGCTTTAAGAGGCTCTGTGCTGCCAAAAGAGAATATAAATGGAGACGGTGGTCGCAGAAAGGAAAGAAAAACTTGAGTGCGGGACTCAACAATGTAAAGCTTTGTCTCCACTTGTGAGGATTTGGATATGTTGTGGTCTGTCTGGCTCTAATCCAGCGTCTCAATGACCCGACACATTTTATAACCAGGCCCACCTCAATATGAACCATGGAGTTTTATTTATTCTAGGCCTGCTCTTGAATTCATTCATCTTATATTTTCACAGTATTGATGACATGTTTTAACTAAACAGCAAAAATTATCAGAACACCACTGTTGAGGATATTAGTCAATGAAGTCTGAACCAAATTTCTTTCAAATGAAATGTGAAAAGTATTTTATCAACTTATTGTTGAATATATTCTGCTTGAGTAAACACAAGAACAACGTGTATCTTTAACAACACAGCATGTAAAGAAATCAATAAAATGTTGCAACTAATCGGAATAAAAAAAACAACCTTGCATTTAAATGTGGGAGTGTGTGTGTGTGTGTGTAAAAGTGTGATTCATAAATAATATCATTATTTATTAATCTGTTTACCTAAGTTACTGATCTCAAACATTTTCATTTTGTTGTCTTTCACGGCACTTGTGGTCAGGTGTGTATTTGGACATCACTTCAGTTCCTGTTTCATCAATCTTTTCTTTTTTCTTTTTTTTTGGCCACAGTAACTGTTTACTCAACACGGAGTCACTCACAGGTGACTTGAAGAGTCTTTTGAATTAAAAAGCTCTGTTTAAAGTGTAACTGTGTACAGCTTGTGATTTTTCTGGGAAAGTCACCTGGTAGTAATACTGCAAATTACAGCAGGCTTTAATCAGTGACAGACTCAATCACCATTGTGTAACTTAATTTAAAACAGACAGTGACTTTATAGATATGTATTAAAATGAAAACTTTGAGGATTATATCTTTAACAGCACATGTAAAAAAAAAAACCTGTGACCAGCAGGTCAGCAATGCAAAAGGCATACTGTTAACAGGACATCTAGAATAAGCTAATATCATAGATGTCATTATATAACATAATAAAAATGGATATCACTTTTTTATTTGTTCTGATCCTCCAGCACTACTACTCCTGTTTATGTGAGATGCCCTGTGTTCCCACTAAAATCATCTTGGCAAAGTGATTCCAGTTACAATCATGGAAAAACAAACCGCAGTGTCTCCAGGCTCGGAAACAATCTTGTCTTTGTTTTTTCCATCTCCTTTTTTTGTTTAAATGGAGAACATGCTGTGTTGCTGAAGGCACGAGAGAGTCAAGTGCAGTTTGTTTCATTAGATTATGGTATTTCTGCTGTAGACTGGCTGGCTGGGGATTTTTCCTCTTTTGACATAATGACTTTGTCAGTATTACAGATGAGCATGTTTGAGCTTGCTGGCATTTAGCAGTTAGCCTAAAATGATGTAAGCCTGTCGAGAAGGTTAAAGACAAAGGAAGAATGTTTTTCCTGTTAGTCATTACTCTAAACAAATCCATGTTGTGCTTCTACTTATATGTACTCTGAAGGCACATTTGTGTGGGCTGTTTTCTGGCAGTGTTTTCTGGTTGTATTTTCCCAAGAATGTCACGCCGATGGGACGGTTAAATGTCTGATGGGTAAGCAGCCAACTTGACCTCTAACACAGAGGATAAGCTGTTGCCTGACACCTCAAAAAAAGGACCATGTTTACATAAACACTCCACACCAGTGTCCCCAACACTGTCCTGGCTTTAGTCACTGTCCACATAGCCGTCCTCTCCAGATCTCACTCCTTTCCTTTCCGAAATCAAGAAGCACAATCTTTGGTTCAAACGCTGACGGACACACCCCAATGTTACTCTCTCACAGAAGTTACCTCGCAACAACGTGGACACACAGAAATGTACGTACAACCCTGAAAGAACAAGCACAGACTTGCTTTGGTTTCTCACACAGACAGGGATGAAAGTTAAAACCAGTGTGCATGCACACACACACACACTCATATTCTCATATAAGTCACACCAGCCACACCACACCTCACAGTTAAATAAACCCTGCTGTTCCACAAAGAGGTATGTTTCAACCCAAACAGCCTGCTGCATTGTCCCACACAGGAGTGATGCTGAGCATGAATACACACATTGTCTTTGAAACATTGTGTCTGTACACTGGCAGAGAGGTGGGAACTGGGATTAAAAACGAGAAGAATAATTATGAGGCAATATGCAGTTCATTGAGTCCAAGACAGGAGCGAAATCCCTGAGCCAACTGTATCAGGCACAATCTACAAAGTAAGACATGAATCAATAGGCTAAGAAGCTAAGCGCTAATTATTTACAATAGCCTGTTGTATAGCTACATGCCACCTTGGCTTAACCCACTTTTGTAGAGCCATAATAACTTACTTTACAACAGGCATTAACATATGCTGTGTTCAGGCTAATCAGAGGCAGCTGACTGAGGCACTGAAGCCACCTGCAGAGGTGTATTCCAGCAGTAGCTTCACTCAAAGCTAAATATAGTTTTGCTACTTCATTTTCCTGGTGGCACAAAACTACATCCCCTATTTATGTAATAATATACTATGCAGGAAGAGTAAACTAAACAGGACAGAGGCGGATGTGAGGTCTGCCAAAATACTGCTAGATGGGGAACAAGTGTGTTGACATCAATTTTAAAAGGATATGTCACAATCTGTATGTTTTGAAAGGGGAAAACAAACTAGATTTTTAATTAATTCAATTTCTAATTTGAATATAATCTAATTTAGAACTAGACCATTACACCAGCCATGATATATCTTCTGATATTAGCTTAGACATGTATCATACTGGTAGGAAAATAAGAAATATGACACAAATGGTGTTGCTATAACATTGTTTGATGAAAATTTCCCACTCAGCATGTATCTTCATCACAATTGAAAAAATAATGTAAAGGATGTATATCAAGATTGTTTGTGTGATATGTCTCAGAATATGTCATATGTATCAGAATATCAGAAAATAGTAAAAAAAAAAAATACCCATCCCAATCCAAAACACTGAAACATTAATGCTAAACAGAGGAAAGTAGCAATATTTCTCCTTGAGAGGCAGTAATAAGTCATTTTTAAATAATTTTTGCTGTAGTTCTGGCCAATGAAGTTAATTCCAAACCAGATCTGTTTTACAGTTTCACTGCAGACTTGTGAAAGGAGTTATGGAGCAAAATAGGTCTGTGGATAAACACAGTAAACCGCAAAGTTACAACACATTTACATCTAAAGCGAGTCATACGTGAACTGTCTTCGTGGTTGAGCAATGGAGACGGGAAATCTGTAAATCTGTATGGTTTTAAACCATGGAATACCGCATTGTTTGGTTGCTACATTGTTTGGTTGCCATGTAACTTTTTCTGAGTTGATATTTCTGCATTTTTGGATAGCTAACAGTACAATGACAGCTCAGTGCTTAGCCTACCTCTCTTTATCTTACACCAATACGTGTGTTTGCACAAGTCTGACAGACTGACCTACTGCAGTAGGTTTACAGTTCTGGCCAAACGCTGGACTTTCCTTTCACACTGAGCTGCAACAGTAGAAGCACTATGAGGCAGTATACTATGTGTGGTCTCTCTCCATAGAAACACAGTAAGGCTCTCATTCTTATCACAGGCAAAAACATGAGAAACACACAGTACACAATATGGTAGATTGTTTTTTTAGTCCATCGTATAGCTCAATCATGTCTCTGCCTCCCCCTCAGATGTATCAAGCATCGGCCCAGAGACATCTAGTCAAACAGACATGCCTTAAATAGCTGCTAGAGGTATGAAAAGACAAACAAGGCGAAGGAACTTCTCCCCCGCTTTATATACACGTGCGCACACACAGAACATGTCGAAGCCACAGCTGGGAAACATTAACTCGATCAGGGTAGTCAGACCCACCAGTTAACACAGGAACAGCACGTGTACACTCCCAAAAAACATACAGACTAGCACATGGGAGCTTCATTCCCGCCTTTCATATCATGCATGTTTTCCTTGTGCTTACTAAAATACACACTCACTGCGTATGCACGCTTGTCGATATGAAACCATTCTAAAGGAAAATGTGTTGTCATTTCTACTTTCCCCTTCCATGAAAAATTACCACAATCTTTTCACTGGCACTTAGTCACTATGGTTGTAGGTTTTGCAAGATTTTCCAAGCAAAGCCTTTCCGAAAGCAAAGGTGTTGTTAAAACAACATTTGAGCTTTTTACAAAGGAAACTTTCCAGCTGATGTAATTTGAAGAACACATTTTATTATAATTAATATCTTATGAAAGAAATTAAAAGTGGTGCCTCCTGTTTTATTCATCAATAGCTATTTACATATTTATTCAAATCATTCTCTATCTTGCTTTTTGTATAAGACTGAAACTATAAGGGCCTTGTTCTGACTGTCAATCCAAATTCTTTTTTTTCTATATCCAGACTGTATCAAGATTGATTTTTTGATTGAACGTCTGCACAGAAAAATAAATAAATAAAAACCCACATCAAAATGTTGAGATCCAAGCCACATTTGAAATGCGATTCCAATCGGATTTCCACAGATGAGTCTCAGTGTGCATGCTCCGGCTCAAATCTCATTTGTCCTCTGTGCCATTTAATTACAATGCGACACATAATGATAAAATCCAGAGTGACAGAAGTGCATCAGGGCGCCTAAGAAAAGAAAATGTAATGTATACAATATATACCAGCCTCTCTGTCACTGAGTTAAAGATGCAAAAGACCTGCACCGCGACCTGACAGCATGATTGTTTGATTTGTTTGTATTTCTCACGTATCTGCGTTGCGAAGTTGCGTCACCAGCGAACGTAGTTACTGACGCCTACGTCGTTACCACAGCAGCCTAGGTAGATAAGTTAGGGATGTCTGGACACACAAAGTAAATCTGATCACTTGCAAATAAAAGCAGAGACAGTCTGTCTTGAAGATCTGATTTGAGAAACAAATTTTCTCTGCCTCCACTTTTGAGAAAGCATTTGTTGGTCAACAGAAAATGTATCAGCTGTCATTTAAAAGAAAAAAAAGAAAGAAAAATATCCCAAGTTTGAAATGTGAGGATGTACTGATTTTTTTATGCTTACCATGACAGTAACCACAATATCTTTGGGTTTTTTACTGTTAAAATTATTTGACTTGACCTGACCACTGGGAAATTTTGAAGAGCAATTTTCACTATTTTCTGACATTATACAGTATAACAATATGACAATCAACTAAATATTCAGCAGATTAATACATAATTAAGTATTTATAAGTGTAATAATAATGTGACTTATGGCAGAAAGTAGATATCAATGATTGCAACATTGTGTGTGTGTGTGTTGTTTGTGCAAGTACATGAAGCCTTACCCATGAATGATCCTGTGCTGCAGATAAGGCTGAAGAAGCAGCTCTCAGGTGGAAGAGTCCCACATTTACTGCAAGAAAGAACACACAGAAATAACTCATACTGTGAACCAACCTTTGCACAGTGCACAGCAGCAGTGCCACTTATTCCTGTCCCACGTCCTGCACTATGAAATATGTTTTCAGAGGTACATTTCTTCTTGTGCAATATGGAGGAAATGGGGGGGGGGGCGGGCAACACGTCCTCACGTCCCATCATCAAGCCTTTGACTTTTCACCCACTGCCTCTCCTCTAGGAATGGGAAATGTTTGTAGGAGGGGAAGGCAAGAGACAGTCAACACAGGCCGTCTGTACTCGAGCTCCTGCTGCCTACAAAGCCTCCTCAGCTGACTGCAGTCACACACACGCATTCTTCAGCACACGAATGAAAACATAAAATTCTGTAGACTAAAACTCACACTGATGGGTTTTAGATTATTAGATAGATTATTTGATCTATTCTGAAGGATGGTTTTGTATGTTTAGTCAGATTCCAATATGATTTCATTCAACATCTCTTCCACCTATAAGTTTACTTTTGCAACAATTTTTCAGACACTTCATTGTAGTTTCACATTTGAGGGCTGCTTAATATCCCCTGCACATTATCACGCTCATGTTATTAGAGAAAACCATAAGCATTGATTTATTTCCATTTTTTAAAGATTTTCTCCAGATTTGTTTCAACACAAACCAGTGTTTACACTCTGGCCTTTGATGTTGAAAACTCCACAAAGTAGTGGGAGTGTCTTGATTTCCTCCCAGATGTAAGCTGACTCCTCCGTGTGTGTGTGTTTACATGGTAAAGTGCAGACCCATGCTTTGCCTCCGAATTGCCACGGTGGCAGGCAGGCAGGATATTTCAGCCCCAAGTTATTTTCAGAATGTGCTCACACATGCATACACGCACACACACAAACACTCAGGAGGAGCGTCTCCTTCAAGCTCACTCGCTTTTTATCAACAATGTGCCGACAGGGGTCACGTAAAACAATGGGACAGTGTTCCTGTTTTTAAACTGCGGACAGAAACCAGAAACAAAAGGGACAGAAAAGGGACAGACAGACAGGGAGAGGCAGGGTTGGGTTAAGGGTGGGAGTCTCACCGACCTGATGAGAGGTACATTGTCTAGTGTGCAGCACAAGGTTGGCCCACTCTGCAAATACAGCTCCTCTTCACATGACTGGTTGTACAACCTAGAGTACCAAACATGCGCACACACACACACACACACACACACACACACACGCACGCACGCACACACGCACGTGGTAATATCAATACAACTTCAATCCTGCTGGGAAATCACCACAAAGACAAGACAAAGCACATGTTTCTTATCATCATTACCTATAGTCTCAGAATATATGGAATAAATGTTTAATTAGTGATATGTTTTTCAGCCTTTAGTGGCCTTTAACAGTATTTTTTTGTTGGAGTGCCATGTTGTAGTGTCCCAAACAGCCTTTCTTTTGTTTTTAGTGTTGATGAGTCAAAGTGGAAGAGAACCACTGTGTCATCAAATAGTAGCCCTGCTGGGAGAGAGATTAACCTCAGCTTGTCCGAAACAAATCCAGAGGGAAACTCACTGACAGTGTACAATGTAAATTGAGTTGGTTAATGTGAACTAATTTTGGTGAATGCCTAAAACATGTGTGAGGTGACTGACTGGAAAATACTGCCATTACTTTGTGTCCCAACTTTGTGTTCTGTGGAGGAAATTATTGGGAAAGACACTGATGCTGACAAATTACCAGATTGCAAGCGATGATGTTGTGTGTCTGGATCAACAGAAGTACGAAGAATCAAAACACAGAACAGATGAAGCAACTCACCAGTTATCCACAGGGCAGACATGCTGGTTGTACAGGGCCATGGCGTACCTACATGAGAGAGGGTATGATTAGACTAAATAAACAGACAATATATCTATGTATATACGTATTTGGTTATACTGGTTTTGAAATGGTTACTTAGATCGGGGCTATGCTTTTACCATTTTCACAATAGGTCATGTTATTCAAATCATGTTCATTGGTCTCCTAAATAATATTTATTGAATTGACCACTAAAACACAGACAGTCTGACCTAGCACCAAGCTGAACCTGTTTGTTCAGCCTGCAGGACCAGATGCCCTGACATCTAACCGTTTCTTATCGCTCAACCCACAGGTCAGAAGGACAAAGACAGAAAAGTAATAGTTTGCTCGAGCCAAACCATTATGATTACTCCAGAAATCCAACGGTTGTGTTTATTCGGTGCAGTCACTGACCATCTGCATCTGCAGAGGGGTCAATGGCCAGAGGATCAAAGGATGGAAACTGTATTTTGTAATCTCAAGGCCCATATTGTACTTCAGATAAAGACTTCAGTACTTGTTTAATTATCAACATGCTCTAAATTTCTATGCATGTCTTCATCCACGTTCATTGTCAACAGCTGAATTAAACATGTAACACTGGACATCAGGGATTAAGTGTAACGTGTACGGTCAAATGGAACAACACATGTAAATGAGATCACTGCAGAAAACTGCATATTAAATCGCTGGTTACACTGCTCAATATGAACAACAAAGGAAAAATAGTCAATACTCTGAGGTGTTAAACTGTAGTTTGTACATTGTAAAAACTATTATCAAGATGTACAATTATGCATGATTTTCAGCCCTATTTTTGGCTGGTTATCTAAGCAGGGGAAAGGGAACCTCCAGAAGGAAAAGCAATCAGCTTATCCCCTCATTATTCACACACAGATAGTAAACAACACTGATCAAAATGATATTTTGCTTTTACTGCCAGAAAAAATGAGCGAGAGTCAGACATAGAGACAATTTGTCCTTATTTGTGAAAGCAGCCGTAGTTCAGTAGGAGGTTAAGTGCCAATTAAAAATGTTTCCATGGCCGACAGTATCCTTCTCACAGACCAGTCTTTGACAGATAGAGAAATGTCACGTAGACAAAGACAGACAGACAGACACACACAACACACACCTGTTACCAAGATGACACTAAAAAGCAAACAGACAACCACAGCACAGACACATGCCAATGCATTTATGATTTTCTCCTAAACCATAAATCACTTTCATCAATTAAATGTATAGATGCATACCATCAGTCTAAGCTTATGTTTAGCATTCGGGTATCATCCAATCTCATCTGTTTGCATTTTATTACACACTAGAAGAAATCTGCAAAAGGTCAATTGTTTCTATGACAGCCAGTTTTCCCACTTAATTCTGATAGTTTTTACACCAATCCAAGATCATTAATAGCTGTAAGAAAATCAACATTGTGGAGTGTCTATTTGTGGCTCATCTTGCTCACAAGCCTCAGTCTTTAGTGTGAACAAGCAGAAGGTATAGGCTGACTGCTGAAGATGGTGGCAACATTTGGTTGGCTGGTTATTGGACTGCATCAGGCTACGTGAATCACCATGTGAACATCATAAAGCCAGATGGCAGACATGTTGCGCGTAAAGAGCACTGCTCTTGCATAATGCAGTGAGGAAACCCACTGGTGTGAATGGAATATGGCCGTCAGGTACAGAGCTGCCAGAGCGCCAGCTCCGTACAATGACACCAACTTGACAAAAACAAAAGAGGCTTTTGTAGAGGATTACCAAGGGACTTCATTACAACAAATATAGGAAAAGAAACTACATCCAGCTGAAGTTGTTAAACTTTCCAAAACTTTTGAGGCACTTTTTTATGTATTTGGTCAGCCTCCAATGCTACAGTAGTAGGAGAGCCGCTCTAGGACGTTTCTAGATGAAGAGGCCTTTTTAGCTATATCTGGAACAAAACTGGAGCTCAGAGGAGGCTCAGTAATAATAGGTTTGTTTACATAATTAGACCTCTATCAAAGCTCAGCAGCGGTTGTAAACTGTAATTGCATGCCTGTGAGCAATATATCGGTGGAACAGACCGTGTTTTTATTTAGGATTGAACAAGGAACATTGAGGGAAGACTTCCATGGAAAATGTGGGCATGGACAGTGAAAATTCCCAAAAGCACAAAAGTACGAAAATAACACACCAGTAACCACAGGAAAGGGTGTGATGCATAAACTATGAATGAATTTTGGCAGTGCAGGCTCAACTCTAGCTGTTTCTCTGGCTGATTGCTGTAGTGGCTATTACAGTGTTTTTAAACTGACAGCAAAATATGCGCTTAAAAACATTTTTGAATCTGCCGTGGTGCTTAACCCATAAAAGGATAAAAGGTCAGCAAAAGAACCTACGCCAAGACTCCTGGGTGGGCAAAAGCCTTCCTCTGGCTCTGCAGACCTTTTGTACACTGGGCATGGCCACCAGATGCTGAGTGAAAGTTGTGCTTACGCTCTCTATCACCGGCTCCCAGTATTTACGTTACTCCCTCCCAGTCACCCACAGTGAAAGAGGGAGTTACGCAACATGTCACATCCTTTGACATTCCACTAGCCATGAAAAAGACCCTTGACTGCTCTTGGAAACAAGGCGCCCTTGTCAAGGTAACAGGAAGGAAACCGGTTCAAAGGGGCTGACAGTCGGCAGCATTTGGCATCTCAACTCAGATCAGCTTTCCACCTCTGAAACACCCACCAAAGAAAGAAAGAAATATGCAATGCAAGCATTCATTTTCACCTGCATGTACTCTAGCTCATTATAGGTCTGCAGGCACATTAACAGCTCAACCACTTTCTGCAAAGCCCTACACACCTGAATACACACTGTGAAGCAGCCATGTTCAAACACACTGATGTGCAAGGTCTCAGCTTTGGCATCTGATTTGCTCGCTTATTCCCCGTGCATCTCATTGCAGACGTAGCACACAGCCTAGATACAAAACTACGACAATTTGGAAATGGGCCATCTCTCTCTCTCTCCCCTTGGGGTTTGCATTCCTCCTCCCAAAGTAATAACAGAGCAGCTAGGAGAGCTGTCAGCCCAACATGACCAGGAGGCACTCAGTCTTTTCTCTCTCGTGCATCTGCTCAGACACTGTACTGCAGATCATTAAGCTATACTGCAAGTCTGCACGTCTCACTTTCAGGAGAGGGGTGATAATCCCAGATCCTTCCTGGAGAGAGTTAATCCACATGCAATTGCCATGGCTCCCAGGAATTCAGGGTAAATATGTGGCATTGCTGTCCTGGAGGTTGAGATATCAAAAAGATTTTTCTTCAACATAAGTAACATATTTGTCATTTTTTAGAAGATGTCCCAGCATCGCTATGCGCATCTTAAGCGAAAGATACTTTCCAATTCATTATGATTGCACAGATTTTTGTTATGTACAGTGTGATATTAAATCAAAAAGTCTAAGTATATATAGAAGCAAAAATCCACATGAGAAGCTGGTTACCTTATTTTTCCACTGTATTAAAAACAAATGTGAGAATGAAGATGACTGTGGTTGTTCAGTGGTTATACAGACAGAACATGTGTGTGTGAAAACAGTTTTTATGGTTCTATTAGGCAGTAAAAGGGTTAATATAGAGTAACACAGGGGGGCCAAATGTGCTTTATTACACTACTGCACTTGGACACATTGTGATGTTGATGCAATCATATATTGTTTAGCCCTACTATGCATCTATGAAATTTAGCAATATGTGTTTTTTAATTAAAAAAAAAAACAATAAAATGAAGATTGCAATGTGATAAATTTGCCCAGAGTAAGGTGTTTTCTTGGTTCCTGATGGTATTTAAGATACTCAGTACCAGTGAACAAACAGGTAGATGTCAAACTCTTGTGGTTAACAGAAATTACATGTTTCCCCAAAAAATAACGTTTCTTTCACTTCTGCTGAGAGGTTCCTGTATTGGCAGGATGAATTACTTTTGCTTCATGAAATCTTATTATGCTTTTACGCAATAACCTGCATTAACCTTGCACTGAACCTCACTGCTCACTGTCGGGGCAGCAGACAAACCATTTCAGCCTTGAAGAGGCACTTGAGCTTTTACAGTTGCACAGACAGAATACGTGGATACTGCGAAAGAACTGTGACACTTACACAACCCATATCCCAGTAATGGTCAAAACCGGGAGGCTCACAGGAAGAATCATCCAGAGAGACATCTTCCAGCACCTTTAACAGCCCCTTTCTTCTTTTTCCTCTTCGGCCAGCCGAGCGATATCTGCTCAAGTAGCACTAACATTTAACTGTGTTTGACTGACATCTGCGCTGCCGCCGACTGGTTCATCTTCTTGCAGGTGGAGGAGGGTGGCAGACAGGACGCACAAGTGTGCCCTTTTTAGCTGGTGAATGAATGAGAGGAGATGAGTCACGACAGAGTCATTCACCTGCTGATCAGAAAGCAATCAACACTGTACAGTTACTCTGGGTAAGCTGTTAAGGTGTAAATATAGAGGTGAGGATATTAAAAAGGTTACATGACTGACAAAAACACCTGTAATGCCATTTTAAATTAATTCACTAAATATGGGCTTGTATGAGGTTGTTTTTCTTGAGTTTCCCAGAGATTGTGGAGACCTATTTTTTGTACTGGCACTTATCAGGCTGTGTCTTTTATTTAAGAAAAGACAAAAAAGAACATATTTTTTATAACTTTATTTAACTTGCTGATCTAATAAGAGGATGGTTTGTCTTGATAACACTTCACACACCCTGCGTAGCATTTTATTCACTCTTCTTTTAAAAAGGGTTTACAAGCCCCATCTTGCCACAGACATACATAACAGCTGCTCACCTTCCAGCTAGCATCAACATCAAAAGAAAAGCTCACTACTCACCTCCTGCTTTTATGGGAGCTAGCAAGTTTCTGCTGCTTTTTTTGTGAACTTTGAGCGCGCCGCCACCTCAGGTAGTCCAAAACTATCCAACACTTCACTCCCAGGAGACGGTGTGGTCTTGTTTTTTGTGTAAATCCCCGTGTTTTTCCTCCCCGGTGAGCCGCCGTCCCGTTAGCCGTCTCCTCTGCGGACCGGAGTGGGGGAAGGCTCGCGCTCACATGCAGTCGGTCTCGCTGCATCGACTCCACGAGACGATCCAGCTGTTAGACTCCGCCCCCCTCCGGCAAACAGACCTGTAGTGACGGAGGGGGGCGTTGGATTCACGTTTGGTTGCGCGCCGGGTGGGTGGGTGTGGAAAGCAAAACTAGATAAAAAGATAAAAATAAAAAAGGCTGGTTCTTTATGTCGTGGGTCGTATATTATGGTGTACTTCTGTAGTTCAAGATAAACTGGATTAGTGTCAGACGCGGTTTCAAACATTTTGACAAAGTTGGTGCGACAGGAAGTAAACTCGGGAACTGTTTCCTAGCAACGCAATTCAGATGAATTAAGTACGATGCTCGTTTCTTCTTCTTCTTCTTCTTCTTCTTCTTCTTCTTCTTCTTCTTTTTACTTAATCAGAAGCAAAGTTAGTTTTTAATGGCTTTCTTGTCCCAGTTGATCACAACAGATCGATATTTCTCTCACTGTAGAGTAAGACGATTAAACTAATGCACAATAAGGGTAGAATTTTAAATCATATCTGCAAAGAAACAAAAAGAAACAGTATTGTTGTTGGAATCAGTTTGAGTTTTAGTCCTTGGCTGTGAGGACATTTTGGGACAGACCTTCACAGATTGCTTGTGTGATGTGAATCATGCGGACGAAGAGTGAAACCAGCCTGAAACATGTTTCTGCTGCCCCCTGGAGATTTAACTTGTTAGTGTCTGCACGTTCATGGGAGATGGTAGTGGCAGTACGTATATATAGTCATTAGTCTATATACCATCTGATAATTAATGATTATTCATTTGTAATTCTTACATATGTCTCTTTATTATATTTTATACTAAAGTTTCACTGATTTATACTTGCACCTATCTTGTTTTATAACTGCAGCTTAACAGCTTCCCTCAGAATAAATCAAGTTCTGTCTTATGTGTTGATCTCAATTTCACTAAAAACCTTTGAAACTGTTGTTTATATCTATTACTTCAAGCAGCAAAACTCAGAACAATGGCCAATGCTTGTTTGGCACAGCCGGATTTTTTTCTTTCTTGATGTTTATCGGTCTTCCAGGTAGTGGATGAGTATTTCCAGATTTCCTCCACTAATGGAACCAAGATGGTTAATAACAGACTGACATGAGGGTGAAAAAACAACAGCAACTCCAGGTAACATTGAACCACTGTGCATGTGATCTTTGTGTTTTTAACACAACCTGGCACTTTCCAAATAAATCAGAAATAACTTTGGGTTTTAGAGACTGTGATTTTATTTATCATGTACCAGTAATGTAAATACAACATGCTTTAATATAATAAAGAAAAATATATTAGACATAAAGAAAATTGCATGATTATCAGTTATTGCAAATTTTTCCTATTTACAATGACACATTATTATAATCTGTTCAGGCTAGAGATAAAAACAACCATCAGTGACCAAAATAAGAAGAACAGATCAATTTTACAGTTTAAATTACAAATATAATTGTTCATACATGCAGAAACGTTTTAAGCTGACAACAAGAATTAATCAACACTCAAACTTCACAGTGGTATTGACAGTATTATGTACATCTGAAGCAAATTACTGAATCTCCTACAGTTTTATAGTGGTGCCATAACCCCACACACTGAATGCAGGGTAGAGCGGCTCTGTAAATGTAGTCTGGACTCTGTACATAAGCCTCATGCCATCAAAGACGCTGTAAAAAGCAAGTATTCCTGCAGCATGATCCAGGTAGATGCCAATACGAGACGATGCTGGAACAGAAATATCTTTGCTCTTGTTGTTGTGCACAAAGGAGAATTTGGACTCGGAGCAGTATAAGCTCCAGGACTTGTCGTTCCAGCCCAGGCTGCATTCATTGCCGTTGCCTTTGCGGCGAATTCCCCTGTGGGTGACGGCCATGTCTACCTCTGTTCCTTTCCAGTCCACCTCCCAGTAACAGCGGGTCCCACTCACACTCTCCCTGCACAACACCTGGAAGGACAGGAATTATAAAATTGGTGCTTTACACTTTGCTAATGAAAGCTGAGATAGCTTCAGCTGAGAAATCAGTTGCTGGAACTTTTCAATTAAACCCCTGTCATCTTTTACTCTGTATTCAGGATTTCATGGGGTTTAATGGATTAACCTCCCTCCTCCTGTTTTCAGGGTCAAAATGATCTTCTGACAGGCAGTAAATTCTCACCTGCTGCCAGTGGTCGAATCTTTCTGGGTGGTCAGGGTAGTTTTTGGGCTCACTCTTCATCGTTGCTGTTTGGTTGCCCTCAGAAAGGTGAAGATTGGGATGGACACTGTTGACATCCAGAACCAGCTGGCAGGAGTCTAAACAGAGCGGGACAATATGATTATCACTCCTGTCTGATTTTAGATAAGATATGCGTTCAGGAATGACAAAGTTATCCCACTGAAAGCTGTGGTTTGTAACTCCCATGCATCAGCCCGTTTAAATGTTTCTTACAGGTGGATTAAAAACCAGGAACACCTGTGTTTGTTAAAGGATTACTGAGCTGGATGTCTTTCTTACATTTCACCAAACCTGTTTGTCAAGTGTCATACCTTTCCATTACACTCAGTTGTTTCACCACATGGCGTATTCATCTTTTAGGGATGGTGAGGTTCCTGCTATATGACACCGTAACTATAACAACTTTATTTTGCGCCGAAAACACTGGAGAGTGTGTGGCGTTTGATGTGACTGGCAGGTAGCCTTGCCAAGTTGGAGTTTCACAACAGGTTTACAGAACAGCAGGCAATAAAAAGCAACTCACATTTCAGAAAATCTTCTCTTGTCTTCGGTTCCTCTCTTGTCTTCGGTTCTTCCCTCAAAATCGATTCTCTCTTTGTCTTTGTCTCCCCTTCCTGCGTGATGTAGACTTCCTTCACTGTGAAGACACACACGTGGCCGCATAAGCTTCATGACAGCAACAACAGACCAAAAAAAAGGAAAAACAACTACCCTTGAAACAACACTAATTGAAACAAAGAATTTGTTCACCTGCTCCTGAGATTTTGCTCATTTCTGTCTTGCTGACTTCTTCTACTTGTAATTTCAGTGCAGCAATGGCTCTCTTGGTAGCATCAAAGGAGTAATAGGGAGCAACGCTGATGTTGTTGAGATCTTCATATCCTGAGGGGCCTGACAGAGACTGCCAGCTCTGGTCAAAACAGAAGTGGTACATAAAGATGAGAGATCATCTTTAGCAACTAGCCTGAACATTTTACGTTACTGCTGTTTTCTCTGATCAGTCACCTGCAGAAAGTGGATGTGATCGTCGGTGTGCGAGAGCTTCTCCAGGTCGTTGTGTCTCTTCCTCAGCAGAGTGATCTCTTCCTCTAAGCGGTCGAGCAGGATCTCCCCCCGGGTCACGGTGGTCTTTTCGTGGGTGCGGATCATCTCCTTGACTTCGTTGTACTTCCTCTCAAGTGAAAGCAGGAGCTCGGTAAAGATGCGCTCGTTCTCCTCAAGGACGGTCTGAGCAGAGTGCTGATGGGATACATGAGAGAGAGACAGAGAGAGAGAGAGAGAGACAAAGAGGGTTATTCTTTACAACAAAAGACATAAACGGCTTTTCACGTTTATTAAAAGTGGGAGTTGACTGATTGTTTTACTCACTTTAACTGCTTCAACAGCTTGTCGGAGATCCTGCCACTTTTTAATTCTCTGGTCAATCCTCTGTTGAGATTTGTGAAGTGTGGTGCCGAGTTGTTTCTGTAGAGGAAATGACATTAAAGTTACCATAATTTGAGGATGATAAAGCTGTAGATGAGTTATCCCCTGTGCTTATGTCTGCCTTTGTACAATAAACAGCCTAATCAACAGTATATTGATGGAGTGTTTTCACCACCCACTTGTTTCTCCGTCCTCTCTGTTCCAGCCGGGACAATGTCGTGGTGTTTGTGTTCATCCATCATACACAGGACGCACACTGACGTCTCATCGGTGCGACAAAAAGCCTCCAGCAGCTTGTCGTGCTGCGCGCAGATCTTCTCTCTCATCTGACCCGTAGCTTTCACCAGCTTGTGCTTCATCATGGCGGGGTACTCATAGTGAGACTGGAGGTGGGTCTCGCAGTAAGAGGCCAGGCACACCAAGCAGGACTTCTCAGCCTTCTGCTTCCTTGTTGTGCAGAAGTCACACAGGACTTCGCCGGATCTGGCCTGGGCCCTGGGCTGACTTCGGCTGGCAGAGCGGCGGGATTTCTCCAGGGTGCTGTACCTGTCTAAATCCAGAGTGCTAGGGTGGGCCATTTTTTTTTACCGAGAGTTTAAAAAAAGACGTTCAGCAGGTGCGATAGAGAAATTAAAATCCACAGGTGATGTAGCTCAAGCAGCAGTGCGTTAACTTCTTTATAAAAATTAGATCAATGTCTCGAGAAAAAGTGAGCAAGGTGTTCACAGAGGAAAGGATCTTCTGAAGTGAACAGCTTCGGTGAAACTGTGGGACTGACTAAGTGTGTGACAGAATGTAAGCTATGTGGTCTGCTCTCACTGTAAAACCAGTATTCCTGGTTGGGTGTTTAATAGTCAGGGAATGGGTGTTACTGCAAATATGCGACCCTGAAACAAAGAGGGTTGAGACAAAGGAAATAAAAAGCTGAAACCAGACAAATAAAAAGGAGCACATATTGACTATTAGGTAAATAGATAGATAGATACATTCTTTTTAAAGTGTTGATATTTTTCTGAAGTGTCAGACTTTTCAGACTCTCCTAAAACTGTTTTTAAAAAATCATTTGCTTGGGTGTTTTTCACTTTTACTTTATCTACACTGTTGAGGAATGGCTTTCACTCTGTTTTCTCTTTTTCAATACCACATTTTTATTATCTTTATCTTTAGACTTCCCATCATACTACGTGTTGTCGATACTATGAGGAGAACATTGGCAACAGAGAAACAGCACCCCCTTGTGGGATTAATTCATTACTACGTGAAATATACACTCGATGGACACTTAGGTACGCCTCTACAGTCAAATGCAATTAAATACAACAGCTCTGCTATAAATACTGCCTTTACAAACTTTATAATGTTTAGTTTTGGATGACTTTGGCTGAAATTTGTCAGTTCAAATATATACCTTAGTGGTGTCTCAGTTTATTGTGCTGTTGTTCTGGATCACATTATACTGAGACGGGATTATAATATTTTTTGTCCTGCCTCTTTACAAAAGGGAGGGTCAGGATGTTCGCAGTATAATGTGGTCTAAAGAAACAACACTATTAACTCTGACCTCAAGGCTAAAACTATTGAATGTCTATTGAATTCATATATATTTATAACTAATTTGATATATGTATTATATATAGATTTTTAAAGGCAATTTTAAGGAAAAATCAGTGAAGAATCAAAATGCTGCAGATGTTTCAATATGGTGTACAAAAGATCCCCTACTGGTTTGACAATGTGAATATACTGGCCTTCAAAGTCACCTCAATTTTTATACCACCATTATAAAAACACAGAATGTGGGAATATTTTTTGTATTTTTTTTTTGTGTCATGCAGCACTGGAGCAGTTTTTGCAGCTCACTTAGACAATTTATGTTGATTTGTCCTTCATCATCCACTTGTTTTCTGTATTTCACTTATCTGAGTGGCCTGTTTCCTGTTATACATGCCAGAGTGAATTACTTTATTAACTTGTAATGGGATTATTTGTAGTCTGGCATTGTTTGACTCTACCACTTTATTTATTTACATCTATGACATCTATTACATCTATTATTTATTTTAATTCATGATGTGTACACATTCATCTTCCCAGATGCTTTGAATGTCTTCCATCATCTAGTCTGTTCTTGAGTCTTCTTGCATCCTGCCTAATAATCCATATTTCAGCAGTTTTCCATAGATTGGTCTGGGTGCCATAGATTAAAGTATAGATCAAAGTAAAGTATGGGCAAGGTTTGTCATTGTTAAGGGCAATGGAACCTGATTAGGTTATACGATTATTCCAATGAAACTACAAGGCAACTAATAGAGAACCTTAACTAAATCTAACAGTGTTAGGAAGTGAACAGCAACAAAAGTGGTTGAAAAAAATACACTCTTCACTCGTGTAAAACTTCCTGTATTAGAATGAGATATTATAAGTGCAATATACATAAAGTAGGCCTATTGAGAAATAGCTTAATTATTAATTAATTAATTAATAGCAAAATGATGTACTTATACTATTGGATTATTATCACAATTGCACTAAATGCACATATACACACAGATATAAATGGGCTGACATGACATAAAAGTAAAGGTAAAGTTATCCTACCTTGTGGGTAACACCTGAAGCTGCTTCAGGTCCACTTAGATCCATCCTCTTCATTTATGCTTTACAGTCTATATTTGTGTCATCATACTTGTATATCCTGTGATTTTCTACAGAGACGGTGTATTGTACTGATTATAAACCCTGTTTAAGAAAACTGAGTTTTGTGATATTGGGCTATAAATAACAATACTGACTAGAGAGTAGACGTGTGGTGCAAGTAAAGTGAATTAAACTAGCATCATATGGAAATACTGTACATTGCTTGGGCCTTTGCTTTGCTTTGCATCTTGCATGCACCACCCCCAGACTGCAGGGGGCGCCAGTGGTGTCCTCGCCCTGTTGAAATCACCACGACTGCTTTCGCTAAAGTGCGTCGGCAGTCCAACGTTGGTGCCAGATGAGCAGTGGCGCCAGCTACACACACAGACCGACCGAGAGAGAGCGAGCGAGCGAGAGAGGAAGACACACACGCACATACACACTCACTCACATCGGTTTGACGAGCCTCACAACAGCCTGCACAGCCTTCCTCTCAACCCGGAGTTTGAAACACACAAGCGACTCTTTCTTTTTCTCTTTTCTCCTGCAACCACAAGTAAAAGGACAGAAAGGTGGGTGTGCATACGGGAATTCATGCGTCTTAAAACCAGGCGTGATGATTACTGCTTCATCGGTTAAATTCAACTTAGTTTATCGTGAGCAGTGGCAGCGTTAAAGCAGAAGGAAGTCTGCTGTTTTACTGGATCCAGTGTTATTTATTATGGTGTTACGTGTGCTTTTAGTTACTATTGCGGGGTCAGTCCTGCTTCTGCTGATAGTAACGAACTTTGTAATGGAAAAATACAGGCCCGGGCTCGTTTCTGGTCGTCACATTTTGTTCTGCTGTGAAAACTGGCCGCACATGAGCAACTATTTTCGCCTTGAATCCTTTCCAGGTTATTTTCGAGACATGTTTAGGGATTCTAGAAGCGGCCTCTCTGGAAGAAAAAAAACCCCATCGTCCAGTTTATGTCTTAGAAACGAGACCTGGACCCGACATGGTCGGACGGGCGGTTTCAGCAAAAGCTTCCTCTCCTAATGTGTTTTATTATGATTATTTACACAAACTAAACTGGGAGGGCAACGCTGCAGTCAAATGCTAAAAGACCTCCGGGATTAGCTGGCTTGTTAGCTTGGCATCATGGCTATGTAGCCGGCACGCTAATCTGGTCTCGGCTCGGTAGCTGCAGCAAGGCCGCCATTGGAGTCGTGTGAGCGGGTGTTGCCGCAGTGAAGGAGGGCTGTAGCCAACAGCCTCCGTGCCCCCCTCCTCTCTCTCAAACAACGATTAAAGCGCTTTACTCACATTTATCTCCCCCGGTGATGTGTTTAAACCAGTTTCACCTGTGTGGTTTGTGCATTTTATGTGCAGTTTTATGGAAGTAAAACAGGGCTTTTTCCCGGGCTTTTTGTGCAGCCTTCATCGCCCTCGCCTGTTAGCCATCTTTGTTTCAGTTAGCCAACGGCCGCCTGGAGTTACTGAAGGCCCTTGGCCTGCTAACGCACTTAACATTAGCCCGTAACCGCGTCTTCAAGTACAGGAAACATCAAGTAAACGACTTCGTGTTTCGCTCATCTTGTCACATACGTGTTTGGCTACGTTTATTTGTGTTTATGACCCGCTTCGAGGTCTATCCGGGGCGGCTGCTGCAGCTAATTCAATATGTTTTGAAGGGCGGAAGCTAACGCGGCTAACCACAGCAGCTAGCGGCAGCCATCTTAGGCGAGCATGTAATCTTTGGCTAGCTGGAAGTGCTGGTGTGGCACAACAAGATGGCCTGTTAATACTCGCACAAGGAGTTTCCGCGTCGGGATTTCATGTCCGTAACAGCATCAAATTACTCAACTAGTCCAGCCATTTTAGTGTAACTATTCCGCTGTTGTTTTGACCCCTTTTATGCCCACTCGTGTTGGCTTTTGCTATGAAGCTAGTTAGCGGGCTAAATCGTGAACACATTAGCAGCTAACAATGCTGCTTTGTCGTTAACCAGTCGCCCCTCGACCATAGCCAGCTAACTAGCGGCTATGGAGGCTATTTGTAGCTGTTATTGGGGGCTAGCAGCCGTCAGTTCAGTGTTTAATAACAAACTCTGGTTGTTCAAATGCCTCCCAATCTTTAGATTTGTGTTTTATGTAACGCACATGGAGCTGCGTAAATGAGGTCAGTGTCTCAGGCCGGTCGCGGAAGGGACTTGCGGATTATAATTGAGAGCTTGATGGTGATGTGGTCTACTTTGATTTTATCAATAGTGTTAGCTGGCGAAGTTGAGCTCGTCTTGGGCGCTAACTTGGCTAACAAACTGAATCACTTAGCTTGCTAAGTAGAGCTGCATATCATGCTTTTGGAGACATTTAATGTTACGGAAATTATAATTTTATGATTACAGTCCAACAGCTTTATTTGGCCTGTACATCTTGCAATCTGATTATGTGACTTTCTAAGCTGTTTTAAATTAAGTGTATACAGCCCAGTAGGTATACAGCAGCAAGTAATATCGCATCAACTAACTCAACTAAGGCTCATTTTGTCATTACTGTTTTGTTAATCAAATACACAAACAGCCTTCGTCTTTACTGTTTTAGCAACCATGTGTTGTGTTTTGTTGGCTGAGGTCCTGCAGGTTTGTCCCAGGCAAACAGGAGTACTTCTCCAGAGGTGTGGATGGTGAACTACAACTGCAAACAAGCGAATGACATTTATCAATATCAAACTTGCCTTTTAGGAAGGCTGGTGTTTCGGCACTTTTATAGACTTTATCATTTTAAATTGTGCTGATTTAATACACTGTAGATAACAGCAGTGTAAGAATTGGACACTGATTTATTTGTGATGCTTATTCTGCAGTATTAATCGCAGTTATGTATCTTACACTTGTTCATAGATGTGGCATAATTTTATTTACTTGATGTAAATGTGCAAACAATAGTTAGAAAATGGTTGATATTGTGCTGACAATCCTGATGGATGGAGTGTGATGCCAGAGCACTGTTAAATATCTCAATCTTTCCTCTTGCCATCCTAATTTCACTGTGTGGATTTAACCAGATGCTTGTACTATTAACAGTGGATGTGGAAAAACACCCACTACCCTTTGAGGCATGCAATGAAAGTGGCATTGAAAAGACATGACCAGCTTTGGGCATCCACATCAAATTTAGATAGATTCTTTCAAAGTCTGGAACAACAGTTTAGCCTTTTTAGTCTGCTCTGGATGAATTGTCTGTTTTTCAGTTTGCATTATCCCAGGCAAGTAAACTGAACTAACAAATGGAAACCTTTGAAGACACTGTAGTTATTTTCTTTTTATTTTCCTCTTTTGCAGGTCTGCTTACTGACAAGAGCACCAGCGCTGAAAAAAACCCAAAGCACGATATACCCCGATTCCCCTTTTGTGTAATCGCCCGGCAGGAAAACGGAGGTCGTGGGGCTGGAGTGTGTTCTGATGGCGGAGTCAGAGACTGAATGTGACACACCCGGCCTTGACACGCTTGGGTCGGAGTGTGTCATAGCCCATAGCCATGTCGACCTTCATTATGGAGCAGAAACTGAGATCATGACAGAAGAAAAGCGTGGATTAGAGCTGGAGATCCACGGCTCAGACTTAAAGATCCAGGGACTGGGGACAGAGCTCGGAGCTGTAACCTGCGTGGAAGCAATTGTAGCAGAGTCAGACCATGATTACATTAAGGTGGAACATGGCGAGATGCACTGTTTCACAGGAGCAGAAATCAAGACAACGGGAAACGAGGCTCTGCTGGGCGAAGTGCTGCTCAAGACAGAAAGCGAGCATGTGGTGAAAGTGGAGTCTGACCACGGTGGAGAGTTGACAGTTGAGTCTGAGAATGGTGTAATCATACATGAAGCCCATGGCCTGCAGTGCAATGAGTGCGGGGAGATTTTTGGAAGCATAGCTGATCTTCACCAACACTTTGAGATCCATAAGGACCTCAATCCATACATTTGTGTTCACTGTGGTGAGAGCTTTGCTGTGGAGGCCAGCCTCAAGCAGCATATGAAGATTCACATGAAAGAGAAGCCCTATGTTCCGCCTGGAGTGGAGATCATGGGCAAAGATGTTATTGATGCCTTCAGCCTCAAGTCTCATCAGATGATTCATTTGCCAGACAAGCCCCACAGGTGCTCAGAGTGCGGTAAGAGCTTTGCAGCTGCCATCACCCTGAGAGAACACATGAAGATGCATTCAGAGGACAAGCCCTACAAGTGCACCCAATGTAGGAAGAGCTTTGTCCGCAGGAGGCATCTGAAGAAGCACCAGGAAGTCCATGCACGCGAGAAGCCTTATACCTGCGGCCAGTGTGGCAAAGGCTTTGCTACAACTTCCAACCTGAAGCAGCACCAGAAGACCCACGCTACAGTTGTGCTCGGAGACAAACCCCATCGGTGTGCGCAGTGCGGAAAGTGTTTTGCCGCTGCCGCCACTCTGAGAGAACACCAGAGGATCCACTCGGGCGAGAAGCCATACAAATGTAACATGTGCCGAAAGAGCTTTGTCCGCAAACGCCATCTGAAGAAGCACCAGCAAGTCCATGCCGGAGGGAAGCCGTACACCTGCAGACACTGCAACAAGGGCTTCAACCACTCCTCTTCTCTTTCTCGCCACCATAAGACCCACCTGCAGAATCCAGTGTTTTCTCCACCTCAGCCTGGGAAACCCATGACCTTCGGCAGTCCCTCAAAGCAAAGGGTGCACCAGCAGGGAGACAAGCCCTACATGTGCCACCACTGTGATAAGGGCTTCAATCATTCCTCTTCCCTGTCCCGGCACCAAAGAGTCCACTCAGAGGGAAAGAGTTACACCTGCGCTCACTGTGGCAAACTATTCAATCACCCCTCCTCCCTTGCCAGGCATCAGAGAGTGCACTCGGAGAACAAACAGCAACAGCAGCAGCCGCAATCACCACAGGCGCAACCGCAGCAGTACAGCTCCATTCCCACAGGGAAGGGATTCCCTAACAACGCCTTCCCAAAACAGCACATCCTGGCGGTTGAAAAACCATACAGGTGCTCCCAGTGTGGAAAAGGCTTTAGCCATTCATCTTCCCTCTCCAGACATCATAGGCTCCATGTAGACCAGTGAGCACCCTTTCCCAGTCTCACATGCTGTCCCATGCAAGTGCAAACACCCCCGCTCCCCTCTGTTTCTGTTCTACCAATGGTCCCATCATTGATATTGCCACGCCACAGGAAACATCAGGCCGACTTCTATAGACAAAAGTGGGCAGATTAGCACAATGCTGCTTTGAAGTGGAGCAGTTGACAATAAATGGACAGTAACACTCAAAAGGAAATGGCTTGTCCTTAAGGACTGTAACCTGTAATTCAGAGCTGAACCCCAGACTTTGTGCTCAGTATGAAAAGGGTATGATAATAGATTGTGAAGGAGCCTCTGTTCTTGTTTGTGATTGTGCTTCACTTGCTCCAGGACCTATTTTGAACACTTTTAACGAAAAGAAAAAAATGTGATTTGAAGACCTACATGATAAAATTGTTACCTGGGGAAAATGCTTCAACCTCTTGTTTGTCTTTTTGATCGAAGAATTCAGTTTATGTACCTTCAGGTGGGCACATGCGCTTTTCAGCTGCAACTTTATTCAATGCTACCAACACAATTAGTGATCAAGAACTGTTGTCTTGATTTAAATTATTTCTTTTTCACCGACATAACCCATGTGACACAAACAAAATCCAATGTAAATACGTATTGATTTTCTTTTATATATATGTATAGGTGACTAGTGTGCTGTTCCAAAAGATTACATTTTTGATAGTAAGATCCACTTTGTCTCCACCTTTTATTTTTCTTTTATTTTCTTTTATGACTTTGCTTTGTTTTAAGTGTTGGAGATAAACATGTTGCAGGTGTTCTCATGCAGCTTGTTCTTGAATTTGGGCTCCATCAGACACGAGCCATCTTGTATATTTATAAGATTGTTTTCTTGTCTAGGATGGGTTAGCACTGCTGCATACACTGTACAGAGAGCAATACTGGCTGACACCCTGACTCTATTATGACATGCAATTTAGCCATTAGGAAATGCATAATAGAAAATAAAAACCTACTGGGTAGCATACAACATGCACCTGTGTCCTAATTATTTACTGTGCAGTTTTCTCTGTACCCCCGCACCCAATGTACATGAAATGCAAAATCACACTTATTTTTATCGCTTTGGAGACTAATTCAATTACCTGTGTATAGAATATAAGTAACTCTTACTCATGTTGATCTGCAACTATCACAATTTGATCTTTAAAAAAAGGTTGTGTATACTAAAAATACTACACGAGAAAATCTCACTTTTACAAGACTTTTCCGAATTCCAATGGATTGCGCTCCATTTACTGTTCTGTGTAAAATATCTTTTACAAACTGATGTATTTTTTTAGATATGGCTTGGGTTATATGAAAGGGAACGAGAGATATACAGTTTTTATGGGAGTGAACATGGTGAGCAATATTTTCTTTTCTTTTTCATTTGGATAACAGTTGTGCTTCAAACTGTAGCATAGGTTTCTTCCTTGTGTTAGATAGGTGCCTTATTGCATGCTATGTAGAAATGTATGCCGAGCTGTTATTTGAGGAAAAAAGTTAGGGTTTTCAGGAGTCTTTTGTTCTTATTCATACTAACTTACCCTACATTTTAATTTGATGTCACTGATACTTATTGCTTTTTTGCTTTCATGTATATTACCATGTGTTTACACTGTTACGAACCATATTGTCTTTATTTTCCCCCCTTCATTTTTTGTCAATGGCCTCATTGTAGAAAGAAAAATTGTAAATGATCCATATAGGCTTCTCTTAAGGGCAAATCCTGTAACACCTCGTCCCATTTTCTGAGTGGCACATATATGGATAAATAAAGGTTGTTGACTCTCTTGTGGTGTGTAATCAATGGAGTACAGTCATGGACTGGGATAAGCCTCACAGTAAATATGTCTCAATTTCCTTTTACTTGTTGGGATATGTTTTTAGATCCTTCAGAATAAATTGCATAAGAATGGTGCATATAAGTGAGACATTAGCGCTTATTTACTTCCTGCCCTGGGGTTTGTGATAGATTTTCACCCTTGTACTTCCTAAATGTATCCACAAGGTGTCACTCTTTACCATCGCAGGCCAACCAATAGAGAGACTCCAGATGTGGAGCAAGCCTAATGCTCCTGAGTGTTTTATATCAATTTTTATAGGACTCTTATTCATCCTACAGCTGGAACATTAAACTCTTAACCTGGAATCTCCCCAAAACTGAACCAGTCGGAGCAGCAATGTTCAACATGTAATTTGATCTATACGAGGGAAAAAGCTCTTGAGGGAAGGTGAACTATGTAAAAACATCAACATAATTAACTACCTGCCTTCCCAGCCTCTCATACATTACACTGGTTTACATTCCTTCACAGCTGGAGGTCAAACTTTTAGTTCCCTGATGAAGGTTGAGATCCACCGTCACTGAAACCTTCAGAAATAATAAAGGCTTATCAGCCCTCTGGGTGCAGAGAGGTGTCTGGTTTACGTCACTGATATTTACGGCAGAGAAAACACTTAAACCTGTCTTTTAAAGCTGGTGCAAATGTCCAGGGGCCTCCCTCCAACAGATATAGTATATTAAATTAAACTGGAGAGGCTTTGCACACATATGTAATAAAATCTGGCATTTGAATTAGATGTAACCCTCAAATAAAAACGTCAATGCAAATCTAACAGTTGGATAAAGGCAAAGTAGTATTATGGCAACAACAACGTTGCTCTCTATAATAGTGAATCCATTGTTGCAGTGTTGCAGGCACCTGTCCTTTGCTGATAGTAAATGTTTTCAAGGGAGCAGTATCATGAGAAGAAAGACAGCTTAGTTGACATACATAATTTTATTTGTGGTAATTGCTACATAACGAGACAAAAGGATATATTTGGGGATGTTATTGCTGTTATGAAAGTTTTTTAAAGGAAGAAAAATGTAGTTATATCACAAAGAATTGCTTCTGATACACCATGCATTGAACAGCACAAGGTTGTCTATGAATGGTTAAATCATAGCATATTACCTTTAAATTTATTTACATAAAGAAAAATATATATATACTGTACAACTGTACACATACCTCTGCCAATAAGTGATGGTTGGTAACAAATTGACAGTTGCTTAGAACTGGAGAGTCAAGGATGTGGTCTTTGGCTTTTTCATACTGAAGACATCAGTCAGCTACACATTCATGACAGGAGTGAGCTGAAGCAGTGAGCTCTGTGGTCGAATGGCGTTGCTCTTTGAATGCAGTTTCTCCAAGTTTTGCAGGAAGCCTCTTCTCTTGAGACCCTCCAGGATGACTGTGTTGCTGGAGGCCAGACTGACACGGGTCCTGAAAAGGGGGTGATGGGGGCAAAGGGGGAGGAGGAGGGCAAAAGGCAGGCATGAGGTTGATATCTCCCATTAATATGTCATTTCAACAAGGTGACGTCTTTGTGCGCTCCATCTGTTCACCCGCATACCAGGGTGCACAGCGAGTTCAATGTATTTTCTTCCTCTTTGATTATAACATGAGAATTTAAGTGCTGCACAGCAATTACACATAATTATCAAAATGACTCCCTTCTGTCCAAATACTGGGTGCTATAGTTGGTCACAAGGTGTTTGTTCAGCTTACATTAAAGGAAAAAACACAAATTGGGAGTAAGGCCAACCACATACATGTAACCCAGAGGTTAACTCGAAGGTTAACTAACTCAGTACTGTGTTTATTTTCCCTGTCTCCTCCAGAATGCAGTGGTCTAGTTTGGTGTAGCGAGATAACGTGTGAGCCTAAGGTGTGAAAACAAGTACCAACATTAGCCTGAGGAAAATATGCATCTGGGCCGAGGGATTAGGAGCTTCTTTTCATTGGTTTGTCGTTTTATAAAACCTTTTCATCAGTCTGTCAGCTGTTTAACTTTCAGTAAATTCAGTGGCTTTAACTGGATACCCCAGGTCTCAAAGTGAGGTATAATTGAATGGAAACAAGATATTGCAGTATTTTGTTACAGCTAATATGAACAAAAAGAGAGGAACTCACCGTGGAGAATCTATACCACTGTCTCCCGTGATGCTCTGGTTTTCTCCCATTTCCATTCCTTCCCCAGTCTCTGCCCCTCTGGCTCCGCTGGGCCTGCTCAGAGCAGCTCTGTGGGTCAGAGGAATGCCACCCTCATCAAACTCATCCTCCTGCACTTCCTCCACCTCGGCGGCCCACTGAGCGGATTCACCGTCGCCCTCATCAGCTGACTTACGAACAGTCTCTGTGTCTGACTCGATCTCGCTAGTCTGACAGTAATCAAAGATGCTACTTTCTGCAACCTCCGACGGTTCTGGACAGTCCAGGTCACGGTTGCCCTCATTTCGTAGTTCCGCCTGGATCAGCGTGCCTTGCCTGGGACTGGATCCACTTTGCGCCCCTGGCGATCTAGTCCTCTGATGATTTAGGGCCCAGCTGGTCTCTCCAGATCTAGTGGGGCTGAAGGAAGTTTCCCTTGGGGTTGGCGGGGAAATGAGATCTTTGAAAGTGCTGTCCCTTGAATCTTGTATCGAGGCAACTTGTGGTTGATGAAAGTTGGAAAAATAAAAGTGATTATGGGGTCCCTGATAATGCAAATCAGATTCACGGCTATGGTAAGCCAACTGGTGGCCACGGTAGTCCGGTACACCTGTTTGGTACATATTTGCACCATCGATTATCTCCTCTTCATTCAGACACAAGGAGCTGCAGGCATCCTCATCCTCCTGCTTATCTGCTCTCTGATAGAGCCTATAGTCGTCTTCCATGAAGCCATCAGTGTCTGTTATTGAGGGAGTGCTGTCTGTTATCAGCTGCGGCCTTTCTCCCTGGCTCATGGTCCTTTGCTCTCTGATAGTTGTGGGTCTTATCTGTTCCTGTTGTTCTGGGGTAGCTGTAGTTTCACAGGCCTGCTGGTGTGAAGAGGGCTCATCTGGCCTCTGAATGTCTTCCCTTTGCGGGTTGGAGAGTCTGAGGGAGTGTTTCCGCTGCAAAGACGGCTTGGGCCAGGGCAGAGTTGGGTCATATGAGTGGTTTATGACGGGCTCATAGGGATGAGAAGGGACAACGGCATTAGTATTGGAGTACTGCTGGATGTTAGAGAGGCCATCATGTACAGTTTGGATGTGGTTAGGTACACTGTTGAACTCTGCCTCCTGAAAACACCTGTTTTTGCCTTCTCTCTCCCAGCTCTCTTTGCCACTTCCCTCCCGCTGATGTCGGACCTTGTCCTCAATTCGGAGCGTACTGCTCTGCGGGTAAGCTGAGCTGTAGTCCAGTGGCAGCTCTCTGTTGCGATTTATGTCTGCTTGGAGAATATCAGCAGTAAGGTCCCTCTCATGGGCGCAGTTGTACCTGTCCTCAGATGTGGGGGATTTCCCTGTGTGCTCTACATCTTCTGCGATCACTTTGGCCCGATGCGGGTCCCACGATTTGGAGCGGTGACTCATTCGTTCCTTCCTCGGTGGCCCCGAAGCCTTGCCCTCTCTCACCTCTCGTCTTCTTTGCTCTCTGTTGATGGTGGCGGGAACAGCGGCCTCAGCTTCTTTGACTGGGTGAGTCTGGAATGGGTTTTCAATGCGTTTCTTATAAAGGGATTTCCCCTCAACGGCTCCACCTTCCTCCACTTGATCTGGTTCATCGACAGGGATTTCCACTCTTAGCCGAGTGGGGATCAAATCCTCCCCCTCTGGATAGTCATCCACACATATGGGAGCCTTACTCTTAACCCTCTCCTTCTCCCTTTCTCTCTGCTTCTCTCGTGATGAATGGGCCCTCCTCTTGCTGCGAGAGGCCTTATGAGCAGAGCGCCTCCCTGCCCCTGCCTTAGACGAGTGGTGATGCCTGGGTTTCGCGAATGTGAGGATCTCAGTGGACATTCCCTTGTCTACTCCCTTATCGTCTCTATCTAGACCCCTGTCCAAAACTCTGTCCATCCCCCTGTCCTTTCTCTCCTCCAGCTTCTTCATCAAGACTGTGTGGCGTGTCAGGTTGTCCACAGTCAGTTCAGGGTTGATGCGTCTGATGATGGCATGCTCCAGGTCGCGGGGCAAGTTGTTCAGGTCTTCCTCGTCTCTAACAGGCCACTCCTCTGGTGGGAACTGGCCTGAAAATGATGCGTATTCCTTCTTTGGCTTCTCCTTCTTGCCTCCGTTCCTCCGGAACAAACTGAGACCAAACTTCCTCCCGGGTTTATTGTCTTTTTCTTTGCGGCCAGTGGCGTTAGTTGTGGCTGTCGTTTTGCTGATCTCACTTGCCTGACAATCTGCCGCCGTGGAGGTGGACTGATGCTGAACTGTGGGTTTGTGATCTAACGGTTTGGGCCACTTTAAGCTTTTGCCTGTACATTCACTTATGGAAACAGAGACAGAATGGTGGTCTGGGACAGTCGAGGGAGGGACGGTGGCTGTCGCAGTGCTCGAGACGATATTAGAGGATGTTTGGAGAGGGCTGAAGCAGCTGCAAGACTTGCAGTGCGCCACTGGCAGTGTTTGAGTGCTCTCAACACAGGCATCGTTGCTCAGTAGGTAAGTAATGGGAGGAGGTGAGGGAGGGTCGTCTGCTGAACCAGAAGTCCACCAGTTCTTCTCTCGGACCATGTTGTTTGTGATGAAATAGGTCTGAGGAGTGACAATGAAGTAGCCCTCGCCTGTGTGGTAAATTTTGCGCTCCTTGATCAGCGTGCCGAGAGCATTGTAGAGGATGTCCTGTGTGGGGATGGTTATTCCTGAGATGTAGAAAGAGTAAAAGGTGTTGAAGACAAAATACAAGCTAGAAGAGAAATTATGTGGTTCAGCAGTGTAATGACACCTATTCCCCAAATAATATGCTTATTTGCTTTATTTTGCAAAGTTAGATTCTCATCATTCTTATGTCTAACTTCTAAATATAAAGCTACAGCCAGTAGCCATTTACATTGTTTTAGCACAAGGCACCTTCTAAATCATTAACACCATATATCATGCTTTCTGAATACAAGCAAAAACCCAAAATGTAAAAATGAGAAGTTGCAGCTTTACAGGGATTATGTGCGGAACATTTTCTTGGAAGTTACTGTGTCTGGCTAAGAAAAGAGTATGGTACATAACCCCATGTAACATGGTGAATTGTCCTTTTTTTACACTTCTGTTTCTGTATGGATAAATAAAAATGACACATACATTAACATGTTACTTCTAACACTTAAAAGATGTTGATCAGCAAATTTAGTTTCCTTTCAACAGGGCCAGATTACCTTTATCCCCATTTCCAGTCAAACCAAAGCTAAATAGCTGATTGCTGTAGCTTTATATTTATTTGACAAATAAGAGTGTTATTAATCCTCTCATATAACTCTCAGTCAGAATGGGAATAAGCCACATTTACCAAAATGTCATACTATTCCTTTAATGAGCAACACGAGGCAATAATTTATGGCTTACCTGGGTGGGCTTTGCTCATGTAATTGACAAGTGCCTCCTGGCTGACGATGATTTCAGAGGAGTTCATATCTGAGATGACTGAGCACAATACCTCAGCCAAGGGGATGAACTGAGACTGAGGTACAGGGGACATCTGCACCGGGGACAAGTCACCTGAAACACACACACACCAGCAGATTATTGAGAGGAACAGGTGGGCCTGCTGCATTACACACAAATACACCTGGGTTGGAGGTCTTTCCCCAACTTGCGCTGCCAGTGAAAACAACTCAAAGTTGACATTCCTAACCGCCATCTAAATCATAGCCGGTCTATTTATGTGAGTTATATGAACCATGCCTGGACTGCTTTTGAAATTACATCAGTACCGGGACAAACCACAGAATGCCATTACTCCCACAGAAATGACCACAGGTCTGCCTGCTGGGCAGATCAGATGTCCTGCCCCCCATATCACACGGCCCTACACGTCGAGGAGGTCCCCTTAGACAAACATGTTACTGAAAGTGAGAGAGACTCAGAGAAAAGACAGACTCACTTGGAAGCACTTCTCCTCATGAAAATAATATGAAGCATACAAACAAACTGTGGGAGCCCATCAGACAGAAGCCACAAGGCTTTCAAATCATAAAACTAAGCTGCTTTTAAAGCTAACCAGACTTTTTTTTTAGAAAAGTTTCATTTCAGAATCAAAAACAATCAGCAGAGTTTCACACATGGAGAAACATAATTAAAGCAACATGCAGTGGCGAAGTTCCTTGAGGCAAATAACATTTTTCTGTGCAAAGCCTTAAGTGAAGAAAGCAGGATGGGTGAAGATTGTTGTGCCATAAAGACTGTTCCACACCCATTAACAGGACAGAACATCAAAACTGAATATGGACTTTGACACAGTTGTGTCTATATAATTAGTTACCCAAAAGGGAAACACAAAGTCGTGCAGTCTTAAATAAATCTTTATTCTAAAAGGTGAGGCAACTACAAAGCAGTAACTCATATAAAGATGTAAATTCAAGAGACCACCATTGTCAAGGCTGTGTTTAAGTATAATATCAAGAATCTTTCTTGGTTAGTTTTATGGATAAACATCAAATTGAAATGTTCATGTTTAGTTTAAGACAAGAGTTGGTTGGGGTCAGGGTTCACTTCGGTGTGGTTATGGTTAAGACAGGAATGTGGCTGGGGATTTTGTTGCTGTGCATAACTTCAGTGGGAAGAATGTATTATGTTATTTTCATTTTTTCCCCTTTTTATTCTTCATAAATATATGCCCACATACAGGGAACAAAGAGTAACATTAACTAATGAGAAGCGAGCCCAGTAGAAACACCAAAACAAACCAGATCCCACTGCTGAATAATGATTAGCGTCTGAGCTGAGTTAACACAAACTCCCTTCATACGAACAGCGGACACAAGGGCATGAACATAACCTTACCCACAGGACTGGAAAATTGCTTTTAGTTAATCAGCTACACCTCATTAATGTAAGGAGCAGAGTGGAGGGGGAAAGAAGAGAGAGAAGATAAAATGGTGCTTTGTGATCACACTCTGCCTACTGAATTTCATTTACAATTAACAGTATCCAATATAACCTGAGTGCAAGCTTGAGCATAAAAAATGCCACACACATATAATTGATTCCTGCTTTATAGCCAGTTGGATCTTGTTTTTGTTATTGACATTTTCCTCATAAGGCTCTGAATCTCCAGTTGTGCTGACAACAGCACTTTGTCTGCAAATGTGTGAATTAAGCTTCAACATGTGCCGAGTGTGACTGTGAGTGATTCACCCACCAACCCCAGGGCATTCAATGAAAACACAGCCAAGCTCACACTTGATGTAAACTAAACATTTACAGCCCCCACACTTGAACCACTTATGTCCGAGGCAGGGAAAATAAACAACTAATCAAATATCTGCCACAGTAAGGCATGACATAACACACGTACCACATACATACTGATAGATCCGGGCACACCCACTAATAACCTTTCTTTGACAAGAAATACACAAAGGCAAAGTAACTTTTTTGGTGATACACAAATGGATCATTACCATGGGCAGGCAGCCAGACATAAAGTAGTCCAATTAGAGCCTACAACCCACAAAATAATAGACCTAATGTTGCTTTGAATAGAAAAAGGTTCAATCTAGTTGTAACAAACTAAAAATAGCATTTGGTCAGCCTGGCCTACTGAACTTGTCTGTGAATGTCAATAAAACTAATTTAGGCAGATTTATTGGAATGCAGCCTAACCTGGTACAAAAAGTAGTCCACACTCTCAGATGCCACGCAAAATAATTTTTAACTACACAATTAAGCAAAAAACAAACAAACAAAAAAACAGCTCAATCTGACAGACCCGATATGCTTTTTCCTTGCTTAAATGTACTAATCAGACGGATACCCGTCTTTGCTTTAGTTAAGTAGGACATCAGTAAGGAATTTGTCAAGCTAAGTCAGTTTAAAAAACAATTATTGGCACAGTGAGCTCACTTAAGGCTCATAAAGTCTCACAGACAGGGGTCTTTCTTTCTAAATCTGATCCTATGACACATGGAGGGATTGTACAGAAAAAAACTGCCTCTCCCCGCGGCTCCGACTGAAGATGTTAATCTGATCAAACCTCAGAGCGGATATCTCAATAGCAGTCTCCCTGAGCAGTGAATTAGTGCTGCTGACTTAGCCACCCATTGTTATTAACTTCCTATAGGAATGTCGGGCAGGCTGTCCACATAGCAACCTATTATACCCACTGTCAACAGTGAAAAGGCAAGCAAGGATATGGTAAGGTCAGAGGAGTGGAGAGCAGATTAATGAATGTCTTAGTCACATGGAATCAATAAACTAATGAGAAACCGCTAGATCCTTAAAAACTCTTTACACAGAGGCAGTTTTGGTGGATCGAGTTTTATCCTCTCTGATCATGTCCCGGTTTAAAGCAGGATATCCTGTCACACACCTGTTAGCATTGCATTTACTCTTAAGAGAGCTGAAAACAGATTTAGGTGCAAGCAAGAGCCAATTATTTACAGTAATTAAATAGAAATAGTCTGATAGCAGCACTGACAAGAAATCAACAGAGGGACGAGACTCACACTGTAGGTGTGAAACAAAAGACAGACGTACACCAACAGCGGTTTATTTGTGGGAACATGTTGTAATGAAAGAACAGTCCTGGCAGAGGATTAGTGTTTATTGAGTCTAACATTAGCAGGCGTGACCGTCGCGGAGGTTCACTGTTGTAACCGTCTTCTCTCCAGGGGGAACGGACCTCTGTGTTCCTGTAATCTAAGACAGGGCCACCGACATCACGCTCATTGTCATACACAGCACGAATACCCCACTGGGCGCCATAGCAACCGAATCCCGTGCTAAAAGGACGAGGGAGGGGAAACAGCAGCTCAGAAGTCAAACAGGAGAAGAGACTTGTGTTAAGTTAGAAACAGTTCAATAAAACCCCTAAAGAGGCTCTCCGACAGTTTTACGTGTTGAAATGTGTTCACCCGTGATGGTTGGTCCTACTCAGCTGGTGAAAACAAGTTGTGTGATGTCTTCTTTGGCCACGGAGGACCTTTGTCAAGTCTGAGAATATAAAAGTTATGACGTCACCATGATGTCATCAGGGTTATCTAACCTACAGATATATAGGAGAAGGCCTGACTTGCAAACTAACTGCGTGGTTACCAGGAAATCATCTGAGCTGCTTGTCAGATGGTCCAGTAGCTTCAAATTCCCCCTCCCCCCCAAGGTCGGATTAGAGGGGCCTGTGTCTGGACATTTCTGTCACTTTCCAAAAAAGACAATCCAACCTTTCTAGCTGTGACTGGCCAACTATGTGGAGGTTTAAACCTCCCTCTTTAGCTGTCATTTCTTTTGTGTCTTGTGTGAACAAGTGAGTAAAACGCACTGCCTGAAAACCTCCCTCCTCTTTTGACCTTAGGAACAACTCAAACACTTGATTTCTCACTTGGTCTGACATTATTTTACAATCAAGAGGTGAAGCCCCCACTATGCTTTCTGCTCCATGAAAAGCTAAAAACATACATTTCTTCCTACGTCATAAACTTTTCATGTGAGAATAAAATGCTGCCTGGAGGATAAAAATGAAAAATGCCTGAAGCTGACTCATATAGTGCTCATATAGTTGAGATGATTGACAGAGACCTTCTCTCCTCTCTCCCCAGGGAGATCTTTTTGGCTGCTGACGCTGATCAATGCCACATGTATTCACATGGCTGTGTTGTAAGCTGGCCTCAGAGCCACATGAGTCTCATTTCATACGTGATTGCATTACCTCCAGTTTCTTGGACGAAAACACAAACACACCACACCATACAGTGCGTACTGCACACCCTCCATTAGCCATTTATTCAGATTAAAAATACTGTTCAATTTGAATGTCATGTTATCTCTAAACAATCTGTAATGAACAGAAAGTAGAAAAATCATCCACTTATGAGTGCTGCAACATGACAGTGATAAAAAACTACCCAAACCCCAGCACTGATTTTTAATTTTTTCATCAGTGGTTCGATGAACGTGTAATAATTTCACGTTCAGCATATAAAAACAAAAGTAATTGTTAATCACAAAGATATTGAGACATGCTATGTTGTATATGATGAATAATGCATCATTATTATTATCAATACAACTTACATTTGACTGACATTTGTAATATTTTACTTGACTTTTGCTGACTAGTGCAGCAGCAGAATAATCTTCTGTTCCTGTGCTGTAAACCAAGCAAATGAAATTCCTGTTAATTTGAAAACATTGCACTTTAATGTGAGACACTGCATACAGTGCTGTGTGATTATTAGCCATGTTATCGGTGTCTGGAGATGACACTGTCAGTCAACTCCAGTGAGCTCATGATTGTTTTCTAGAGAAACCACAAGGTTGACATTTCTGTTGTTTAGCAATAACTTGGTTTTGGTACCCAAGTTCATGCCTCCCTCAGGATGAATCATAACAACTTTGGTTATTTATTTATTTATTTAACTTTTCATTTAGTTCCTTCATCAGGTCAAAGTTTTAATGTGTCTAGTACTCGGGTTTATGACCAAGTACCTGCAAAACTAATGGAATTCACATTATCCTCAGACTTACTTAGTGTTTGTTGGTAATAAGCAAATGTCAGTAAAGTAAAAGTAATGCACATAGAAATCATTACACTTGCTCACATCAGCCCACTTGCTGTGTCACTGTGGGCACATTAGCACTCTGCAACGGCATTTAGCTCAAAGCACAATCTGAGAACTTAATACCCGAGTGCACAAGCCAAACCGGGACCCTGCTGCTCCAAAAATCACATTAAAATAGATTTTGACGAGCAGGATTTAAACTACATTCATGCCTTGATGGAGACCAGAAACCATGTGGGAAAACATGTGACTGAATCTAGGCCTTGACCTTTCACCTTTATTGAACTATCATCACTACCACAGGTAAAAAAAAAAACCTGAAACTTCAGGCTTGTTGCCACAATCCCATACACAGTGACCTCTCTGGAAACACACACACACCATCTTATCTCATCCCAGTATCGTCCAATCTTTTAGGCTCCACTGAGCAAACAGGCTAATCTTCTCTTTTGCTCATTAAGGACACACTGCATGCCATTCAACATGAACTTGAGGCTGGCCCAAACTGCAAAATCCCTCACCGTCTCCCACCAACTGAGACCTTGTGAAGAACACGCTTCAGTGGATCTACAGGCTGTGCGTGAACGATCTGAGAGAAGTCTCCGGTGAGACAATGTCAAACATTCATACAGTCCCATTTAGTGTAATGGGAAGAGATGCCAGCAGTAATTTATGTCACAACTCCCTCCCAGTCTCAGGACCACCTCCCTTTGTTTTCTTTTTTTTTTCTCATCTAACAGCCCTTCATGACTCCGCCCTCGGCTTCGCGTGTGTGTGCGCGCATCGGTTTTTAAAAGTGCTTTACGAGTTTGCGTCTTTCACTCCCATAGACTGCACAGATGTGGGCATTGCAGTTAAATGGCCCAATAAAGTGAGTGAAAAGATCCCTTCAGAGAGCGATCCCAGCCTGAATGTCCCAATAAGCAAACCTCGCCCAGTCTAACAACACTGCCCTTTCCTGCCCTTCCACTCTGAAAACACTTGGAGAAACATCGCATGGCCACCAACGTTACGTCAAGCTGTTTGCAATCAATACGTAGTGCTGAATGTAATGTATAATTACGGGACATGATTCTCACAGCTGCCGCCATTTAAGAACACATCAATGACCATTAAAATGGAAAGACTGAGCCACAGATTTTTACAGCTTTATTGATTGATTCTCAACAATAAAACCAGCATTTCTGCCCAAACTTGAAGGCACTGAGTAAATATTTAATCTGAACCACTGACAGCTCAGTGTCCTGTAGTGCTTGTGTTTAAATATTAAGTGAAGCATGGAAGTGGGAGGAAAAGAGTGAAATTTGGACTGTGCCCTCTTTGTAATCAGCGTTTGAGAAAATGGTTTTGTTGGCAGGTTAACGTGGCAAAACTGACTCAGATTTACTTGACAGAATCTGGGGAGCCTTCTGCATTGTGTTATCGGACTCGGGCCCGCTGTCGGGATATAAATGTTGGCTTTTAAATACAACACCTAAAAGCAAACACTGCTCATTATTCAGAGAAGGAAAAGATAAGAGAACAAGTCAAAATGCCTCGACTAAAGAGGATCCATGAGCTTAAACTCTGAGCAATGAGGAGAAACACAGACGGGCTTTTTGTTGACTCGCATCACCGTAGAAACCTTTACCGTGGCAGCGACCTGCCACAGGCAATACAAAGCCAAAGGAAAAGAAGAAACAGCAGCTGAAGTGTAGAATGGGTATCTATAATCCAGCTATGGCCTTGAGACTCATTTAGCCAAACCAGCCCTTTGACATTTAACGTATGTTGGCAAGGCAGCATAAACAGGCTGTGACTAAGCTTCTCAAACTGACATCTAAAACATCTATGCTCACATAGTTGGTCGCCACAAAATCTTGGCTGCAAATCCCTGCAGCTGTAATGCCATTAAATAATGTTTTTACCATCTGATTCACTGTAAGAGCAATTTAAATAATGAATCCAACTCATGCCATAAGGAATAAATGACCCGGTACTGAACTAGTGTGCAAAAACCCCCATCGTCATGTTCTCATGAAACAGGAAACACACCTGACCAGGTGTTTAACACAGAACCTGTAACAATGTGAAGGCAGACAGGCCTGCATTTTATAGCACAGCCCAAAGTGCTGTGTGTAACGTGATACCAGGAGACCGGATTTGGAGCCGCACACTTTATTTTCCTATCTTTTTACTTCGTCGTACCTCCTCAGACTTAATGGGACACACCCCAGCATATCTGGCTCTCGTCTGCTTTCATGAACATGAACGTTAACCCCCACAGTCTTCTGCCAGTGGCGTTTCTGCCAGACGGCTGGTAAAGTCCAAGTCATTTACATGTGGACCACAGTACTTGTCCTTTGTTCTTTAACGGCCACGTACATGTTTTTCACATTTCTGTTAAAATGACTCGATGTATGTAAACTACATCCAAGTCCTCGGCCTGCCACAGTATCCCGAGTGACCGCGAAACCTCAGTCTGATTCCAGCACAGATCTCATGAGTTTAAGACTAAATCCAATATTTCATGTTAATAAATGACATTCAGTTAAAGGGATACTCCAGAGATTAGTGTTGTACTTTCATTAAAATTGGCGACTTGGATACAGAACATATTTTTTTCAGACTGTGGGAATCTTATTGGGAACTTTAGAAAGATGTAAAAAATGTAACGTATATAAAACCCATAAAGTACTTCCTTCCTTTCTTTCTTGACATTTCAAGTGTTCTTTATAAATATAATTTAATGAAAATTAAATTAAATTATCTTAATCTTGGTTATTGATTACTATCTTGCCAAAATATATATCAATCTTAATTTGTTAAAGCTGGTGATGCATTCAGGTGCACCAACACTAAACAATCTCAAAAGACAACTGTGAGGGACTTGAAACTAATCTGAACTGTTATTATTGATACTTACTTTACAGTCAGCATTATACCAGGTTAATGAGAGTGATTGTGTGTGCAGTCAGTTCGAGACAAACGTAACTGTATAAGGTTTTCGGCTGAATGTGATAGATTGGATGCATGGGTGGATGAATAAACTGACATTAAACTGCTTGAAATGAGTTTTTATTACTGCGGATGATAAATGGTTAATCGAGATAAAGGTTGCAGTGTGCACATGTTTAATTTCAGATCTGTTTCATATAAGACAAAAAACAAAGCCTGGTCTTCGGCCAGATGTCCTCATGGCCCTTCTGATTGGCTTACCTTCAAAGTAAATACATCTATTGAAGGAGGAATGCAAAACAAGAAATGCAATTTATTGCTTCTAAATAGATTCAGTATGGAATTAATACCAAATGTGAATGAACATATCTATATCTTTGAAATAATACTTTTTACATTAACAATAATGGATCAATGGCTGCTCATGTCCTTGGACTGCATAAAGAGGGAAATAAAAGTCCTTCTTGCAAGTAGTTTTTGCAAAAATGTAGTCATGACCAAGTGATCAACTCTCAGTGAATTTGCTATTTATTAGTAATCAGTCTGGCTTTGGGTTAAATCACAGTACCATCTTAGCCACAATACTGTGTCTATATGGGACAAAAAACAACACAATGCTGCTCTGTTTTCTGATCCTTTACTAGCAGTTAATTCGGTCAATGGTTCCCTGATGTTACTCAGACTTTTTGGCTCTGATTCAGTTGTGTTGGGCTGGTTTCACAACTACCTTGCTGACTGAATAAAAAAAGCATCCTGTATTCAGTCTTTTTCGTGTGAAACAGAAGGGGTTCCCCAAGGCTCAGTTTTAGGCCCTCTCTTGTTCACCATTTAGGCTGCTAATAATTAACTTTGTGTGCATTTTACGCTCTTGCAGTGTTTAATGATGAAAAAACTAGAATGTGCTTGGGGCATTTTACTCTAATACTGAACACTGTCACCAGCCTTTAGTTTCCTTCATTCAGGTATTTTCACCCCACTCCACCCATGTAGCTTTTCCCCCAATGACAACAAAACATATCTACTCACAATCTCAAAGTTTACATCTGATCCACACCGCTTAATTGAGAATGATGGCCGTCAAAGGTTGCACATGAAATAGATTTCCACCTTTTTAACCAAGCTTGAGGTGCCGCAGATTCCTGGTATTACAAACAGAGGTCCCATCCCATTTTTAATGCTCTGCACTTAGTCAGCACAGAGCTCTGCTGTGGTCCCTGAATGTATCTTTTGAAATACGATAACGCAGCCCTTTTCTATCACACAACCGATGTTAGCATACCACTGAGTTTATCGATGCTAAATGAAGCAAAGAAAACATCCTGTCAGGAAACTGAAGAGTAATAGTAATACCAAATTTAATGCACTTTAGCCTCACTTCTGTGTCAACCCATTTGTCTGACCAAAGAGTGAATGAAGATAAATCCCATGGGGGAAACCCAAGCGGGCGCTGACGGGATGTATAAGCTGAAGGATACGGAGGAAACTCCACAACTGTTATTGTTGGCAGCGCTCCACTTCACCACTACGGGTGAGCCCAATATTTGGGTCGATAAAGAGGCCGACATGTCTGATTCGCAACGGAGTTAAGCTTCCTGCTCACTGGGAAAGGATGTGGCTAACAAATGATGTGCTGAGAGGCCAGCACGCACACCCATAGTCTCTCACACATGTGCACATACCGTGAAGGTCAAATCTGAGAATAGAGGTCAAGATTTCCTCATATCTGAACCGTACACTAAACCATCTTTTACGAGCACAGGAAACAGAGAGACATTTGAGATTAATTCGGGGGCATACTCTTGATGCTGGCACCGTAAAAGATAATAAGGCTGACGGTTGTATAATAAGACTGCAGGCTATTTCACTCACATCGACAACGCAATTTAAAAAAGCAATCTAAAAGGTTCAACAAAGCCTCGGAAATCATAGAGGCTGCTTTTTCCTTCCATTACATTAACTCACAGCCTTTCATGTTACAATTTTATTCATCTCTAGTCAACTGTTTATTTAGGATGAATTCAATTAGCTGTTTGAGCTTTGATCTACCAAAACAACACTGAAGTCAGACATAAGAACCTCCACACTGTTGGGTACCAGCAGATTGGATATATGGTTTCCAAAAACATTCCTCCTCTGTTTTTACTGAGCCAGCCGCTGTCATAATACAGACTAGTCATCATTTTGGGCCTGAAAAACAGCAGCATATACTTCTTGTAACAACTTAATGTCGTGCTATTAGTGTCAAGGGAGCTGGAGAGTGATTATCTTCAGCCCATTTTGTTTTAGAATAGTTCACATCGTAGCTGTAACTGAGCAGATCTAACATAAATGTGCCCCTGTGAGTGTTTCCCTTCATCAATCTGTCTTTATCCAGAAATACAGACAAATAGATTATGGGGGCTCTTTAATAATGTCCTCAGGAGAAAGACGGATTATGGGAACACTGATGTAAACCACCAGAAGCTGTGACTGAGGAACACCTGGATACTGTATTCATGTTGGTTGCTCTCTTTGCCTTCTAACAAACGCTGTGAAGCTTACTGACCTCAGGGTGGCTTGTTAGCAAGTAGGGTGTGACCTTTGACCTGTGCTGCTTAGTTAGGACAGGGTGGGCCATTTAACCCTAGTAAGGCCCGGCAAGGGGGTGTCATGGTTAATAAGCTAACATCTGGAAGAGTTATGACCATTAGCGAAGCGCTTTGAGACGCTGACAAAATACCCCCATGAAAGGAGACACCCCTTGTGTGAAAATACAACACTTTCAAATGAAAAGGAAAGAGCAGAAATGAGGCTCTCTGAGCAGGCAGACTCAGGAAATGATCTCAAGAGTAAATGAACCATTTCAGGAATGCTTCACCACCTCATGGTATGGCGAGTTAAATGAAACATACCATTTAAAAAGGAAACTTGGCTTAGAGAGTGCAGCATAGCCCTGCTCTAGTCCTCCAAAAACACACTGTGGGAGACCTACAGTATGTCCTACAAAGGCCAAAAGAGTGTTTTCCATGGCGAAAGTGAGAGGCCTCCAGAGGACTCATTCACGTCCATGTTCAAAGAGGACGAGGGCAGTTTACGGAGGTTGTTTGTAGGAAGGATACAGGACACCTCATTACACCACTGGCTGACGCCATATAAATGTTTCAGCTTGTGGATCCACGTTCATCCTGCTGCAGAGGCAATAGTAGGACTCTAAATAATGCAGAACCAGCTAACAGTCATTATGAAGCCTCTGGTTTCAACAGAAGAGCCCTGATACTTCTGTGAGTGAGAGGTCTTTCTTAAAAGAGCGTGGACAAGGTGATTAGTGCATTTTCATATGCAATAAGAACTGAGTTAATATCTGTATTCTCTTTCAGTTTAAATGAGAAAATCAGTTCTACCAGAACAAACTGGGAACAGGCACCTCTCAGCTTTTCCTAATTGGCATGCTTTATTTTGCTAGTTTCCCCCTGCCGCCTGTCTTTATGCTAAGCTAAGCTGAATGAGTCTGTTTAACTAAATGTAGTATTCTTACAAGGCAATCCCCCGATCACTGCAGTCTTAACTGGATTAGGTGGGTAAAACCAAAACTGGGGTAAATACGACCTCCATGATAGAATTGGATTATTTGGATTACTGTGACATACAGTAACTGTATCTTGATTTCTGTTGGCATTTTTATTCTGCGCATACAGTACAAAGAGGAAAGAGTGAGCTGGATATAATTAACTGTGTCTATGAGCTAATAGCAGCACCACCAACAGTGGTGGAAAATTTAATTTAGGCACATTTATCATTAAGACAAAAACAACAATCCTCTCGTGTGTTCCCTCTTATATTTTGTGTTTCCTGCAGGATACCAGCACGGGGTTACTGTAAACCATGTAAACAACTGCTTAAAGGCAGACAAGGGATGAAGAGATCATTTCAGAGTAAACGAGGATGAATGACCCTGCAGATGGAGAGGTCAGCCCCAGTACCAGTGGGCCCCATTCCCGCAAGGATAACAACGAAGCCTGTTCATACTAACTCCTCACCCTGTCTGTTTACCTCAGCCTAACCTCACCACCATCCCCTTCCTCCATCAGCCTTCCCCACCTCCAGCACACCTCCTTTTTCTGCACACTCTCCCCTCAGGGAGGCCTGGAGGTGGCTGATCATCCCACAGAGCAATCTGTCTTCACTCACGGTATTAGCGCTGATAACCAGACAAGACCAATGACAAATTAGCACAGATTAATCATGATTGCGTCTGTTAGTTTGATAGCTTTGTTTTTTTTAACCAACTATCTCTGCAAGAAGAACCTCGGGTTAGTTTTAGTTAAACATCTTTTAAACTAGTTCCTTTACTTTCCATTAAAAATCCTCCTCACGCCAGTAAAGTCACGTCTCAACCTTGCTCTGACCTGAGAAAGGAAATAGGGCTGTTTGAAAATTCACTGTAACCCATAACTCATAACATTTCTGTATTCTAGCTGACATATTTATATCAGGACAATGTCAAGGCCTTTGAGTCCATGCCTAATATCAATCTAGGAGTCTGACTTCTACAGTCCCTCACTGGCCATGAAACAGAGGGACATTAATCCTCGGTAAGAGAAAAGCGGCAGTGGTCGGCAGCCAGTCGCGCCGTGATTCACTGCTGACCAATTCTCAGGGAGGAGGCAGTAAACTAGCCTCTGACAGCCTGCCAGCACTGATTTCCATACAAATTACTGCAGTGGGAGGCGAAGGATTTGTCAAGGAGGAGATGGAGGTGACATGTCCGCACACAAATGTGTTTGCTTACAAGTTACCGGCGTGAAGCTCAAACGTGAAGTCGAGGTACCGACGCCTGCCTTGCATCCAACTGTGAGCTCACGCGTGTCTGTGTGCACCTTCGTCCTCAGTGCATACTAATCAGCATCACCTTGGGCTCATATGGTGTTTGTTCGTTTGCTGAGCTGAAACTTAGGGCCCAAAACTGTCTCACAGCAGGGCGGCATGTCAGTCTTCCCCTCGCCTCAATCGCTCCACGCCCTCCTGGGGTCTCCCCCTGTGTGGTCTCTTCCTCTTCCCCTTTACATCGCATTCCTCCCTTCCCTTTTCCATGCACTGCTCAATCTGGCAGAGCTGAGCGATGGGAGGTCAGCAGGTTGACAGCAGCGAGGCACACATCCAGAAAACGTAACACTCAAATAAGGATAGACATTACTAATACAACGGATCATGAAACCGAGGCGAGGCTGGACCAAATGGTGAAGCCTGTGTGAGTGTTGCTGGGACACTATTTCAACAACCAAAAGGTGAAAAGGATCCTGCTGCAGCTCAGCTGTCCTCCAAACTGTTGAAAAACCTGGCTCCATTACATGCTGCAGTCCCCGTTTGTTCAATAGTACAGGATGCCTGTGCACCTTCGGAGGGCAAGGTGGTGCTTTGTGGCAGAAACATGAAATCAATTCCCACGTATCTATATTTTCTATGACCTAGAATTTAGCATCTTTCCTCTAAAGATTAGGGAAAAAACAGTGAATAACCTGGTATATCTCCAAGAATACTGTCATTAGGTCTAAACCCCACACTGGGTTGTCATTTTCTCCAGCAGCCGGTGCTGTCAGGCATTTACAGCCCATGAGATCATGCTATAGGAGGCTGCATAAAGGTTTCCAGTCATTGTTCCCATGCAGCTATATGCAGCTCTAAAACATCCCACGCCCGAGAAAGGGAGCGATTAAAAGTAATTACATGGTATACAAGCTTTGTTAACAGGCTTCGGTAAACATATCGCTCTGTCGACAACAAGGGGAGGCTGACTGGACATGAAATCCTCTCAGACCCACCAGACGAAAGGAGTGTGATCTCTGAGGTAATTTGAACTGATGCTGCAGCTTTGATGGGGATTAAAAAAAGACCTGTAGTGTTAAAACAGGTATGAATCTTTTGAAGTAGATAACATTTCACTGCTAAAGGCAACCAAAGGTGGTCTCTTTTCAAAATATTTTGAAGGGAGAAAAACCATGTGGGCTGTGCCAGTGATGTAATAAGGACATAAAAAAGACATCACTATATCATTGTTTGTTTTAAGAGGGACTTTTGTGCCTCTAGAGTTTGCAACATCCAAGAAAAAAAGTGTGTAAGCAGCCTAATAATGCTCAAAATAGTTCAAACCTAGTATTAACTCTTGGGTGCTTTTTAGTAAAAAAGAAAACAAAAAAACTTTTGACATCGCATTTAACTAAGTTAAGCTGCCAGTCTGGATGAAAACCCAGAAGAGGAGCTGTGTTAAACTTTGCCAGCTCTGTGTTGCTCAGACTTTATGGCTTTCACACGTTTCTCTCAGAGTGGTAAACAAATGTTGTTTGACTCTGCAATGTCCCTCTTAAACACACACACACACACACACACACACACACACACACACACACGATGCTCTTGAATGACTAAGGTAGTTGTTCACTGTAGTGTTTTTTTATCATCCATAATACACTTATTTGCAGATTTTCACTCAGTTTCTCGACTTTTTATTTCTGCACGTCTCACGTGAGGCTGCATTACCACCACAACCTGCTTCACAATACTACTGTGAAGAGTGACATGGACCTTACATACCGACAGCTTTAATGATAAATCCCCTGGGCGACCTCAGGGCTCTGCGCATCCACGCTTCTCTCAGCACCTCCAGGTTGTTCGCGTTCCCTTGAATGACAAGCACCAAAGTTTCCATCCAGCCCTGAAAGTAAACTTCGGCCACGGCCTTGACGAGCCTCTTGTTCCAGAAGCTGCGCAGGTTTTGCGCCTTAAAGTCCGCGAACACCTCGCGGCCGCTCGCGGTGTTGGCGTCGCTTTTCGCTCCGCCGGCGCGCGAACTCTCCTCGTCCGGGCCGAGCACGACGGCGAGCGACGCGGCGGAGAGCTGGACGAGCCGCCGCCGCTGCTGCTGCTGCTGCTGCTGGGACATGGTCTGACGCCTTCACCGGCTCCGGAGGGGAGCGAGCATGCCACAAAGTCAGAAAACGCTCCTGTTAGAAAAAAAGTCGGTTCCCTCTCTTAGAAAAGCCGAAAGACACGACGCGCGTCCCTCCAGCGCGCGTCCTGATCCGAGAGAGAGAGAGAGAGGAGGAGGGCTCATCAGCCTGCTGCACAGGGGTCCCACAGGTAGACCTCCCACTGATGGTCCAGTCTATGTGTGAGTCTGTGTGTCAGTCTGTGTGTGTGTGTGTGTGTGTGTGTGTGTGTTGAGACAGGTGCTGTGTCATTCATGACATTTAAGTACTTTTTTGTCTTTGTGTATTCATGTTTTGTTTTGCTTTTTTACCATTTTGATTCAACCTTTAAAGCTATTTTCTACATAAATTGTGATGAAAATGTGATGGGAAAAAAAGAAGTAGGAGATGTGTAAAGAAATTTTAATGGCAGTGCATGCTGCAGGTTGCAACGCAAGCACAAATCAGGTCCATAACTAAGGAAAGGTTTAAATTAGAAGCAGCAGCATGGAGGGCTTGTAAAATACTTCCTGCACAGAGAACGTGATACACATGAATCTCCTCAAAGGAGACCCCAGTTGACTGAGGTGGCAACACAGGTTGAATGTAGCTTTTGTTGAGTGATTTACAATAATATGGGATTAAGATAATATTTGTTTATTTCCATCACCGGTCGTCTCATGGTGAGTTACTGCCACACATAAATCATGTAGCGCAGATCCCAGAGCCAGTTGTTTTGTGTGGTTTGGAAAAAAAGGATCTCATGAGATATTGAAATATTGGATTTCACAACAATGACTGAAGAGAAAATGCTTTTCTCAATAAAAGGGCATTAGCCTCGGGGGAACATATCTGCAACTAAAATGAGAACCACTCCACCCTCCGCTCTCGAGAGGGACCCCATTAGTCCTTGTTTTTACTGACACTGTAACTAGCAGAGTCTGAAGCACAGACGGACAGACACCTCATATATCACAGCCTCTGAGAGCCTGTGGCTTTAGTTTCAGGAGCACTCAGGCCCCCGAGAGGCCAGGGGCCATTCTGCCTCAGTGTGGTATTAGAGCCTGTGCTGGAACAGGATATTGCGCTTCCTCTGTACATGAAAAAAATACATCACCTCAGCCTGCACAGGATGAATTATTGGCAGTCCGTCCCGGAGAAGCAGAGTCAAGTGAAGGTGGAGGGTGAAAGAAAGACTCTGTGTGGAATTAAAGATCCAGGTCTTTTAATAAGAAATGAGTTGAAGAGATTCTTTGGTTTAGATATTTAATTTACTGTAAACATTATGTACCTAATTTTCAATAAGGGATTGAAACAAGCTGAAATATACGACACAGTCAGACAAGGTAAAATAACATTAAAGGTGACCTGTAGCATTTTTTACCTCTAGCAGCGTTATGGAGCTGCTTTGTTATGAGCGGGTTCCAGTTTTGTTTGTCTTCAGGGGGAATTAACACACTAGAAAATGTAGCACTGCACCAACAAAGGAACAGAAGAACAAGATTGCCAGTGACGTACACACTGATTTAAACATTAGAGCATTTAAAATGTTAGTTTTTCTTTAAATCTACTTCACAAATATTTTATATAGGTTTTGGGTTTTGGGTTTTGTTCCTTTTGGTCAGGCCCAGGTTAGGTGTTTCCCCTTGTGACGATATGAGATCAGTCTGTCACCAAGAAAGTGAATATCTATGTCCCAAAATGTCGAACTACTCCTTTAATAATCGCTGCTTTCGTTATTTATCTATTTTGAGAGGCTCTCACTTTCCCATAACTGCAGCTCTGAACCACGGCTGGAAGACGACCTCTGGCTCCGAGTTCATTTATCCTGGCTGGAACCTGCACCATCGCCGCTGGACTTGACAAGTCTTCACGCAGATCCTGGTGGGCAGACCGCTTCAGATGCGAACATGTGATGTGAAGATGGTACTTTTTTTTGTTATTTAGCCCTTATAAGAGAGTAGAGAGCTGTCAGGAAATGAGAAGAGAGAGTTGGGGAATGCTGTGAAAATCCCAGCCAAACACGAACAGGGCACATTGTGATGACAAACACAGGTAACTCCTCGGACCCAAGAACAAGAGACGTGAAGCGCCGGAAATAAAATGGTAAATAGTTTTTGCTTTCACTACAAATACAGTTATGTGTGGCTGCTTCTACTCCCACAACACACAAAGCACGTGTGGGATTACACACATGTACAAACACACAAAAGCATGTTTAGCACTGTTTGCGTTGCATGGAAGTTTGCAGAAATGCTCTCATTGTTGTATACAGTTGACTTCCTCCAGATAAAAATATTGGCACACACGTTGTTTTATCTGCACATGGACAATGGGACTTGACCCTCCGGCCTGACCCGCATTACAAATCTGAGGGCTCTTTCTTCCAAATGTTTAGTCTGCTGGTGGGACTGATTATCAAGAAGCAAAGTTCACCAAGTTACCATAATTACATGAAATCCTGCTCTCAGGCCTTCAATTTTCAATTAACATACATATCTCTCCCTCTCCTTGTGCACGAAGCAATTTCAAAGTAGTATCAGGTGTCTCCTAAGGGCCAACGACCTTGACATGATCACAGTGTATATTTTGAATATGATAATTTCATTGAGCCATAATTCTGAACCTAAAGTCTCTGCATTCAAACTAAAACATCTGGTCCTGCTATAAGATCTTGGCTCACGGGACATTTTCTGACTAAAACATCCCCAGAAGGCTTCCCCTTTACCTCCATGCCAAGAATAAATATGACCCAAATCGTCCCTAAACCTCAGCAGAGTTCCTGCACATGAGCCGGTATGTACACACTTCAATAAAACCTTCACTTGCATAAGTCTTACATGTGTTTTCAGAGGGTGTATCACCTCCTTGTGAGGGCTAGGACAGCACTGAGGAATTCAAGTCTGAGTTGTTACAGAGAGGAAAGCGAAAGGGTCAGTAGTGACTCATATGGTGGAGATCAGAGGTCTCGTGGAGGCCATTTGTTCAGTAACCTGTCAAAATGGTTTTCTATAGAGGACATGCGCATTTAGACATAGAAGAGAAATGAAGCTGCACAGCTGTGATTGACCGCTATTGTGTATTTATCCGGACGACCTATTTGTCATCAACACACATATCCGACCGCTTAAAACCCCTCAGAGGATATTTAACTGAAAATATTTTCTGGAAATACGGTTATGCGCTCTCTTGCTGAGAGTTAGATGAGAAGATTGATAACGCTCTCACGTGCGGTCAATATAGATATACAGCTGCAGACACAAGCTAGTTAGCTTAGCTTAGCACAAAGGCTGGAAACAAGGGGAAAGTGCTTGCGAAACCACATGTGAAAAACGTTTTAAAATACTCAGTAAAAAGAGTAGTTGCTGGCTCGTCAGTTTTTCTTATGTCTCTGTTGTAATGGTGGTCAATGGGGAATTGGCTTACTGGACTACACTGTTTCTAAACCTAACTACCAAAATTAATTTTTTACATTGAGTTTGTTTCATCTTTACAACAAAGAAACACAAAAGAGACAACATTTCAAAGTTTATGTGCTCACCAGGCTACCTGTTTCCTCTTGTTTTCTATCTTTATGCTAAGCTAACGTAACTGATGTTGGCTGTAACCTTTTATACTGAACACATGAACCATTTTTACACCAGTTTTCTAAGGAAAAGGAAAATTCACTTCCTTGCCAACAAGTTAGATCACTCAGATAATCCAGCTATTATTTGTGATTAGTTAGATCGCTCCCATGTGTCTGCCTTAACTATAGAGCTGGAGCTGGGATGTTATTAGCTTAGCTTAGCATAAACATTGGAAGCAGGGGGAACAAATAACCTTCTTTCCAAATTAGAAAAACAAGAAATTAGGGGAAAAAATGTGGGTTAGGGTTAGGGTTAGGGTTAGCATTTGCTACGTAGATGTTTTTGCATAGCCAGGCTAGCTGTTCCCCAGTCTTTATGCTAAGCTAAGCTAAGCTAAGTGTGTGTTGGCTCCAGACATGAAAGTTATCTTCTTATCTAACTCTTTGTAAGACAGAATTCCCTTAAAATAACACAGATTAAACTCAGCCAAGGCAGTTTGACTTTCTTGGATCTTGGATGTAATTCCTTCATCATCCATCCTGCTTTGTTAGATTTTTTTTTAAATCTTTTTTTTTATCTTTATGCCTGAGTGAACATGTCCCGGCATCAGTCCTGGTACTCTATTATTACAATTTCATTATTTCAGCACTCTGCCATCACAGCAGACATCAAAGGGGGACCTGGCTGGTTTGCGTTCAGTCTCGGCTCTGTGTACTGACATTTAAGACAGTAATGTATGCGCACCCCGAGTGCTCTGGAGCGCAAATCAGTGCACGTCTTAAGTGAAACCTGCAGGGGCGACTCACTTTACGGAGTCAGTAGGCAGCCAGACAAACATAATGATAGTGGTTTTGCCGTAAAACATGATTACTTAAGTCTGGATTATAATTGAGTCATGTTGTTTTAATAATCCTGGGATAGAGAGGGAATCCAGGAAAGCACTTAGTTCTCAGAGGAGGGGGTTACTTTTATATGCTGAGCACTTCAGAAGACATTTTAACAAAGAGAGAGGAGAGAGATTTAGAGTCACTTTGAGCGCTGTGTAGTGTGCTGAGGTGGTGAGTGATGGTTTACGCCCACATCCTTATGAACCACACACACGCAGACACACACAATAGGCCCTGTGGACATGCCGAAGATCACAGCCATGTGAGACATGTCTCCAGCTGCACTTTGAGGTTGTGTGCGAGTGCAGGAGGGTCGGTTGGTTTAGTTTTCTCTTTCCTCCGCAGTTTGTGTGCCGATCGTGTACACGTTGCTGAGTTCGCAGGTGCAACCGACTCCCATCAAACACTGACCTCCCTAAAGCCACAACAGCCTCTTTTTTTTACCTCATAGCTTTCTGTACTCCCATGTGACAGATTTCTCAGTTAAAAATGGCTTGTGACCAGACAAAATAGTATTGAAGGATGGTTTATTCGTCTGGTTGAAACATCTGCTCTTTAATATCTGTGTACAAAAAAAAGACACCAACACCATGTTTATTCATCTGTTCATCGAGTATCAGAAGAATAATATCCAATAGACTTGATAATTTGTCAAAGTTGGTGTGGTAACAGCTGCTACAAAATATAAAGTTCAGCTAAAGCTGATGGGAATGTTATTTTTTTATGCATTTGGTCGTAAATCCACGTTTGACCAGATGATTGCACCCTCTAAAGTATTAAGGAATCACCAAAAGATTTGAAACTATCCTCTGTTGAACAAGAATCTTGAATACAACATTTCATTGCAATCCATCCGATAGTTGCTGAGAAATTTCATTCTGGACCAAAGTCGTACCACTAGACTAAAAAATTCATCCACAGAAATGCTTAGGATCCCAAAAGTGATGGTTTTAGCCTCTCAAATGTGAGGAGTTGCAAATTCCTCTGTCTTGCATAATTGGAAATGGAATCTAGACTGTTGATCAGGCAAAACAAGCCATTTGAAGACATCACCTTGGACCTTGTTGTGGGCATTTTTCTGATATTTTATAGACCAAATGATTAAACCAAATAATAAACTCACAGCAAATGCAAGAATTATCTGTGTTTTAAGGGTCATGTGAGTGGACTAAATATGCAAACCTGCTGGTAATTTGTTGGAGTGTAAAAATAAAGGATGTTTTCATAGATTCATGTCATTTATGTACCAACTGAAACGCAGCAAGTACTCCCAACTTTTTCTCCTTGTTTTTTCCTCCGTTTATGTGCACCAGATTCAGAGCTTTAGATCTACCCTCCAAATGCAGCTTAAATCAACTGATTGGCAGACTTCACCAACATCAAGGCTTATTCTGGTCTGTGATGTGTCGCCTGTCACCAAATTAACATCCAGGGAGCCACTTACTATATTAAACCAGGATCTAAATGGCCGGAGCTTTGAACTGAAGAAGCAGAGCCTAAAAGCCTGCTTGGTAATGTGACATCAAAGACGTGTGCAGCATATGAGCTTCATTAGTGAAAGGAAAGTACTGTTATTGAGCCAGAGACGGATGCATGAAGTGGCACATGCTCTTATTATAACACAGATATATATACATACATGCAGGAACACACAGAAGACGCCATTAGGAAGAGCACGCTTCCACAGTTCCCAGCGACCCCTGCTTCGAGGTGATGGAAAGTATGCAGGAAATGCCTCAAAGTGACTTCCTGGCCTGTGTAAGAGCTTTGAGAGAGGAAGAAGTTCAGGAAGGAGAGCTGGAGGATGCAGGAGGCAGAGAGGAGGTTTGTCGAAGACAGTAACAATAGCAGTAGCAATATTTACTCAATCAATACAATACTCAATCCCATAGTGCCATTTTTCTCAGTAGTTGGTGGAGACAAAACATAGAGCTACAGAGCTAAAAGGAGAGTGATTATTGCACATAATCATGTTTCTGTTGCCCCCAGATGGCCAAAATATTAGTATTTGTATTCCACATACTGGACAGTTGGCCTGTCGCTGATTTCACCAAAATCAAAATTCAGATGATGGTTAGGTGGGATTTCTTAAAAACCAGAGAAATGTTTAATATCACCACACTTTATTCTTTAAACAAGTTGCAAAATGTGGTAAATGTTCTTGTTTGATCACTTTGGGTACAATATCTTCGAACATAATACTACTGAACATCAGTCAGACAGAGTTTGACTTTGCTGCCAATAATCATTTTAAGTGCATGGACTAACCTGAGATGAGGCCTTTAATCAGATCAGAGCATGTTGTCATGAGAGAGACGAAGAGGAAGAGGAAGAGAAACGCAAATACAAATCAAGCATGGAGTCAGATGTTACACATTTGCTACAGACAAATTTAAATTGGTTTGAGCTCTTGGCCTGCTGACCCTGCACACCTGCAGCCTCTCGCCTGACTGGTAGTTATTGTACCAGCTGGCCCGAATGGAAACGTTTCCTGTCTTTACCACACACACACACAAATACACATTGTTGCCCTGTAGATGTTTAGACCCATGTTTGCATGCGCCGTGTCAAAGCCAGCTATGCAATTTTACAATGGAAATGTTTGTTTTTCCAAATAACAAGCTGGTACTGGCAATCTTGGGTTCCCACTGTATGATTATCTTATTGAGTGACATACTTTCCTTCAGGGCAGCATGCAGTGGCAATTAGGGAATATCTGCTTTTCCCCCAAAGTGTAGATGCTAAGCCCAGATGAATGCAGCGCTTTGTGTAACTATTGTTAACCGGTGAAATGTGAAGCTTGCCTCAAATTGATGTGAAACGGTGTAACGTTGCATTAAAGGGCCACCTGATTTCGCAGCCCAGATAAGTGTCCAACCGTTCATGCCTGCACCGCGCTTGAGAAGGATACTGTGGCATTTGACTGCGGATGCTCTGCCGGTCCACCCTTCGCTGCGGCGAGGTGGGAGACGCCCCTGAGACGCGCTGTCAAAAACAAGCGTGGAACTTTCTCACAGTGTAACCCAGTATTCCCAGGGAAAGGCCTTTGAGAGGGGTCTCGTTTCCTCAACAACTACTCCACTTTGCCGTGCTGCTCCTGAGGAAGCTGGGTTCCTGCAGCTCCTGCTGAACAGGGGGCCCCTCTCTCTCTCGCACCGTCTCCTCCAGCAGGGGCCCGACTGCAGGCTGCTGGGGAGACAAACAGGGCCGCTCAATGGAGCCCCTCATGTATCAATTACCTGAAATATCAAACAGCACGTAAGAGGGCGGTTGATGTGTTTGTTTGACTTTGGTGGTCAGAAAGACTTCTGGCAAAACTCTGAGATGTACAAAGAGCGAGAAGAAGTTTATTTACCCCAGTAGGATGTGTGAGGGCAGCTGGGTCTTTTCTCGTCTGAATGACTCGCCTCTATCACAATTCATCGCCCAGGAAATTCAATTCTACGCCGCACAATGCAGCCGGACAATAATGTGCAGAGAATAAATCTTGTACAGTTTTTGAGGTGAAGGAAAGTTCAGCAAAGACAGAGCTGGGGATCGGTTACTTTCATGCAGATTCTGAGCTCAAAATGTGGCTTTTTAGCATTAAAAAAATACTAACAAATGTTTATAGTGGATCATTTTGCTTGGCTGCATTTGGGCTGAGAACTGCATTTGTGTTTTATCATGTCACCATCACAGACGGGATTGTCCAGAGACAAAGCAGAGAGCTAACAAACACTGACTCCTGACGGTGTTGAAAAGCCGACCCACTGGGACTCTATAGGCCGTGTGTGAAGCAGGGGGAGCTGCTTTTGTCATGATAAGCACGACTCTGAACTTTTGACATGCACATGGGATGGAGGGTGTTAATGGAAAAGAGCGATGCTGACGAGGGAGAGGGGAGAATTTAAACAAATCTGCAAGTGTATGGGAAAGCAAGAACGAGTTAAACCGACAATGAGACCAATGAAACGTCATACCGCATCTACACATGCTCCGCAACTGCACCCAGAGACTTCAGAGGTCTGATTTACATGAAAAGCAGGGATCAGCGGAGGGAGGGTGGGGGAGGAGGGGTGAAATGGCAACGTGATCAGTTACCAAACCAAACTCCCTTTTTACTAACCCTGTCTGCCCCCTCCCCTGGAAATGCAGACCCTGCATTGAAACGGTCTGATTGTCAGCAGTCCGGCCTGTGAACGCAGCAGCTCTTTGATACCACAAATGGGAGGGAGGGGGGGTTAAAGAGGAGGGGAGGGGAAGTGACCACAAAAGCCTTCTGTTGCAGCCTGGGAGTGGGGTTACCTGCGCTGCTCTCTGCGGCGGGGTCTGGTTTCACACATCACTTGGATGTGCACGCATACGCATATGCGTGTACATCCAAGTGCAAAACCTCACACACACAGCTGCTGGAGGAGTTTGAGGGGCGAGGAGTGTGCATGCAGTTCCTCGTGGGACAAATGAGGTTTGTTTGTGAAGCATTCAGAACACGACACCGGGACAAAAGCAGCCACATAAGCAAAGTGCCGGGTGACACATAGTCATTGTTCTCTAGGAAATGAGACAAGCTGCTGGAAACAGACAGGGACGTTTCCTGCTAAGTTAAAGCTTTTTATTTATGTGAACTAGGTCTCATTCTTGGTGGGAACAAATGTGGCAGCCAGTTTCACAGCTGTAGCTCTGAAAAAAAGGCCGGTGGTTTAAATGAAAATGTATCCAGCTAATGGGGTAGAAAAGGTAAAAAAAAGTATCTGGATTAAATAAATCAAGAGTGTGTAGACTCGAGATCTGGACAGAAGCTACACCACAACGATGTCAGGAATCTATGAAAGATAAATTATTGAATGACCAATCACTGATAAACCCATTATATGACAATACGTGGAAGCAGCGAAAGGTTTGTTTGCTTGTGAAGGGAGTGCCGGGAGAGGAAACAAACCTAGAATTACACCGACAGGAGGTCAGAAAAGTCCAAAGACATAAAAAGAGACACCTCAGGAAACAAAAGCTTCAAAGGTAAATGATCTCCAGGAGGCTGTGAAGCAGGACCCTCCCTGTTCCTCAGACAAACTCAGTGACAATACGCCACATAATTAATATTCCTCGTCCACACTGTGTTTGGTTTGGTGGTCACACCCAACAGCCTCTGAACCACTGGGATGAATTCCACATCAACAGTGTGAATATGTTAAAATTGTTCTTCACGACTGGAGGAAAACAAGAATAAAGCTCTCATAATGCACAGCAGTTATTAATCTAGTAAAAAGAAAAAAATCAGAGTAAAAGTAAAGAGTCAAATACATCACTAACATTTTTAACTCATTATGTAGACTTGTTTGGTAAAACATGTGCATGAAATACTTGTATCACACACACAACATGTTGACTGACAACAATTTATTAAACAAATCTGAATTGTTCATTTTGAATTTGTGTTGCTTGAATGAACGCACTGAAGAATTGAATCTGAAATCTCTCCTCAAGTTTGAAAGTGAAACGTGCATGATTTAGTAAAACACGCTAATTTAATAAGACGAGTGCAGAATTTAGTAAAATGAGACCACAGTTTAGTAAAATACAGGCAGAATTTAGTAAAAATGTGTGTGAAAACTATATAAAATGTCGGGGATTCTATGGGTTTGGAAACCAGGAAAAGCCATCATAAATCACTTTATACATCAGATAGAAGAAATGTAGACACAGTGTAGTGTTAAAATGGACCACTTTACTCTTGCACAAGACATCGATAGAGTACATTTTTCAATAGAAAAATATGCTTTGGAGCACATTTGAATGTAACTGTGCCTCTTTTCTCAAACAACCCAAACCAATGCTCACAGTTCAGAGATGGATTTTAAAATGTTCGTGTCTTTGCAAAGTTTCCTTCAACAGAACACACATTCATTGAGCTTATCTTTTGGTTCATATATAGTTTCCTTTTTCAGAAAACAAGACAGACGCTCGTCACAGTAAAACATGAAAATCTGTAACTGGCAGTGCAGCAGTCGGTGGATTCGGTCAAGAGTTGCCAACAACAAAAAGGTCCAAGAGAGGCAGGAACCATGCATAGCCATGTGTTTAAAAAAAAAAAAAAAACTCAAAACAAAACGGTGGAAACCAGTTAAATCAGCAAAATAGTAGAACTACACACTGAATGTGTTTATTGAACACAGTTGTGGTTAAACAGCAGATGGGGAAGATTTACAAAGAAATTCTGTCGGAACCACATGGAACCCCTCCCCACCCATTTCCATCCAAAATTAGTTTCTTTTAAATATAGTTTTCTTTTTTTTAGTGAATTCTCTCGCACATAAATAGCATCATTATTGCTCATTAGAAAAAAACAAAATATCTCTGAAAAGTACAACTCACACATACTGGCATTTAAACCTACAAATTAGCATTTTATTGGCCATAACAAAGCTAAAGCAACGGTGAAAAGAAACGTTAGCAACTGAACTTCACTTCCTTAAACTATGAAAATAAGCGTTTCAAAGCTCTGTCATAGTTAAAGTTATTCTAGGTAAGAAAAGTAACTCATCAGAAACAAGTCTATTGTACACAGAAACTGAAGACAAATTAATACAAGGGAACTAATTCATTCATTAATTTATACATGTACCTGGGAGACAATAGGTCCAAATAAAACACAGCCAAATGATCCTCGTTTAGTGAATATTTACAATTTTTAAGATGATCAGTGTTACAGATTAGCTTCAGTTATTTTCAATCATTCATCTGCACCGTTAGTTTGAGGCGCCTGAATGTGATCGGCAGTGACTTCTTCACCAGCCTCGTCTAATTCTTGTTCCTGAAAGAGAAAGAAAAATGGGTGAGAAAAATCAGTAAATACGAACCCATTCAGAGATCATCTGTCAGATGAAGAAAACTGTGAATGATGTCAGTTCAACGGTTTGGAAAGTTTTGCAGCTACACTATCCACTCAGCAGGTAATAGGAGAGAATAAAGAAATGTGACAGGCCCACCTGATACCAAATTAGATTGAAGTAAAAAACAGATATTTCCATAAATAATAAAATTCAAAAATCAACTATGAAGTCCACAGAGACGCTGGCATAAATCTATCCGTCTTTATGTATATCAAGGTTTTTTGGATCATGTATTTAATAGTTATTTTGCTGTAACTTATAGCACACTAACTTGTTCATGAACAAGACAAGAGCGATTCAGATGAGTGAGGCGTTCAACTCCAGACCTGTAAGTTTTACACACCACCAGATGTCACTGTGGTGGTGAGTTACAGAATCTAGATCTAAAAGTCCACCGCGACTGACAAAAATCACTTAATATGCAATATCTGTATTTCCAGTAGTCTAAAAACAGCCACATTTCTTGCCTCAAAGTAGCAATGGGAGACATGAGCAATGAAGTGGAAAGGTGGTTCACCTTTTTCAGCACTGCCAGCAGCCCTTTGACAGTGGCCGTTAAGGTGTTGGACGTTTTGCTGATCTGGTCGTGGTAGAGTGTCTTCTGCTCCTCCACAGTCTTCAGAGTCTGCTCAGTTTGGCTCAGAGTGCTTTTCACCTCCTCCAGCTCCCTGGACAAAGCTTTGTTGGCTTGCTCCAACTGCACTTTCACCTTGGCATCTTCATCTGGGATGAGACACAATAAAGTCAGACGGAGGAAACTCAAATATTAGGAGCACTTGATGGTTTGTAAGTCAATTGATGCTTATCAGTGTCGATGATGTATTATGATCTGTTGAAATCTGTTAAAGTTAATACATATAGGGAGTTTTTGACGTGATAATACCGGAAATACACAGCTTGTCAAACAGGTAATCCTTCATTTCAGGTGCAGCAGATTTATTAAACAGCCCTAAAAACACTCCCATGATGGGACTTAGAAGCTGTAGGAACCGTATTGTTATGATGCCTGTTTATCATGTCAGGATGATCGTGTTTATGGGTGAGATGGCAAGAAATATCCTGCCCTGGTGGGAGAATTAAGTTTGGTTTCTTTAATTATTTTCTACTCTATAAGACACTGTTGGTCTGTAGAAAACCTTAACCTTACTTAACCTTTTGAAAATACTGGCAGCTGGTAGCACTGTGCCAGTCCACGTTTCAACAGAAATCACAGGAGGAAGACTGCTGAATGAAGTGAGACTGGGCTTCTTTGTAGCAAAGCTCAAATTGAGCCAGATCATTGTCCACATGGACTACTGACACAGAGTGTAGCCTGCAGCTCCTGACACTATGAAATCATTTCCAAACGTCATACCCATCTTTGCGTCCTGCAGCATGAGCTTCTGTTCGATCTCCTCTCGTGCTTTCTCACTCTTCTCCAGTTTCTGCATCATGCTGCCGACATCGACCATGGCTCCATTATACACGATCAGATTACCACACTCACTGGCCTGCGCCTGAGCACGAGCTTTTGGAGCAGGAAGTAGTCCCCGGTTGCCTGACAGAAAAAGAGGACTTTCATTCAATTTAATCTGTCACATTGTAGCTATAACAGAATTTATCACTCTTGACTTCTGTCACTGTAGATCTAAAAAATGTGCTTAAATACAACAACACTTTCAAGCACAGATCAGCTCACCTATGAGGTTTTCTATCTGGGCTTCATTAAAGGAGGGAATAGGTTCATCCTTTCCCCTGTCTGTCAGTTTACGGTAGTAACAAGACTCTCTAACTACCGGTTTGTTCAGCAGCTTCTTTATCTGAAAAACAGACAAAAAATCAGCATGATAGTTAATCGGACCTGTGGGTTGATATAAACTGAGAAGAATGACAAAAATATCTGCACGCTGGTAAATGAATACAGACAGAGTTATTCAAAGATCCAGAAACAAAACTTGGACATGAGTAGTGCATGTGTGTGTGTTTGTGTGTGTGTTTGTGTGTATGTTCACCTGAGCCCGAGAAAGATGCAGTCCTAATGTGTACAATATCTCCTCCAGGTCCCTCTCCAGCAAGTAACCACAGTGGCTCTGGTCAAAGTAGACAAAAGCCATCAGCAGCTCCTTGTTGTGTGTGACCATCTGCTTCTTCTCCTGGAGCAACAACAAGAAGCACATTTAAATACCAACAACTGCCATGTTATACCGTACAAATGTCTTAATAAAAAACAAGACAAAAGACAATACACTACAAAAATAACAACTAACCTTATCTTTAGAGGATCTCTCTTTTGACGGCTTGCGGTCATCTTTGCGGTCTTTCCTGTCTCGGTCATTGGAGTCGTCGTCATCCTTGTCTAAGAAATATCAAGGTTGAAAAAGTGTCTTTTTAAAAATGTATTATTTTTAATTTGTATGTTTAATTAGCATGAATACAAGAAACATTTAAATATCCAGAAAAAAATAACATTTTCCTCCACTTGAGGCCTCAGAAACTGTGGAAGTATTATCCATCACTGGTTCAGCGTGGTGCATGATTTTTCATCATTGAACAAATCATAGTGTGGGAAATTCAAAAAGTCATCGGGTTCTATTCAAGTAAAAAAAAAAAAAAAAAAAAAGAGGGTGAGGTACCATCATCATCGTCATCATCTGCATCTTCAGCCTCCATGGGGTCGTATTCTTCAGCATTGGCTGTGCTGCCATCATCTTCATTCTCCTCCTCATCTCGAGACGGCTCCTTTTTCACAACCTTTTCATCACTCTGGTTAAAAGCAAAAGTCTGGATTATAATAAATAAACAAAATTTATCAAACAAATTACTGGGGAAAAAATGTTTGAGAGGCTTGCCTTCCTCTTCTCCTCCTCATCATCTTTGGTCTTCTTCACAATTGGTTCATCATTCTCTTCTTCTTTTTCCTTCTTTATTTCACGCTTTTCAGCCTCCTTCTTTTCTGCCTCCTTTTTGACTTTCTTCTCCTTTTTCTCATCTTTGGCAGGAAAAGCAGCAAGGGCTTTGTATATTCGGTAGCCAAAGTCTCTCTGTAGCATCTCGTTAAAGAGCTCAGCAAACAGGGAAACCTGGACAGAATGAGAAGACGAAGCATTATCAACCCACATACAGAGAAATGTGAATGGATTCATTTGGTTTTCATACATTTCTATAGTACCTCAAAAGAGTGCTCCTTGTTGTCTTCCAGTCTGTAGTCCAGTAGCACGCTGAGGGACATGACGCTGCAGTCAAATTTGCCGTTCTTTGCTGCCCAGTTGGGGTGCACTAGGATGGTGGGCTCATCGGGGAGGATGTAGCGCCTTTCTCTCCGCTGGCGCTCAGCCTCCTCCTGTCTCTTTCTTTCCTCCTCCTAACAGAGAAGAACGCTTCAGTCAGAAGAGCATTTCAGATGAAATTTCAGTCTAATTTCTGAAATAGTTTTAGAAAACTGAAAAGTCAAAACTATGAAATAAAATTCTTGAGAGTAAATGACTACCCCAATAAACATTTCACTTCTAATGCTACATTCTGATGTATCTTCAATTCTTATTCATATAATTATTTGATAAAATCCTCGTAACCTCTCTGTCTTCCTCGGCACGAGATGGCTCCTCTTCCTCCAGAACTTTGCACTCTGGTTTCTCAGGCTCCTTGGACTCCTCCACCTGCTCCTCCACCTTCAGCTGCTTGGTGAGACGAGCAATTAGCTGCGACTTTAAGCCCTTAGAGCTTAGAGAGCGACAGTCAAGCTCCTTGCGCAGGTCGTTCACCTTCAGAACGAGAAAATCGGGACATTTATTCCTGGTCCAAAGGTATGTCTGACAAGTTCATCTCTTTGCAGTTCTCCTAACTCTTACAATGTTGAAGTTTTCTTACCTTCATTGATTTCGGGTCAAGTTTTGTCCAGTGAGTTGGTGTACTAACGTCCTTCGATTCGTCGTCATCCTTCTCCTCTTCCTCCTTGACAGGAAATCATTAAGATAGAGACAGGCAGAGAGAGAGAAAGAGGTGGGATAGCAAACAGTCAGCACACCACACGAGGCCTGAATGAACTTTAAAGTTGATCCGTGCAAGAAGCAAGGTCACATCTGTCTTTCATTGTCTCGTCCTAGTGAGCTCTCGACTGTGTTTAAGTCCACTGCTACTGAAGCGTACACAGGGAAGCTCTCTAGCTCTTATAAAAAAACCAAAGAAATGCCCCCCAGCTGCCAATCAATCAATCTGTGGAACACAAAAAAAGGTATAAATCAATGAGAGGTGTGTCCAAAAGGTGTGTAGGTACATCAGGTGAACTCAAGCTGGTCTCCAAATGGAGTGAGGATAGGGAGGCCCTACCATGGTCTATGACTGGGGTATTGGGTATTGCCATTTATGGGTTTTATACACCTACGTCAGATAGGAGCCATCTGTCCTGTCCAACCAACTGCCCTGGAAAAACCAAATTCTACATAAAGTCCAAATTAGAATGTAGAATCCAACAACAAGAACAGACAAGAAACAGGACTTGGGGGAGGTTCTCTTTTCGAAGTCAGGCGATATCAAATTGATGTGAAAAATCATATAAAAAATACACATTTCTACATCAAACATTATTCAGATGCAACTGACTCCACAGATTTCAGCGTAAAGAAAAATGTCAGATTCCAGTGTTAATAAAACAATCACCACTGGCTCAAATTTGAGAAACTCAAAGCACCCAAATTCAAAGCAGGTAAAGCAAGAATTGTTTACAATGATGCCCAAGAAAATGCTAGAATTAACACAAATGATTAGACCCAGATTAACACCCAATTATGAGGCGTTTGAGGAGCTGGAAGCTGTTTTATCAGTTGCGATCAGATCAGGGCCTACACAGCACAACCTAGTCTCACTGCTTCCACTGTATGTGTCTGCTGGATGTGAGGGAAGGTGGATGTGCTGATGGAGGAATGGAGGAGTTGGAGCAGAGGAGAAGGGGACAGGTGGAGGAGTAAACAGAAGACTAGGTGAGGTCTGGTGAAACAATAATCTGCCTGTGTTCGTGTCTGTCTGGGTGACTGGTGAGGTGTGCTTTGTGTCTGATGTGTATCTGGGGTTTGTTTTTTTTGTAATTCCTGTGCCTTCCTGTGAGAAGCGGAAATGAGAAGAGAGGGATTAGCGGTTCAGTGCCTGTTCTCCATCCGCCTCCTTTCGTTCGGCCGACAGCTTCTCAGCCAGCTGCTCCCGGAGTCGCCGTGACAGCACCTCCCACTCTGAGCGGGTAGGAAGACAATGCCAAACATCCGGAAGAAACAAAACCACTGTCTCCACATGAGCAGGGACTGTCCGCCCCTTGTGTGTCTCCTCCGGCCGATGATAGCGAATCTCTGCAAAACGATACCTGTCGCAAAGGAAGAAGGTGCATTGGAAAGAAACATTCTGGTCAGGGCACAGTATAAAAGGCAAGCCTTGCTAGGGCGAGCCTTCTACAGTTACCCCCTCCCATCAGGTCACTGAATGATTGTACACATCATTGCAGTGACCCTTCTCCCACACAACACACAGCATAGACAAATGGACCCAGTCTGCAGCTCTCCAACTGTTGTCACAGGTTACGGCAGCCATTTTGAGAAAGTTAACAGACAATCACAAGAGAAATTCACACCCAACCCCCCAAATTCAGTCCCATTATAGCTTCAGCCAATTACGGATGAATGTTCTGCATTTAACCTAGGATACACTTAACGCACTACATCAGGGTTGTGTGCGAAGAGAGACAGAATCAACAGGACAGTGAAAGCCAGTTAAATATGTAAGATATTTAACAGAGAGAAGAGGAAAATAATAATAAAAAAACAAAAAAAAAGTAATGGCAGTGTCTTCTGGTCCAGGCTACTGCTTCCAGCCACAGTCCATGCGTTTGGATTTTCATCGCAATGAAATATGCATATAAATATATATAATGTATAGAGAATGTGACAGAAAGAGAGAGCCAAGACGACAACACACAAAACAAAGGCCAAAAAGAACATTGCAAAACACAATAAATAATAATAGTAAATCATAGGTAGCAAATTAACAACACAATAATCATTAATATAAAAAAAGAAAAGAAAAAATATCACCCAACATGTCCAGGATGACATTTAGTGCAGAGGTAGTAAAAGTATGCAATACATCATAGTTATTCAATTTGGGATTTTAGTACCAACAGTTATTAGTAAGTAAACATTGATGAGAATAATAGCTCTTACCACTGAGTGCACAGACTAAGGTCTATGCCTGTGAGGGCCTTGCAACAGCGTATGGCTGTCTTTATAAGGACTGATGGATCCCTCTCTGGGTCAGCTCCATCCAGAGAGGGAGACCAGTGACCGCCAATGGCCATGGCCTCATCTTTACCTCTCATTCCCACCAAAAACTAAAAGAAGACAGACAGATAGGTACAAAGGAGAACCAAAAAGTAGAAAAGGTTAGGTGGAAATGGGGGGTGGCAATATGGAAACAGGGTTTGGGGGGGGATGAGACAGAGAGAAAGGGACAAAATGGTCAGCAGCATGTCTAAATAATCATACCTCCACATCCACAGCCAAAAGGTTATTTTCAGCCAACCTCAGTTAGGAATATCCACATTGTGAGTATTCAGCAATGGAATAGGAATATTGCATCACTGTCAGCTCAAAGCGCATTGTACAAGCCGGTAAAGTTTGTGATGTACCTTAATGAGTCTAGCAGGATGTTGGAAGGAGTCTTTGACTTCCTGAGCATCCTCCGCCAGAGCGCAGGACTTGTGATAGAGCTCCTCTATACTGGGATTAGCCAGCAGCATCACCTGAAACATAAAGAGACCGTGTTTAAGTTGAAATCTTTTCATTCATCTATTAAGCAATGAAGGGGCAAAACATAAAGAAAAAACATGTGACAAAGAGGAGCAGCCACAGTGAGCTACAGGTGACAAACTCCTCAGGAAGAAGTCCACTTTTACTGTGGTCTGTTGTGTCTTTGTATGTGCAGCATGAAATCAGATGAGTCTATTGGCTGCTACGTAAAAACAAACACAAGTTGCTTTTCTGTTGTATTTTTGACAAAGTAGCTGCTCAGTGACTGTTTGCTGCAGTATTACACCAGATAAATTAGGAATTAAAGTTTAAGAACTTCATGCTTGAACATCCTTCTGCTAGGTGCATTGTTGTGTAGTCATGTTTGTGGCACGAGAAGAAGACCAAACATGCAGACCTCGAACATTTCATTGTCGTACCTTAGCACTATAGGTGTGGTTTGCATCAGGAGGGTCCAGCACAGCCGTATTCTTGACTAGGGCATCGACCTCTTTATGCAAGATGTGAAAGTTACAGGCGTTACTAAACTGGAAGGGTCTTGTCAGAGGGAAGGCATCCACCCAGGTGAAGACGGCATTGAAGAAGTCGCTGGGAATGTAGAGGCTCTGATATCGCCTTCGCAGCTCCATCATGTCACAGCTGGAGCTGGGGAACACACAGAGGACGGTTTAAAATCACATCACAATCTAAGTTACACTGTTTAAGATAATAGCACTGAGGTGTTGATATATAGTACAACACAGAAGATCGTTCTCACCCATCTAGGCTGAACTTGGAAAACTGGACGGTGTAGCGAGGGACCACTCTGCGAGGCCGTCGAGGTGAGCGGTCACGTCGGGGAGAACGGTCTCTGGAGCGTTTGCGTGCGGGCGAGCGTTCTCTTGACCGTCTGCGCTCACGGTCTCTGTCTCGACTGAACAATTGAGGAAGAACACTAAGATGAATAACTAATGCATTCAGAACTTTTTAAGAACAAATTTCGGATTATCACGGGTGAGATCCGTCGCTATCTCACCTGCGTTCCTCTTTAGTCCTGAGGATGAGCTCTGGGCCTCGATCGTTGCGACTGGGGAAACGAGGTGGAGGCTCGATTCTTCGTACAGGCTGCGGCTGTGGCATCATTCTCACTGGGGGCTGAAGAAGACCCCCAGGAAACACATCTAGAGAAAAGGGAAAGAGCAAAAGTCAGATCTGATTTTGTGCTCAACACGGTGCAACAAACACAACAGTGATCGTCATTTTCTGTCTGAAAGCTTTATATCCAATAACAGCTACGTCCAAGCTCACTGACAAGTATTTTACCTTTGGGTGGAGGCTGTGGGAGCAGAGGCTGGGGAGGATTTTGGAGGAGAGGGGCCAGGGAGGCAGCAGAGAGCTGGGCCTGCAGCAGAGAGGGAGGGGGAGCCTGGGCCGGAACACTGAATGTGTTTGGGGGAGGTAGCGACTGTAGCATGGTGGGGGCTGCTTTCATCATGTTGGGAGCTTGAGGCTGGCTCTAGAGAAAAGAGGACAAAGAAAAGAAAAGGAGGTGGGCATATATTAATGTTAGACCTGAAGCAAGTTTTCAGTTATCATGCCAGTGACTGCTTAACAAGCAACAAGATGAGGTGTACAGAAACTTGGTCAGTGGCTGCTTGAAAGAAAGAAGCTGGGAAAAGGTCTGCTTGAATGAAAGAATTGTTGAAATCTTAGCAGAGGTTCCCTTATGTCTTAATGAAAGAATGCCTGGTTTGAAACAAAATCTCAACCCTGAGGGCTGGTCTGGTTCAGTTTAGTTTTGCTACAAGACAGCCTCTATCTCACAGATTGACTTAAAATGAATCTGATAAAAGTTATAATCCAGGTTTTGACCTGTTGGAAACGAGAAGCAAACTTTTATATATACACACAAAATGGAAGAAACTGTTTGGTGTCATGAGATCTGATCTTCCTTACATGCTACGATTATATCTGTTAGCTCCTATTTTGTATAGAGAAATGTTCTCTATAAATACTGTTCTCTCACTGCTTGGTTAGGCACTGATTCATCTGCTGCCGTACTGATCAGTGTGTATCTTTATACCACAGATTACTGTAATCCAACACAACCTCTTAATCGGTTTTCAAGACCTCTGGATTGAATTGCAGTTACAGTATACTGTCAAGCAATTTTACATGGTTGAACAAATGCTTGTTTCACACTGCACACTGTTTCTGACTTTAATTCGAATGTGCTGAAAAGTTATTATTATTAATAGAAGCTTTTCTTGACGTGCCTGTCATCTGCAATGTCCGCTGTAGAGAAATATACTGATTTAAATGATAAGAAGCCCCAAGTGTGACAACACCTCTGAAACAAAAATATCAGCTCAAGCATAATTAGGTTTTTTTCTAAACAAAAATATATAGAATGTGAATGCGACCTGGTAAAAAAAGGCCATAAAGTATCACAGCGAGCACATTTAAAAATGTTTACTTAAACAAAAATAGTGTCTCTGTAAGACAAATGAATGTTATGTAAAATAAAGAAAGGTATAGTTCAACCACTACAAAAATATGCTTCTATCCATTTAGCAACGACAGCAAACTAAAAGAACAAGCAAAATAGGTGTTAAGAATGTTCACCATGAATACGTTGAACAAGAAAGCGAGGAAAGAAAGAAGGAAAGTCTAAGAAAGAAACAGTAGGGAGAAGGACCAAAAAAAAAGTGTGTGATTCAGGACTAGGGGGTTACATTTTGTCTGTTGTCCGCAGTAGAGTGCATGTCTGAGTAGCGCAGCTGCATCCCTGGCTCATTGTAAAGGCTGCCGAGCTGTGGGGAAGCTTGAGGTAAAGGCTGAGGCTGCTGCTGATGCTAGGAAGGATTGAGAACACAACAGTCAATAAAAGACAGAGGGATACAGGGAAAAGATCAAATCTGAAAAGAACGACCAAAAACTCTCCTCAGGCTAACCCACGTGAATTGTCCAGGACTTAAAAGGAACCTGCGGATCTCATTTTTGAATATGCAAAATTCAAACAAATGTGTGTTATCATTGTCAGCTCCTGTCACAGATGCCAGTCATCATGTGTTCCAATGTTTTATCAGATCAATGAGACCACTGGCTGAAATTAAGTCAAGAAAACATACAAGGGAATAAGACCGGTTAAGGAAATATTATATAATACATTCTTTGGAAGAAACTAAAATGTTTGCATTTTTTTAAAGCTTAGTTTCCCATTTTTTGCAACTTGCAGTATCAGTGGGACTCATTTTCAAATCTGAAAGACAAGCTATTATATGAATATTAGTACGTATGAATTATTGTCACCACATATGCAAAAAAAAATTCTTTTTATGTTTTCGTGGCAGACAGGGCACTTTTAAAACCACAAATAAATGTATCGGAAACATGGATATTGCACTGATTGCACTTATAATGATATAAAAAATGAGTGTAACCTATGGGTGTTCTCACCGACTGGTTTGCAAGCTGAGGTAAGGTCTGGATGCGCTGGGCGTTCCACTTGAAGGGCATGTTGGGGTTGTACACAGCCTCCACTAGGACCCTGTCACCCACCTGAGGAGTCTTCCCCTTCACAGCACTGAAGAGACACAAAACAGCATTCAGACACACCTGAACACCTCTTGATGTCAGAAACAGGTTACATCAGTTTCAAGTTGAAAAGGCTTCTTTTAGAACTCGGGTATGGTGCCAAATATGGCCTGCGAAGGGTAAGATAATAATGTAGCAGGGAAAAATCTGCATGAAAATAATGCACACAATTAATAAATTATAGCTGATGTTACAAAGAACATTTAACTTTTCCTTCCACCCGCACGTTCATTTATACAGCTGTATGAGAGGTGCCAAGGACCACACTGTCTTTCACCTTAGCTGAAAGAAGACATCTTCATCTACAAAGCCAAACGAGTCATGTAGCTTGTTGACGACACCAGTGAAGACTCGCTGCTTCTGTGGCTGCGTCTGCTGTTGGTGGCTTGAACGCGGTGTTGGATAGGACACCGTAATCTGGGCTGTCTGCTGGGGGTTCGACAGGCTTAGGCTGGTAGGCAAGGCGACGGGGGGCTGAGGATTGGAAAACGAAAGACAGAATTTTTAAAAAACCTGCCAGTATGAAGACCCAGCCACTGAAGCTCTGCAAGAATGCTAAGGGAGACAAAATGTGGGATTTCCTCCTATACATAACCACAAATCATCCGCATGCAGAACCATCAGAAATCAATAAGTCAAAAATACTTTGATCAGAAAGAAGAGGTCTGTTACATGCATTGCCTCAAAGAATGAAGAAAAACAGACAGACAGTCTCTTGTTTACCCTCCCTGTCTATCTCAATGCATGCTGCATCCCCTTGTGACCCTGAACATGATATGGATTTATAAAAAGATGCACACAGAGAAAAATGGGATCCCTTATGAAATCAGTATTTCATCCCCAATGCCAAGTCTGTATCTTGCATCTTTGTAATGAAAAACCAAATATATGTTTTTGCTCATTACCTGAGAAAGTAGCGCCTGTTGAGGCTGTGGAAGCTGTGAAAAAAGAAGAAAATAGCAAGATTAACATTTTGTTGCCACACCTTGTACAACACTTCTCTACAGCCTGTGGTTGTGTGCTTACTGAATTCTGCTATCGGAAACAAGATCTGTTTCGTACTGCATATGTAGACACTGTGACTTGAGTGGTGGTATCAAGTTATGCTTACACATTCATATGACCTTCCTTAGGAGGACGTGAGTTAGTTATTCAGAAATATGCACTATGCACTATAGCGTGAAGAAACGTGTATTATTCCAGGAGTAACTCTGATCTCAGTCTAATATTACAAAGGGATTTTACCCACAAAGCTGAGTGAATATAAAGAGAAAAATCAAAATAAAACACATGATGCCAATTTAACATATTTTGGAGAGTCTGAACAAACCAACATGTCATCCAGGGTTAGTATGAGCATAGAACTATCTGAACTTAAGTGTGACAGAAAGCAAAATGAGCCTGTGTTTCACCTGATGAGGTACATTGTACAGTTGCTGTTGGGGGGGTTGCTGGGGAGGTTGCTGCTGTTGCTGTTGTTGCTGCTGTTGCTGTTGTTGTTGTTGCTGTTGCTGCTGCTGCTGATACTGCTGGAGGGCTGTATTAATCTGAGACTATATACCGAATGAAGAGCATGGGAGAGAAAGCAGTTGATTAAACAGTGATACATGAAACCGTGGCAAGCTGCACAGATAGCTTAGGACCCCCTTAGTGTGACTGACCTGCTGTAGTGCAGCTGCTGCAGCTGCTGCCGCTTGCTGCTGCAAGGCAGCAGTTTGCTGAGACAGCTGATAGTTTGCAGCAGACTGGTTGCTGAGAGAGACTGCGGCCAAGGCTGACTGTTGAGAGTAAACAGAGGGAGATGCTCCCAGAAGAGATGGCTGCTGCACACCAAGAGCTGCAAGACAAAACAAGGAACAGATTCAGAGGTGTAGAAAAATCTCCTGAATGGGGAATGTTGATGTAATGACAATAGCAGGAGTCAGAAAAGAAAAGTCTGCATAAATAAAACAGTTCAATATTAAATGTTTGTTTAACAATGCCCAGAAACTACCATAAAGAGGTTCGGTTTGCTATACTCACAGTGCAAGCTGTTGAGGTCCAGAGACTGTCCCGAGTGGCCTGGCTGGGACACCGCTGTGGTGGCAAACTGATTCGCCCACGGCGGATTCTTCTGTCCCCCGAATTGGGCCATGACTCACTCAGGTTAAAGGCAGTCTCTGCTCACCGGGCCGCTGCTTGTCACTAAAAGAAAAGGATAAGAAAATTAAGCGCATTAGCTGAAGTCCAAAAGGCAAGGGCAGATGAGCTAAGATATTTGCACAGTCAAAACTATGCTATATCTCAGGCAAATTATATTAAGTCGAAGCAGCGAAATTATCCACAACATGTCACTGTTCATTTTGCAAAGCATCACATCCCACTGACAGACGCAGAAAAAAACATAAAATGCATCATAACTGTATAAGAAACAGCACCAAGGACACATGGGCATGAATATGATAACGTGTTCCCTCAGATATTGCATTTAAGAGAATAAACTCACTGACTTGAAGGCACAGTTAGTATATTATTTACACTGACTGAACAAATCACACATTTCACTACAGATACCTCCTGCACGTACTAACGTTTTAATACCATTAGCCATATAGGGATTAATGTTAGCCCATTGACTAAATGATACATTGCTTAATCATAGATAAGAGCAAAGATATCGACTTTTATCTTGGATTTCTGCTCCGTAGGACAGTAAGTGCTGACACAGCAGCCTGGCTAGCCTCTTTCACTGACAGCTAACAGCTAATATTTCACGTTTGTCTGCCACACTGACGCTGTAACTGTTCGTGATAATAATCAAGTAATCACAGCTATTTTCTGTACTAATAAAACCCGCATGTTTCTAGTGCTTTTCTTGTTAAAAGCAGCCTATTCACTGCTGAGACACATTCAGCAGCTGCTAACAGTTAGCATTAGCACGTCGTTAGCTTTGTTGCCAGATTAGCCTCGTGCGGGGTTTGTTGTCGCGAGCGAGGCCGCGTCAACGGTCGGGCAGTCTGCGCGGAACATCCGATGATTTTAAATAAGTAAAAAAGTCACCAATGTCTACACTCACTAATGGAAACAGCCACCCTGCATAAAGTTAATTTCCGTGCGTCAAAAGTGCGTTAAATGTTACCGAAAAATAACGTAGAATTGTTTGATTAAAACTGTCAACACTGCTTACCGTTGTCCACTGCGCCGGCCGATGTAAGCATGAACTGCGCATGCGCCGGCTGCACTGCCAGCCCCCTCTTATCCCTTCTGACAGTGAATACAAAACTAAAAAGACTCTTTATGAAGATTCATATACAGCATTATAAAGGACAAACAGTGGTGAGAGTATTGTGATAGTGAGACAAAATGAAGACATCAATATAAAATAAAGAAGGAGGAGTAAGAAATAGTGTTCTGCAGAAAATAAAATGTGATCACGAGTAAATAAAGATACAGAGGAGATCCAGGTTAAATATATGTGAAGTGCATTGTGGAAACTATGGAAAGAAGAAAGGGCATGCTTTTGGTTTCTAAAAGTAACCTGACTACTTACAAAACTGTGGTACCGTAAGATAACGCTGGACGGCAGTAATGCAACTCAGAGGATGCTGCAGTGAAAAGAAGAAGAAGAAGAAGAAGAAAAAGAAGAAGAAGAAGAAGAAGAAGAAGAAGAAGAAGAAGAAAGTAGTCAGAGACAAACTGTTTTTTAATACACAGTCTGTATTTGTCTGTGTTCCTGTGCCATGATTTTAAGAAGTTAAAGAATATTCAATTCAATATATACCCTGAATCAGAATAAATTTTAATGGCCTGGTGAATGTAGTAAGTACACAAAAATCAAGCTACATGAAGTTTAAAACCAACACTGACATGTAGACAGTAAGACAATAGTACAAAGGTGCAGATTGCAGGATGCTGAAATAAATATTGTTTCTGTAACATGTAGCTTTATATACAAGAGCTAGTTGGGTTTGCTTTGTATATGCAGTCTATACTATGAGTGCGTGTTTAAAAACTTTTTCTTCCCTCATACAACAGTCTGTGAATGGTCTCTTATTTTTTTTCACTCCACATAGAGGGCCAGGGGTAGTGTAAAACATTGTAAAATAGCAATATAAAGTGACATTCAAAGGAATTACTCAAGTACCTCAAACTTAATGAAGTATTTAGTTCAAATCTTTTCACCAAGTTATGACAGAGATAATAACTTTAAATAAAATTACAATAAAAGTAATAATAAAAAAAGAGACAAAGACAAAGATGTGCTTTCAAACTGTAAACTTTGTTTGGTGTGATACAGTAACAAGAAGCAGATCAATATGGCATACAGAATTTAGGATGTTACACTATAAACCTATTTTTATTATTATTATTTTGGGTGATAAATAATTGTGCCTAAATAACACTTAATTTCATTTGTAACTGACGCATTAACAAGCAAAATCAATTACGTTATGCTTCTTTTATAGTATGGCCACAACAGCTCAAATACCTTATTTAACCTTCATTCTCCATGACCTTAACCAATGTCAAAATCTTTCACAATATCTTCAGTCAATGAAAATATTCTATAGTATCATATAACCAGTCAGTATAATACAATATTTATAAGAAATATATACATCACAGCATTTACAGCCATCACAGCAGAACATTTAAACTGTTTAGAAGAATGACAGTATTTTTTGTATACAGGTATATTCTCTGTATCAACGTTTCTTGGTAAAGGGGGCATACAGTATTTACATATACAGTATATTACAGCTTGAACTCTTAACAGTATTGTGTGCACACAAAGTAGCAGGTAATAATTTTCGCTCCTCATTCTTACGATTGTCGGTTAACTAGTGAACATAGTGCGTGGCTGCATTTTTACACAGCAGATGTTTGGTGTTTTGGTGGATTTTTTTATTCTTGTAGTTTTCGCTCCAGCTCTGAGAAAACCTTTGCATTGATTTCATCCACTTCATCTTCCACCTGGGCAAAAAAAAAAAAGACGAATGACATAATGTGAAATGTGACATGAAAGTCTCCATTTTCTATTCTTATGCTTTTAATCACGCCAAGCAAGTACATAAAAAATGGATATGAAAATAAGGTTATCTTTTTTTTGTTTCTTTCAACTCTACTTGCAGAACTGCACCTACTGATTGAAAAATGACTGTTTTCATTGCTAAGCCTTAATAACCCAGAAATAAAACATTAAAATGAGATTACAGCACATTTTCATGCGCATGAAAATGTCATGATAATGATAATGTTATGATGATAAAATAAAAAATAAAAATCTCCTATCTTTTAAATTTCAAATGCTCAAATCTTGTAAAAATAAAAATAATCACCTGTTCCACATTTTGCACTTCTGGGATATAAAACTGCATCATGTTCTGAATGCCGTTCTTCAGGGTAACTGTGGAACTGGGGCACCCTGTGCAGGAACCGACCAGCTTCAGCTTGACTGTGCCACCCTCAAACCCTTTGAAGATAACATCGCCTCCATCCTCCTGCACTGTAGGTCTTAAAGAGCAAAAAGGACTGCATTCATTTTTACAGAATGAAGGAGCACAAAGGACAGATACGTTCAGGCCGTTATCTCTTTTACTACATTGCGAGAGTCATTGTTGTGAATGGATAAAGGAAATATTTGAACAGGGTTGAAATATTTTAAAAACATGAACTATCAAACAGTGACTCAAGGTTACAGCTTTTGTACCTGATTCTGGTGTCCAGAAGCTCCTTTATCATAGAAACAATATCATCATCATCTTCAGAGTGACCTACAGCAGGGAAGTGTTCAGTGTAAAGAGTTTCAATATGCAAACAAGCAGCTCAATTCCAACATGAGTAAAATTGATACATCAAATACTTACTGCTTTCAGGGTGTGCTGCCCCTGTCGTTATTGGGTCACCACTCTCAAAGAACTTAGCAATGGCCTCCAAAGCATGACGCTTAATATCTGTCCATTCGACATCCTCATCGGTCTGACAGGAGAACAAATATGTCACGAGTTGTCCAAACAAAAAAATTCACAGGAATACAATCACAGCAACAAGCTACATGACACATTTAATACTTGCTTTAGTGACTGTGATGAAATCGGGGCCGAAAAACACACTTTTTACTCCTTCGATTTCAAACAAGTCCCTGAAAGACACATTTCATCATGTTATTATTCAGCAAAAATGAAAAACAAACCAATGATCACAAGAGGCCTGCATTCATTTTGGCTCATTTAGTGATAACAAGATCTGCTTGTGCTAGTTTTTATCAAGAGTATTAGTGATGAGTGTACTGTTATTTATAATTGTGTAATTTTTACTGAGACCAGACAGACAAAATATATTAGAAAACATAAAACATCATATCCACACAATACATTCATATAATCCGTTGCTTTAATTGCTGTTTTTTTTCATTAGTCTTTGTTAGTAGAGTTAAATGCATCTTTTTCATGTAACCTTGGGAGAAATACTATAAGTGAGTATAAGTGTACCATTCCAGACACACTTATCATGGAGTGATTATGAGAAAAGTGGAGTGTGTGTCTTTGCTGTTACTGTGCATCTCTTTGAGGTAATTATGTGTCTTTTTAACTGGTTTGTGTCTCTTTGTGGTTGTTGTGCGTCTCTGTTCTTATTGTGTGTCTCTTTTCTGTCGTTTTGAGTACATTTGTGGTCATTTTGCATCTCTTGTGTGGTTTTTTTGTCTCTGCAATAGTTTGATTGTCTCTTCAAACAAAAGATTTGGCTCCTGAAACATTCAGGAATTCAATGCGACCGGTACAACAAGACACTTGACAATAACCTGGCCAAAGATGAGCCTCCAGCTGAGCTCGGAGAGGGAAAGTCAAGTGTCCCGCTTCCAAGGACAGGTTTACCGGGGAGAAACTTCAAGCTTCTGGGGTTTGGAGTGTCTTGAGTCTGGATGGACAGCTGCCTCACTGGAAGACATTATAAAGACACCATCAAGACATTTATTACCACGGGATGACAGAGAGAGAGAGGGAGGGCGACTTCATTAAACAAATGCTTCTCACCTGAGAAGTGTGCAGTTCCTGTCCTAGACTGAATCTGACCTCTCCTGAAACTCTGGGTCGTGGACTGTGAGTGGTACGAGCTCCAGATGTCGTCTAGAAACCTGACAAAGTAAACAAACCAGAACTTAAGCTCATTCATTTATCAATCCGTTAGTTAAAGTAAGTTGATAGACTACGTGCTTTGGATCAAGAGAGACACACAGATGAGATATAAAACAATAAAACGTCAAACTAACTAGACTAGCTATCCATCTGAAGCTGTAATGAGTGGACAGATGGGATTAAACGTGTCAACGCGTTGCTAGGTGTCGCAGTTTAATAGTTAGCTACTAAGCTAGCTCAAAGTATCACCTTCACCACGCGTCCTAATGTCACGTTTATAATTCACACGAACACAACAGCTCGTCATATCAGCAATACGAAGAGGAAAACCAAAGGTTCAGAGGTTCAAACCTAAAGTGAGCCGTGTTTCTTCTCTGTAACAAGTGTCGCAGACCCCATCTCATGTGCGCCGCCATTTTGTTTGTTTTGAAAATGGGGACCTCGTGTGGCAGACAGCACACACTCCTGATCACAGGTCTGTGTGTGGGTTGGTCACCCATTGCATTCATTTCATGTCATTTACCTTAAGAGCTATATTAAAGTAAAGTTCTGACACAAAACCACTCCGTTTACTTAAATTTGAGATAGTTATTTAGTTATTAAAAAAACACAATACATACAATGATCCATAGATAGATAGATAGATAGATAGATAGATAGATAGATAGATAGATAGATAGAACTATAATAAAATAGGAGGTAAAT
>JBAJHX010000033.1:12177067-12216790 GCA_037176925.1 Amniataba percoides | reverse complement strand
ATAGATAGATAGATAGATAGATAGATAGATAGATAGATAGATAGATAGATAGAACTATAATAAAATAGGAGGTAAATACAATATAAAATAACCATATAAAATAAAAAAATGTGAATATGTAAAATATGAAACAAAGCATCTGGCAGTTCTGATTACTGTTACTCTGTCTCTATCTAATGGGACACATACTGTGTAAAATGAATCCACGCTGATGAACTACATCATTAAATTCTTTTACATGTATTTCTTAGGGAGAGAAGCAGAATAAGATAATATTTTAGAACTCAATGCAATGAGCTGTTCTGCATTATGAGTAGTTTTATTTTTTCATTTTGCTAATAATACTCCTTTACTCTAACTTTAGGTACATTAAAATAATGTTCTCACCAGTGAGACAAAGAGCAGTGCTGGATGATGTAATGAAATAATTTAGCCTTAAGTAAGTAACAGTTAATTAAAAAGTGTATTTATACATACTGTCATTTTCTCTAAAATGCAGTGGATTAGAAATATAAAGTAGCATAAAATAGAAATATTCAAGTACAGTATAAAACTAAAGTTACTGGAGTAAATGTACTTTCCACCAGAACAGGAAAAACAAATCACTGTAACAAAAACATTCACAACATTCCTCACGTAACAGTCACACAGCAACATACAGTCGTCATGCAACTACAGTTTTACAGGTTTGTTCTTCAGTGTGACTTTATTCTGTGGGAAATGTTGCACACGCACACACACACACACACACACACACACACACACACACACACACACACACACACACACACACACAAGAGTTCATCTTTTTAAATCCAAGTAATGTACAACAAACTCTGCAGCTGCTGGTTTTAAGACAGAGCATAAAGGTGAGCCTATTACAAGATAAAACAAACAATGTGACAACGTCAAGAAGGCCAACCCCACGTTTCCCAACATTTGCTCTCACAGGACAAGGTGGTGCTCCAGAGGAGTGGCAGAGAACGAGTGACTCTCCCATAAAAGCACGTCTGCATGGTGGAAGACTGTAACTAAAGACAACGGAGCAGTTGTCGGCTTGAAGCCTGAACTACACTCATATCTCATTGGAATTGGACTTTATTTCTTATTCAAGTACGAAACTTGTTATGGAAGTATTATGAGGCTCATTGAGAAATCTCCAAACCCCTGAGGAGGTCTAGCATTGAGTGTTTTCAATACACCTGGACTCAAGGAATTTAGATTTCCTGCTCATCTTCCTCAACACCAAGACACAATGCTCTGGATTATTTTCCCCATCGTCCTCTCCCTGGTGTCCTTCATTGGAACATGGACTATGTAAGTTTACAATGTCTTATATGTATTTACACCCTGTTTAATGCATTAGGACATTTGTACAACTTTTATTCTGCCTCTGTTTATGTGCATCTAACTGCTTGGAGTTAATCGTCAAGCTGCAGGCGTTTGAAAGGTTTCATGATATTGACACATCAGAACTAATATGAAATTATTATCAAAATTAGTTCTTGATAATCTTTGTTCTTGATTTTTAGATTCTTGGCACATTGATTTTCCACCAACAACACTGATAACAATTTGCCCGAGCAGGAAGGGATAAGATGGGATTACATTAAATAATTGTCAGTTTTTCCACATGCTTTTATTATGATTATGAGTTTAGCTCTATGCGCTATCTGTGAAAAGTGTGTTTGGAAGATTTTACATCAAAACAGCACATGAATTTAACAACATGAAGAGAACGTATGTAGGCTTAAATATGTTATGAAATGCTCAAGTATGTAATCCGGTTTGTTTGGTCTGGTGCAACGTAACGCACACCAGACTTTTGAGAGCTGCTGAGAGACAATATTGTTCCTTAAACTTGAGACATGCATGCCTGACAGTCAGCCATGTTGATAATTATTAAGCTCTGTTAGTCATTAGTGACCCACAAAGTGTAGACAATTCCTCATTTTGCTGTATTTGTTTCACTGAATATCGTACACCAAGTTTAATCATTCATATTTATCAGTAATAAACGTATCGAGTATTTTAGGAGTCGTTCTTTGCCAGGTGCGAGAGCCCATTCTTCAGCTCTTCAGCCGTCAGGTGCTCTTTCTCTTCAATGTGAGAAATATTTGTGTCATTTTATTGAAGTATAAGCATGTGAACAAAATAACTGGAACTCCGTGGTCAGTCGTCCTCTCCTCTAACTGTGGCCTTTTATTGCTTTATTGATATAGGTTTCATAGTTTGAAAATGTTTATTTGATGTATATATTTATAACATCCAAGACATCCTCATATATTGATTCAGTCAACAGGAATGACCTGTTCAGCACAACCAAAACTACGAGGCAGTTGTTGAAGTGTTGACTCCTCTCAAATCAAGAGTGTCACAAAGCCCAAATATTAAAATGGGATCACTGTTGTATTTCTTTTGTTTTATATTTCCAGATATGGCCTGGCCTTTGCCAATAATCACGTGTGCTCTCTCAGTGACTGGTGAGTTGTGTCTCGTTATTGCACATAAATCAGCGCGTGGATGTGACTGACTGTGACTCCAGAACCTCACTCATTTCTTTTCAGGGTCTCTGACAACTACTGCAGAGGAAATCAGTCCACTGGCTGTTGTTTTGCTCCCACGATAAGGTGGGTGTGCAGCTCACTTAATTTCACTTCTGCCTCTTATATCCACTGGAATTAAACTGTGAGATGTTATGAGCTGAAAATGCAACTGATGATTTCAGCTCGAGTGGGACCGGCGCACCAGAAAATTCACTTTTTACTGCCACAATCAACGCTGGATCTTTTCTTTGTGAGTTCACCTGCCAAAGTCTTTACACGTCATCCATGATGATGTGAGTGATATGTGTTACACTAACTGTGTTCTCCTCTTTAGTTCTGCTGTTCTGTATATTCCACCATGCCCATATCATGGAGAAACATGCGTGCCAGTGCCTGCTGAGCAGATTTGCACTAGTCTTCGGTGTGGTGGCAGCCATGGGGTCATTCGCAGCTGGAAACTGCAACGTAAGTCTTCTGTATGCGGCATGTGTTCGAACACGCTTCTCTTGCAGCTAAATTGCTGCATCACATCCATAATGTGGATAAGGGCCAGTAGAGAGAAATACATATAACAAAATAGTGAGCTGCCAGGACTTCATCATGTAATGTTAACAATAAAAGCCAAACAGCTTCGATTTGCACCTGTGCTGAAACAGCAAACAAAGGAGGGTAACTGTTTGTTTTATGTCATCTGTAATGATTTAGAGCACAAGTAAAGTCTGCAAAGGTTGTACACCTCCTGCACAGATCTTGACATAAGATGGTTTGGCTTTATATATGTTTTGCCATTTTTATTTGACTCATAATAATAACAAGTGTATTAAAGACCTGGTATCAATATCAGCACCACACAGTTTAAAATGACTGTATACTGACATTACCAAGTCCTCAAACCAGTGTGTTAAACAGGAGAAGCATTCACTGTAACAAAGAGTTACTACTGTATGAAAAATGAAAATTCACTGCCATAAGACTTATTGAGTCTTTCCAGTTGAAAATGGTAATTTACTAGAGGTACACACATCCATGCATCTATCAGTGTTTATAACGATCCGTTCACATATTGACCCTGGGAATGACTGTCTGTCCCCCACAGCCAGGTTACCTGGCACTCCTTCACTACCTCGGAGCTGCCATCAGTTTTACGTGCATCTGCTTCTACACCGTCCTGCTCACTGCGCTGACTGGGAGGTGTGTGCTGACGGGATATGAGTGGGTTCTTTACCCGCTACGCATCATTTCCACGGTGGTTCAAGTCATCGTCACCATCTGCTGTATCCTTTCATAAGCGTTGGTCTTTTTGTGCGGTAGGTATTCCACTAAAGCACCTAGAGACAAGTGGACAGGATGCCAGAGGTGCAGTGTCCAGTAAAGCAGAGTGGCCGATAGTAAACTGGGTGGGTTTATTTGCCATGGCTTAAAACAGGACATTTGAGCAATTGACTTCAGCACTGACGTCTGGGTTATCCTCTCCAGCTGCTCTGCAGTCCTTTCACGCCTTATTTGGATCTGGTCTGCAGTTCTGTTTACAAAGTGGGACTGGTTCCACAACAGTCCATGTGACAGAATTTGATATGAATTAATGGCACTTTTAACAACATCAGTCTTTAACCATTCATTTCCTCTATCACTCAGCTTTCACAGTCCTTCACCTGGAAGCTGTATGGTTACAAGGTTAACATCAAAACTGTATAGTGTAATGAATACATGCAAGCCTATGTGTGCGACTGCAAACATGAGATATTGTATTACAGGATGATCAGAGCTGGCACACACATTAAATAGTGTAATAGATATGCACAAGCTTATGTGTGCATTACAGCATGGGAAGTGCTGCCACATTCTAACACGTGTGGTAAAAATACTGCCAAAAACACACTATTCATTACAAAAGGAAAGCACATTTCTGTTGGATTTGATGGATGATTTGAAGAAAGAGACATAATATACTCACAGCCAGATTTGAACTAAACAGGTAAGTCCAGTTACTTTTTACTACGACTGACTTGGCTGATAAATTTCTTTTATGTTTTAATGTCTTGAAAACCTCCAATCTGCTCTTTACAATGAAACGTTGTTTTGTGATAAGTGACTGCCACTCACTGTTCCACACATCCTTGACTTCAAACGCATCAGATACCATTTTGTTTGCCCAGGACGAATATTTTTACATCCACTTGTCTGCTATATTTGAGTGGATGCTCAGCATCAACCTGGAGCTGTTCGAACTCAGCTACGCCGTGGAATTTTGCTTCTTCTCGTCCTTCATGCTTTCAAACCTACTGAGTCAGCGGGAGGAAGAAAAGCCACTGATGATAAGGATGTCCTGATATGAGGCCGCCAGGGTCCAGCTGAGGCATGCGAGTGGTGAAGATGGACTGAGTAAGACATCTGTACAGACAGTGGCTGGACCATGGCTGGAGGATTAGTAATATTTTTTTTTTATCACTCTTCTGGGATGGATTTATCCCTTTAAGGATTATGATCACTTTTGTTCCACACTTCTGACAATGTTGTCTAAACTTGTCAGATTTTCTTTACTGGGCACTTCTGTTTGTCAGGTAAAACATTCCTTATTTATTGAAACAAACTTGCTTGTGCAGCAAATGAACAACAAGAACAACAAAAAAAAAAAAGATCAGCCGTATTACACTTTTGGGCACATGACGTTGATGCTCTGCCAACAGAACAATCAACCTGAGGTGTCTTACTCTAATACACCGGGGAGTAAAATTCAAGCACTTTTCAAGCACTTCCAAGACTTTGTACAAACCCTTATCTTTGTTAATTCCTCTTTTTTGTTAAAGAGTGTTTCTATGATCAACAATGAACTAAAAATTCCTCATCAGACACACTAATAGGGACATGAAAATCTCAATGACGCTAGCTGATGTTTGAGACTCTTTCATGGATCAAAGCACTTGCATAATACAGCTCTGGTAATTAAATAAAATCTTGACCTGTGTTCACACTGAGATGTCCGGTTATTCTGCTGATGCACAGATTTGACTTTGAAGCTCTATCAGAAGGGTGGAGGATGCTGCTCTACACCCACTGAGACATTTTTTTTTCAATCCCTCTGACGTCGCAGGATCCTGTCTGACTGGATGATCAAGACAGTGACATTCAGAGAAGCTAGTTTTGACTGTTCAGCATGCATTAAAAACGAGGACGTCAACACCTCAACGGAACGAAGTCACAGATCAAGTGCACTGGGTGTTGTCTAGATCCTTTCCATTATAAAGTTAGGTGTGGCCTGTTTTAACATTTTCACAGTGTGTGTGAGTCAGAGATCAAACTAGGGTGGTGATTTCTGTATGCTGTTTACTTGTTTTAAAGCAACTTAAAGCCCCTAAAAACGCATTTCTCTCAGTTTACTCCTGAAGACAGTTTCTACATGAACATATTTTGAGCCAAAGTTGGAACAGGTTTGGTTATTTTACTTTCTCTACTTGTGGTCTTGTCCTTTAGTTTCCTCACTGGTCTGAAGTGGGCAGGCGTTAACATACAGGATATCGCACACCTCCATGCACAAATACAGAGCGGAGGTCTAACGGATCTGCTTCAGGATTAGAAAACCAAACCAAATCCCACTGACAATTGGAACTACACTAATAAACAATGGCATGTGGCTCATTTGATTATGCTTAGATATGGATTGTGGTTAATTTTACAGTCTAACATCATTTATATTTTTGTTCATTAGAGGCCTTTAATGGAGACAATTTTCACAGTAGCCTTAGACGATTGCTGGCTGAACGTCATGGCTTGATAGAAGAGGCAAGTCAATGAGCAAGCTGTTAACTCCGACGCAGCTCTAATAACAGAACAGAGGGCTTAACACTGTAGAGGATGAACAAAGTATTAAAAACATGCTGCAAGCATTTTATAGTTACTTTTCTTTTGTAAAGTAAAATCACAAAAGTCCAGTTATTGAAAAAAAAAGCTCTCAGCATTTTTTGCTGCTGTTAAAAGAGAAAGAGCTCTAAAAACCAGTGTGCATGACCTGCTCAGCACAAAACAGCTGACAGTGAGTGGCTGGTTGACATAGTGAAGCATTTAGTCGCTAAAGAGCCAAATACTGCCCTCAGGAGCCCAAAAACAGCATTGAAATCTGAACTGACATTGACCATATATGTAACTCCAAATGAATTTTAATGTTGTTCTGAGACTGACGGATGTGTAAATAAACGACCATTTTCCAATAAGTTCTCAAGATCAGTTTAAAAGATGTGTTAAATCCAATTTTTCCACGATTCAGTGATACCCTTCAGAAACGATGAAACCACAAACAAAACAACGTGGTTCTGGTTTTAATGCAAAGCACTTAACCTTTACTTGAAAGAAGGTAATATACATCCTGGAATTACAGATAATAAAGATACATTATGAGCAAAATCATTTCACAATGAATATCATCTTTCCTTTGCATCAACCAAGAGAGGAGTGCGACATTATCTACAGTTTTTTGTTAGGAAGAAAACAGTGAAAAGCACACCTAATTCTGTCAGCATCTTTACTGTATGGTACACTGTAAAAAATGTCATCTATATGCAGTAGTCCACATGATTAACCTTAATAACAAAAAAGAGAAAAAACAATGTGAAAAAACACGAGTTTCATGGTTGTCTTTCAACTAAGTAGTTCATCTGCAATGCATACATTATAAATAAATGTAAGGGGAAGAAAAAAAAAAAAAAAAAATACAACAAGCAATAATTTCAGCATGGCTGAAACATCAAGTGGCCTTAAATCCAAACCCTACACTTTGGAGTGTGACCACGGCTTTAACACACCTTTAAGATACTGTAGATTTTTCAAGCTGGTGCATGTGAAAGCCCAACTCATGCGTAACACTTCTGGATGACTCGAGATAAAATTGCCCTTAAAATTTGTTCTGTGAAGGGTTAAGTTGCCTACCATCTTTTCCTGTGAGGTGAGAAACACTTTTTGTAAGGGAGTGAAAACTCAGCATGAGAAAAACAAACACAAGGTTATAGTTAAGAAAGGGATTTTTTTTTTTTTTTTTTTTTGCAACTCCAAGCCATTATGTACTGAAAAAAGCTTGTTCTTAGCTATGCTAGGGGAGGTCACTGGTATTAATCACAGAACTCTTCAAATCTAAAAGCAAGTTATTTGTGATCCTCGTCTCGTTTCGGACCTCCTCCCTATGTATGTAAATACCACCCCACTAATATCTCATGTCGGGGGAAGCGCCAAGTGTACACACTATGAACAATTCTCTTTTCAGTAAAAGGAAAAGACACTACAGTAGTTGACAACTCAAAAATTATTATGGTGATGATGCGGTTTGGTAATTGTTTAAATCTACAGCAAGTTGAAATGGGAGGGTGGAGGGGGGGGTTCTCAAACGGAGTACATGTTCTTGGTGGTGGATCCGCTCTTGCTGGATGTGTCGTCATGTGACTGGTAGCCGATCATGGCTTTGATGGGTAGGTTGAGACGCTCTTTATAATTTTGCCTGTGGAGAGGTGAGAAAGCTGTGAGAAGACCGACACCAACTTGCTGTCACCATCTAGTGGATGGCTTCAGATCTACAAATCTCGTTGCAGTATTCCCACCGACAAGGTGACTTTCTCCACTTACCCTATCGTCATGATGGCTTCCCTGTTTTGGCAGTTGCTCGTCCAGATGGCTATTTTGTCCCCTTTGGGTCTGACATTGACCACAGCTCCACACACGTCTTCACTTGCCTCGTCGAACGACTCGCCAACTAAACACAAGAGCTGCAAAACGAGGAGCACACTATCAGTCATGTTGTTGGTTTTTTAATTTAACACAACCATTAAGAAGAAACAGGTTCATCCATGAGATCTGCTCAGCCACTTGTCTCACCGTCTCCATCCAGTAGCGGTCAAGGTCGTTGTGTCTCTGTTGTTTATTAAGGGTCATCAGCCATCGGCCCCCGAGCTTGTTCCTGTCATCCTCCCACATCGGTTTGATCCCATCCTGTCACACAAAGTGAAAATACTCTTAAATACTTCAGGTTTAATTCTGCTGCTAAAATGAGTCATTTTATATGCTGCAAACATCCCAGTTGGGAAACTGTATTTTCTAAATAAAAATAGGATTCATAAAAAAAGGCCTTACCTTAAATAAACAATAATCACAGCCAAAGCCAAGTTTGCTGGGTTGCTGTATGTGGTTGTATAATCTGTAGAAAACACAGAAAAGTGATTTCAGTATGAGCTTTATCTGCCACAGTTCAGATTAATGTTGCTGTGAAAGATTCAACATTAATTCAATGATGATTAAGTGCGACATATTGACCAACATCCACACAAGCACTTCAATCTGTGAATGTGGCTTTTAGATATCTCATGTTAATAAAGTGCAGACAACAGAGCAGAATGTAAGCATCAACAGAGAGCTGTGGCACACTCAAGCTGCCCCTTCATGTTATATTAATGAAGCTTTACAGCACTAAGTCAGTGAACTGTGCCTCCATCAGTTAGAAATAATTTATTACCAGGAATATTTATATTAGTAGTTAAATGTTATAAGTTAAAAAAAAAAACATGTTGTCTCCATGTGCATAACTCAGTGAAACAAATAATTTTTTAATGCAGATCTTCTGAATTTCTCCACTTGTAGCCCTATATTGTGACAAAATCCTAAGTGAATCACAGGATCTGTAGAGAAAACTTACGCCCAAAAGTCTTCCACTGTGTCAAACTTGGAAATGAGACGCAGGTTCTCTGTCCAGCTTTTGCTCTTGTCGTTTTTGAAATACCACAGGGCCCATCTGAGAGGAAAAGATGAGAATCAAAACACTCAGTATTCACAGAACTGTGGAAAAATTACTTTAGTACAGTGACATATATAAAAAGGCATCTTTAAGTACTATTGTATGAAAAACAAAATAACCTTAAACCAGAGTCCTAATAGCACAAATTTGCACCCTACTTCACAACAGAGCACAACAGCTAGTTACAAAAGCATGCATATCAATGCAAAAGAACAGAGAATGGTGGCCATCATCAGCACCACAAATGCAGCCTTTGTTTACGACGGTGCTGTTATTCTTTCATCTATTCCCATGAGGGGTGGGGCTAGCAGAGGAGAGAGGAGGGCAATGAGAGGACATCAGCTGAACCCCGTGCCCCCCGCCGCCCTCCCCCACAACCGCCAACCCCACCCATGACTCATGAACACAGATGTTAACACGCTGAGCGAAGCCAAATCAGAGGATGGAACTGTGTTTGAGCCATTTAGCAACCCCACTAACACACATGATTACACAACGGTGGTGGAGGCGAGGCGCCTCCGGTGAACTCAGCCCAAGGACGCCGTTTGTGGGCATATTCAGCTGTGGCATGTAAACAAACATGACAAACAGTAGGCAAACAGATCGACAGATGATAGATTTATTGAGGGCCCTGCTCAATACATGTCTATAAAATGTGCGAGACTGACATGACAGTAGCCAGTTACAGTCTTTCAAATGCTAATCCAGTTAACCCGCTTCTTTGATTGTGGGTGGAGGATTGTATAGCCAGACATAGGTGTAGCTCTCTTGGCCAATGTCTGTTTTGAAATAAAGGCAACACAAATGGAGACAAAGAAAGGATCAACAGAGGAGCTCAAAGAGGCAGCCAGTCTGTCTGTAATGCAGGCTGAGCAACATCTAACGAATAAGGAACAGTATGATAACAGTGTGTCGCCACAAACCACAACACTCCTTAAAGACATGGATATGGAGGATGTGTGCATATGTATGCATATGTTTATATGTCCGTATGCAACAAGGAAGTGCTGAACAGAAAATGTCCTTTGGTTTAAGGTCATTTGGAAACAGTGTCATCATTACATAGTTCGTCCACCAGACAGCACTAATGAGTTGATTTCTCGACTATAAAACGTCCAAATGTCACTTTATGTATCTCTAACACAAAATGAATAAATCTAAGGCATCTGTATCAAAGTTATTTATGAGTTTCTGTAAAAAATATCAGCAAGCATATACGTATTGACTTTTTCTGTGTCCAAATATGACTATCAGCACTGACCTTCATGACAGATATAATTTGACTCACTATAACTCAATCTTTCAAACACCAAATGTTCTTGACATCCTCTATTACAATTCGAATACCTGTAATTTCATTCCTTGTTATCTCTAAAAACCTGAACAGGTGTTTCTAGAGATAAAGTCATGGGTGCATGAGCAGCGAGAATATTGGTGTTTTTCATATTTACCATTCTACTCAACTGTGTCTATTAATCGGTTTCCCACAGCATACTAAAGGTTTTCAGGATATGTCTTTCTGACCTTCTGACAGCTGTTAGTTTCTCTTTATTTCAGTACCATATGAAAATCACACTGCATGACTTGAAACTTGACAGTGATCGTCATGGCTACTTATGTTACAGCTCCGTAATAGAGATGTACAGCCTGTTCTGCTCAAGTCCGCCTCTACGCTCACCTTCACAGAGTGCAGGGTGATAACCAAACTCCTGACAAAAATAAAAGCAGATATGATATAAATACCCTTGCTTTGCCGATCTCACGCAAATTTCAAGTCCCTGCAAGTTTTTTTGTTGGCTAGAGTTCACAGCAGTTTCTCTTTTAATGACTAAGGTCAAATTTAGTTTTGCTTTGAAATAAACGTTTTTTTGTCTTTACGCTACACCATCAACTGATTCATGAAACTAAAACTTCATCAAAATTATAATGCCAAGTTTCTGCTGAGGTGCTGACTCGACTTTATGGTAATGATACGGTAAAGAGGCTGCAGTTTGTTCTGATGTTGTACTGTATTTCATTACACAAAGAGGTGCTTCTGTGATTTACATGACAAATGAAAATATGATTTTAAAACACCCCTCTGTTGCATTAGTTGTATCTAGATGCACCTAAAAAAACAACAACTTAGTGTATATTTGTTAATATTTCACAACACACCAGTCAACAAGTCAGGACTTCCTTACAGTGGAAAAACAGCTCTGAGGCAAGACAAAAGTGACAACACTTATTCCTTCAACTAACCACAGCATAATAACCATACTGCAGTATCTGGGCATCTATAACTAGAATGGCAGAATGATGTGGGCCAGGGCAGAGCAGCAGATGTGGACAACCTTCACCTCTGAGGCTGAGCTGAACAAGCAGAATGGCCTAGAAGTGACTTACTAAGTGAACTACTCAGCATTTCCTAAACTGACTGTACAACGCCCCTGAATAGGTCGTCACCACCAGAGAACTATGATAACATTTCTGAAAGGACAATAATGGGCAACAGTTGCCACACTAACAGGCAGAGTGAGAAGGACTTTTCATTCTGTGCTTTTGATTTAAAGGTAAACCAGCAGCATTAAATCATTTACCTGTAAATGATTTACAGTGATCGTTATTTTTCTGACTCCTGGCTTTGACATGCCACACTCTGACACATAAATATCTACCCAAAGTAAAAAAAAAAACCAACTACCATCTTAATATGTCACTACAGATGGTTTTAATTAAATCAAATTGTTTAAAACCCACAGGTTTCCTAGGAATGCCACTTTAGAGAAACAGTTTGACCTTATTCCGAACTCAAGAGGACAACAACCAGCATTACTCCTCACCCAAATATGTGAGGAGTAATTCTGAGTGCTTCATGACGGCGACTAACATTCAAATATTACAAGATAAGTAAATGATCTTTGTATGAGGCAAAAGAGCTAGAGTCAAAGTAGCAGAGCATGCTCTTGATTAAGGCAACAAACCTTTATCTAATTAGTAAAATATGAAAATGTATATGTTAACCCTGACAGCAATAAATAGACTACTGATTTTATTCTTACACTTTTACATACAACAATTCAGTCTCACTGCCTCTGACTGTCTGCAGAGTATAGTCTGTCTTAGACTCAAGAGCCCTCCTCCATGTTGTGTTTCATTATTTGTTTCCTTCTCAAAAGTAGCCACAGTCCCATTATTTCTTTCATGTTGCAACTGTGACATTCATGTCATTCTTGAGCCAAATTCTTACGCCCTTTCAACAGCAGTAGAGCAGAGAGTTGTGTTTGTTGTGGATGCCATAAATTCTTCTTCAGCAACATGAAGGTATCAATCATCAGATAATGCTATTCACACAGCAAATTTAGTAACGTGAGTAAATCTTCACTCATATCAGGAGCACACCCACCTTTCTGTATCCTGTAAACCACAACAACTGTTTTGTTCTCACCTGTTTTGTAGGGGGTGCTTGATATACTGCTCAGGATTTGCAACGACTGGGCTGTCGGTCTGCTGATCTTCAGTTTCAGCTGGTTTCTGAGGGAGCAAGACACAAATGCACATTATACAACCTCCTCTGAACACAAAGACACTCATTCATATCATCATCTTCACTCTCGTTATTTATGTTCACCGATCTGCATCAGGAAAGGTTTGAAAAGGATTTATGCAAAGCTATGAGGTGTTTGCGACATGTATTAATTGAAAATTTATATGAAGTTTGTATCACTGCAGCTTAGGTGAGGCCTTGTCCTGACCCTGAAGGCATGACTACAAGTAACACAGGCTGAATAAAATCACTTCCTTTTTTCCAGAGACAATGCAAAGCAATCACACACAAATTTAAATATCACATTTATCACACTAATCGACATGTACAGTAATTAAATGAATTCATTCATTTAGATATTTGACAGCGGGGTCCAGCTGATCTATGTCTACACTTTTACACATTATTAAGCCCTGACTGGCAGAAACAGCTGGCTATAGGTTGGACTAAAAGGTATTCACAAAGAAAATTATCAGCTAACGTCACAGTTAGGTAAGTTACCATCGCTAGCGTTAGTTGTAGCAGACGTGCTAGGCTAGCTAGATTCACACGTGTCCACATTGTGATCAATTTACTCAATAATACCACATCAAGAGCGCTTAAAATGTACTGTTTTCGAAATAAATAACACTGCGTGACACTGACTATAACGTGTGAGAGGGTTAAACCAAATGAATGGCTGTATTTTGAATGAAAGACGTCCAGGCAATGAGTCCCTCCCTGCCAACAAAGTCACATCATCCATCACACTGCTCTGCGTGCTAATGCTAACTGAGCTAGCTGGGAGCCGACACAAAACCCGTTTCAACAAAATACTTCGAGCCGCTTCGAGGAGACGAGACAGTATATCAAAGCCCCGGGACACAGCGGAGGTGCGAAGAGCATTTCTCTGCGCTTCGGTCAGTTTTGTTGCAGCTTTCTCTCGCCTCTCTTACCGGCTCCGATGTCGCCATCTTGACAGAAGAAGAGTTCTGCTCGTTCAGCGGCTTCTGCGTCATCATCCGACCGCTCGCACTGCTACGGGGGCCGCGAGAGGTCACGGGGAGGAGCGCCGCCTGAGCAACAAGAGCCAAGGACACTCATTCAAAGGGACGCACAGCACATTCAAATTAAATAAAATCTAAGTGTAATTGACAATATAAACAGACACAGCTTACATATTTGTGCTTGAGTGATTATATTTACATGATATGACAAACAATAAGAATACTTTATTTACTACTCCTGTGGAAGTTGTGTCATAAGGTTAATATCTCCTGACACTCTGATGCTAACTTTTCATCAGAGCCTTAATGGTCCAAACACAACATGAATACTGACATGGTTCTTGTCTGTCGGCATCTGTCAGTAGATTTGAACACATGTACAAGTGATGTGGATAAAATTCTCTCTCATGGTGTAGGTCACTTTATTTAATAATATTACAGAAACATGATTAAAAAAACTAATCAATAAATTAAATATGCGATGACATTTATGCACAAATACTGTAAATAGCATCACCAAATAAAGTTCCAATAGTTGCTTGGTTCTCAAAGCCACCTTAGAGTTAGACTGAACAGTGATGATGTTTACTCTGGGCGACAACCTTTTTCATTCTAATTGAAAAAGCCAAGCCAAAATGACGCCCATGCTTTTGGCTTCTTGTGTCCAAAATTGAGGAATCCTTGCTTCAGAATAAGTTTCTCCCAAAAAAGGCCTTTTCTCCCTTGTTGTACAGAATAATGTTCTTATTCAATCTTTTAGCCAGCTATCCAGTTCAGTGTAAGCCTTTCATTCAAAACAACTTCAACATCCACATACTTCATGCATTTTAGGCATCTTTCAACATCATTATCTAGCTATCAAGTTTAGCATAAACCTTTCATTCACTACATTTTCAGATAGTTCACAGCTTTCATATATTTCTTCAAAAAAAAAAATTCAAAAACCTTCAAACATTCCTCATTTCAAACACGTCAGGGTATTGTACATTTTAGACATCATTCATTCATCTTCATTATTCATCTATTCAGTTTAGCGTCAGCCTTTCAGCAGTCAGCATTCAAAGATCTGAACATGAGACTTATGATTCGGCCTTTAGTGCAATTATAGAGCATGAATGAATGGGCAGCTTGTTAGACAGCTGTCTTTGTTTGGTCACAGCACTTTCAAAGTTTCCAGGATGGCTGATTTGGACTGTAATTTCACAATCAATGTGTCAAACTCTGGAGAGGATGCTACAATATTTGAGTAATAGCAAGATAGATTTTTAGTGCAGCTGGTCACATGTTGCCTGCTGTGTAAGAAAATATGACAACCTTTTAAGGAAAGCTGTGATGATGCACTAATGTTTTCTGTGCCACGTGACATGTTATTATCAGTTCCCCGAATCCTTGTTTGTTTCTACAGTGTTCACACATCATCAACCTTTCAAGGAATTCCCCCTTTAGGAGCAGTAATTTTCTACTTAAACTCCACACAGATCGTGTTCATGGTGTTGACTTCATCACTCACAGAGTAGCCAAATCTCATTTCAGTATTCGAAGCCTGCACTGCCGAGTGTTTGAAGACAGCCACTGTCACTGCCTCATTCATTAATTTACAATGTCCCCTTGTTCAGTTTATAATGAGGAGTAAATTAACACTGTTCTGAATCAGCAATTTGAACCTTCATTAACAGGTTTTGGGTTTTTTGGAAGATTTAAGGGAAATATTTCGTGCATTCACCTCATGTAAAGTTTCTGACATCTGATTATTTCAGTAGAAAAAGTAATTAAGTGCATTAACTCCAGAACTGCACTCAAGAACTTGTATTTAACTAGAGTTTTTCCATCCTATATTGCAGAATACGTCTACTCCACAACAATTTTTTATTCCAGGTAATTCCAGTTACCAGTTACTTCACAGATTCAGATTATTAATGAAATGAAAGATATAATGTCGCCAAAGAATAGGTTATAATTTATTATAGATTAAGATAAGACTTTATTAATCCTTGGGGATTCATAAACAATCTTACAGTATATGAAGTAATGAAATAATTAGCTCCACCTTGAATACTTCTTCCTCCACTGTTTTCATTCAGTTACTTCAAATCTTAATGCCCTTGCTAACTTTGCTTTTATGCCATTTTAAGTTATAAAGATAAAAAAATGACATCATTTACTTGACTTATTTATCACTTTCAATTCTAAAGGCCAGTGCAATCCTGATAATGTTTCAGATTAGGCATCCGGCTATAGACCGCAGAGCTCAACATGTTGATTCAATGGCTCATTTATTTCTCAATTTATTTGGTTTGTGTACTCCTGGTAATAACTGTGAGGCTTATTTTCTTTAGATCTGACCACTGAAGCACTCCTATGTTGGAGTTATTAAGTTAGTCATCTCACTGAGTCAGACACAGATACTTTTCTTACATCCTCAGTGACATTTAAGAGAAAGAGAGAAAAAAATAACATCATATTACCAGTTCTGGAGACAAATTGTACAAAAACAAGTAGTGATTCATTCCCAAACATTAAGAGGACAAAGTCTACATGACTAAACTGAAATTCCAAAGTAGTGAGTCACTCAGTATGCTAGTGTGGGAAATTCAGAGAGAAAAAAAGAAAAAGGCGCTTGAGCTTTTTTCAGTAAAAAAATATTGTGACTCTCAACACACACACACACACACACTAAGAAATATGTAAAAACATCCACACACACACAACAAATAAAGACAGGAAATCATGATCAGGTCCAAAATATAAATATGACTTTATTTCACAATCCCAAAAGAGATCAGCCATCCGTAAAAGGAATGCTAAATTTAGTCTCTTCTCAAGTCTAAACTGGATATACTTTCAGCAACGTACAGTAATTCAGTTTCAAAATAAGCAAGATCATCCATTGTCTAAACACCATTAACAGTACAGTAAAAACAATATGGTTCACATACATATTTACACATTTTCTACTAATAAAAGTTGTTTCTTTTTCTCAGATTTTTGAATGCTGGTGCTAGTTGTTAGTTCCTCGTTGACACAAAGACTTTCAAAGCGGACTGAGAACGTCCCCCCACAGTAAATCAAAAGAAACATTTACAACTGTAACTTTGTCACGGTAAAAAATGCTCTCTCTAAATGAACTGACTTAAAATCTGTTTACATTCATTTCATTTTGCGTGTAATGCTGTGAGTCATCGGAGAGTTTTGGTTCTGTGGAAGACATGTGAACTGTAGATGAATGCCTGCACAATAATTTGCTTTTTACTGGTACTTGAAAAACGTCATGTTCGATGGTGGGATACAAACGCATCTCAGTCTGTTGTCAGCCAGTAATCATCCAGAGAAATGATAAGAACTACCTTTGTATTGAATCATATACCAGACCAGTGTGTGCAGAGTTTAAAAAAAAAAGCACCACGCCATCACCGCTCAGTATATAATCAGGTTAGGTCAATGCATGTACCCTGACATCTTGTCCTGTTAGCACCAAAAGGAAGTCAAAGTGTGTAAAAGACCAAAATGTTTCTTGCAGGAAACGTTATACCACCAGTGTTAGTGTGAATATCAGCAAAATGTTTTTATCCGTTGTGCTGAAATTTCATTGATGAGTTCTTAAAATGAAGAGCTTCTCTTTCAAGGGTAATAAAAAAATGTGAATCCTGATTCTCCGGGAGTTGACACCAACCCCCTTATTCAGACCCTGTAAAAAAGCTATCTGTAAACAAAGTTTTCACAAGGGTCGAGCACCCGAAATCGTCTTAGGCAATTGTCTGAGTGGGATCTGATGTTTGAGTGGTTTTTCAACAAAAGCAGAGAGGAGGCAAAAGGAGAAATAGTTTGATTAGTCAGCGTCGCCTAACACAGTTTTGTATTCAAATCCAGAGTATGGACATGAGAAACTGGCAATGTTCTGTTGACATATCTGACACTGTGATTTCTGTGAAAAAACAGAGGTCTCATTAGCACCATTAAAAATGTACAGTAAGTTTTTGAAATCCTATAATCACACTTGTGCCCTGTGAAAGACCTTCTAATTCCTTTTCCAGAAGGTGAACATGAGTTAAGTGCCAATAATGAGAAGCACTTCGTTGTTGCAGCATTTCATGATTCCTCATTATGCTTAAGTTTTGAATTTCATTAGATATGTATGCCTTTGTCAAAATCAATTAAATGCAGAAATACTGTAAAAATAAAATCAGGTTCATGCTAAACTGTCATATATATCTCTATCTGTACATACATATTCAGGCCTATGGATCGGGACCTTTTTCAAGTTACGTTTAGGAAAACAAAAAAAGTGCTTCTTAATATGCCATACATATCTGTGAATAAGAGACAAACCATCCAGACGAAGAGAAAATAAACAAACAAACAAAAAAAAAACAACAAACCAAAGAAGTACATTTCTTCCACCAACTGCCGACAGAAGTCAGAGGCAGCAGAAGGAAAAGCACGATGCTACATGTGACAATCTGTAGTAAATATATGCACGATATTAGTCTTGTTTTTCTACATTATGTGAAGTAATGAGTTTGCTAAACAGAGGTTACAGTGAGAATGGCACCAACGTAAAAGCCAATGAGATTCTTCTTGTGAAAAAAGAACTATTGGCTGAAAATGAAGAGCAAAGTCCTACTGTACAACATAAATTCTGAGCGTCAACACATAATGCAGGTTATCATAGAAATCTTGCAGTAAACAGGCTTACACCAGGAATTAAATAGAAATCGTTATGATCAGAATAAATAATCACATCTTTTTTTGTTCTTAATCATGTATATAAAAACCAGTTTAAAAACGTCTTTAAAATGCTTCAAAGCACCATCTCTTTACAAATAAAAACAACACCGAAAACTCACAGTTAAAAAGCCAACAAACTTTGGTCCTCTTCATCGCTTTGAAGGCAGAGATGAAGAAGGACAAAGTGAACAAACAGATATTAGAAAAGCACAATGAAAACAATGTAAAAATGAGAATAGCAGTATGAAGTTGATTGAGGTAAGGCAGAAGCACAGGGTGTAGGAGTTTTCTGTGTGTGTGTGTGTGTGTGTGTGTGTGTGTGTGTGTGTAAAACTAAGTCCAGCGGTTGTAGGGGCCCGTCACTTGAGTAAGAGCATAAGGGGACACGGTGATGACGCCGTCCCTCGGGAGAGTCCATGCTTGACGTGTGGGGACACTCATCATCCTCCTCGCCTCCTCCGCCTCCTCCCCTGCTCCCTCCTCTGTCTCCACACCTCCAGCTCCGGGGCTTTCCCCCATCCTTAATCTCTCAGCCTCCTCCTCCCGGTCCCGCTCCCGCTTGGCCATTTTAGCATCCCACATAGCCATCCCGTGGCCTGGTTCGTTTAGAGACTTGTGCTGGTAGAAGACCAGGGAGATGCGGGTGGGGTGGCTGCGATTCGGCCTGAGGATCGGCGTGGTGGCGTGGAGCTCCCGCCGGGCACACTCTATCAGGATGGAGCCGTGCGACGGTGCCACGGCCACTCCGCCTATATTGTGGTCCAGGAAGTTGTGCTCGCTGTCTGACCACACCTCCTCCTGCTTAACTTCCTCCGGTTCGTGTGGGGGAGTTTGCGGGGGAAGGGGGAGAGATGAGAGCGGAGGGAGGCTGTGACCCCTGACCTCTGCCGCGACATCTCCTGCAGCCCTGTGGAGTCCGTTGAGCCTGCTGAAGAGGCCCTCAGAGGTAGGTCTGGGGGAGAAGGAGGAGGGAGGGGGAGCGCTCTCGCTGGGGGAGGGTCTGCGCAGAGGAGAGCAGTGCACCTCGTTGGGCTCAGTTTTAAAACTAGGGGGGTAGTTGCTAAGGGCATTATGTGGAGGTATACGTTCTGACGAAGCACCCTGGTCACCAGACGCTGGAGAGTAACCATTCATGGCGTCGCTCATTGTTCGATAATTGAGAGCTGAGCCATTCTGTCCAAACTGGAGGCCAGGCAGGCTGTGGTAGTTGGGAGACATGACCTCCTCCTGCGGGGTGACCCCTGTGCCCAGAGTGGGGTAGCTGCTGGTGCTCTGGCTGTAAGTGCTTGTTTGATTCCTCTCTGGTACATACTTTCCAGTGCTGGCAGGCCTGGGTGGCGGTCTCTGCGAGCTGTAATAGCCCTGAGGATCTGTAGTGGATAAAGGAAATATGTGTCATAATTAGATAATCAAAAACATTTATACTTATTGACCACAGCATATCATTCACTGAAACACATTAACAATGTAAGAAGAGACTTTAATTTACTACCTTTGTTGGGGGTTTCACTTTTCACTTTCCCATGAGTGAGAGAAGTCAGCCCGAGCTTCTTCTCTAGTTTCTCTGCTTGAGCCTTCAGACGAGCCTCTTGCCTTATCTTACGAGCTGATTTCACCGGCTCGGCCAGTAGACGCACCTGATGAGATAAAACAATGGTAAAACCACTAATGACTAAGATGATAATTATAATAATAATAAATAATTTTTATTTATTTTCTACACATTTTAACCAGAAATCTCAAAGAAAGTTAAGCAGACTAATCATAAATAGCAAAAGCTGCTTTTTTAATCCACCCACCTCTCGGGGAAAGGCAGACAGAACTTGCAGAGCGCCACTTTGGATCTTGGCCCACTGGCCCTCAACCCGACCAAACTCATCCCTGTCAGAGATCCTGTAAAGTGGTAGAACGTGGAGCTGCTCATCTTCTGGTATGTTACGCACTGCACGGTTATCTTCCTTGGTTAAAGTGCAAACCTGAAAACAGACACAGACAAACCGTTGTTTAACCAAACAACTGGGCGCATCCAATCAGTTGCCCCCAGAACGAACAAAAGTGAGAACCATCTGACACAGGTAATGATGTAGACGCAGAGGGAGACCGGATGGTGTCACACTCACAGCTCACTTACCACAGTGCTGCCGTTATTCATGTTGTGAGTGTCCTTGTGAGCGTGGGCACAGAAATCCACACAAGCTGTGACCCCAGAAAAAGGACGTCCCTCCCTCCTGCCCAGTCGGCAATCTACCCCCGCTGCCTCATTTTCCACCTGGGAGGTAAAAGGACAAAACATGATATGAGTTTGAGGTGGAAGATAGTACATTGATGTATGTTTTATTGTAAAAGTGTTAATAAAGTGCAAACGTTCACATCCACAGTCCCTCCTAGAGTCTGGGATTATGTGATGTGTGGTAGCTGGTTAATATTTCATACCTGGTTTTGAAAGGCCTCAGGAGCCAGTTTTTTGTAGAGTGGTGCGAGGTCAGTGGCAAGACTCTGAAGGTTGCTCTCTATCTTCTCCTCCTGAAAGTAAGAGTTTAAAGTTGTTTAAAGTCTTCTGTCTAATTGTCATTTCCAACATATGCCACTAGGAGGCAAATTGTCTGGCTTTATTGCAGATAAAATACCGAGATGTAACATAGCTTGTTCCTTATAGCACATTTCTTATATGAGAAATATCTTCTCACAACACTATAACACCAACAGAAACAAACAGGAGAGACTGTACAAGATGATTTCTTCTGATTTCCTCTAGGATTTGTGGACGCAGACCACTCCCTCACCTCCTCCCTGTAGTCTCCGAGCAGGCGAAACTTGCGGGGCACTTTGCTGCGGGCAAACTTACAGCCATTGAAGTACATACTCCAGGAGCAGCCAAAGGAAAACGATGCTCCACAGGTGTCTGGGTCCAAACCCTGGCATGCACACGTGCGACTGCAGGGACCGAGTGGCGGGAGGAAGACAGGAATAAAGAAATGAACAAAGCTTGGAAAAGGTATGTCATTACAAAACAAAAGGAGGGGCACTCACTCTTCATTGAGGGCGCAGCGACGGCTGGTGGGGGAGCCATACTTGAAGAGGGACTCTGTGAGCTCCTGGTAGAGATGGTCCGCCACTGGCCGAGGGATTCCCTCCCATGCTAGGATGAGGATCACCAGCACGGCGCTGTCACAGTAGTGCCCTGGCCTCTGGCGGACCAAACACAGCAGCTTCTCCTCTTCACTGTCACGCCGGATCACCTATCAGATGATCGTTCACACAGGGAAAACGAGCAGGTTAAAATGGACAAACGATAGCAGTGAAACAAACACAAATACAACACAATGCACATTTTTAAACAAAATTATGGATTCATACAGTTCAGTTCAGTACATAATAACTCTGCCTGACCTGCCAAACACAGGATTGGGTTTAGAGTTCAATAGCTTTTGGCAGTGTTTAGGTGAAAGCATGTCTATGTTTAGGGATGAAGTTGTAAATGATTATATTTAGGTTATGGTTACATGGTTGGGGGCAGCTAAGGGTTTGCTGTGGTTGTGGTAAGGGTAAGAATCTGGGAGTGACTTCCGTCCGCCCCTAAATATACAATGAGGGGGACGCTTCAGTATCCAGCAGGCAAATTCAGGACATTCAGGATTCTACCATAAACACAAACACCATCCACATACCCATTTAGCTATTGGACACCCTTGGGAGCTCTTTCCTTCTTTCCCAGTGTAAACAACAACTTCCACTCTTATTGCATTTCCTTTGGTACCATACCTGTGACACAAACAACACACATAAGAGAAACCATTAGATTTGTGCAACTGCCCACAGAGCGCATATCAACAGCATTATTGAGAACATTGCATTGTTACCAATGCCTGAGAGCAACTAATCATACACGAATCCTTCATCATTAACAAATCAAACATTTATGCCCATCCCGTGATCAATAAAATACAAACTGTAGTAATTTATTAATACACACCAGAAGTCCACATTGTTAAGTATAAAATTAAATACCCTCTGTTTAAAACGCACATTTTTCATTGAAGAACTCTACAAAGTGATATTTTTTCAGTTACGCGTGGCTGTCAGGTGGACTGTGATGGACCTCAAGTTGTTTTAAACCGGCTGTCATCTTGGTTTACGGGCCCCTCGTCTCAGCTCTAGGGGGTTTCCTGTTTCAACACGCTGCGTGTGTGTGTGTAAATGTGTTTGGCTGAGACAGAGGGTGAATGCGTTGAGCTAGCTCAGCAATGCTTCCTTTTAATGACAGACTCTGACCCCGCCCCGTTCCAGTGGGCCTGCGGTCGAATGCCTCTCAGCACGTTTGGAAATTAACACACCCATATATACACAGTGTAAACAGAGTGGTAGTAGTCACTCTACCTGTCCTCCATCAATTGCCTCACTGCAGCAACACTGGGTCCTGCCCCAAGGTGAGTATAGTAAGGGCCTTCCTCCTTTTCAATGATTTGTTCTGTGGAAAAACAAAATCCGTTGGATAATAACAACTTCACTGTGTGTAAAAGTCTCCCATTTACAGACAGTCTTGATGAGGGAATAAGATTAATGTACATGCACTGAGTGTAATCAGTACAGTATCAGTAGATCTCAGTTGAGGGGCCTTAAAAGTTTGCATTTCAAGACAAATTAGATCCTAATGGGTCAACAAGACTTCACAAAGCATCACAAAGCCTCCTCCAAATATGGAAGAAAAATGGCTGCATTTGGCTTGTATTGGCCTCTGAATTAGGACACAGCTAGTGTGCGTGTGTGTGTGCGTTTGCATCAGAAAGACAGAGTGAGAACAAGAGTCAGTTTGTTATTAAATGGCAAATGTTCGGGGCAGATTTTATCACAAAGTTGAATACATCCATTATAATACAAATCCAGATGCCACAGCTGACTTTAAGCAGAACCAACTCACCCATGCATTGACAGGATGGAAGATCAGCCATTTTCTTGGAAGGTGTATTTAGCAAGTTCTTGGTAGGGGTGTCCAGAAAACTCATAGGAGACTCCAGGAAGCTGTTGACGCTGTTCTTGGATGGAGTTGACTCTGCAGAGTGGCCCAGGTCCCCATCAGTAGCCGTGGACAGGACAGTCACAGGTCCTGACCTCTCCAGCTTGTAGTAACCCTGCTGGCTTGGTGGAGGGGACTGCCGAGTCCCCGAGAAGCCATTAGCAAGACCATGGTGTGCAGTGAGGAAAGCAGTATTGGCTGGGCTGGCCGTAGGATCAGCACCGTGCTGTAGTCCATTGCTGGGCTGCACTACCTGAGATAACAAATGCTTTTCACACTCCTGCCCCAGTCCTGCAACATGACCATTGCATGGATGGTGTTGATGGAGAGGACCATTTTGAAGGGACCATGGCTGGTTTTCTTGACCGTGAATGTGGTTGATCCTTGTGAGAGCGCTGTAGTTCTGAGTCTGCGGTCCTTCGAGGGCTGGGTTGTGCGCATTACTGTGATGAATGAGTTGCCTCCTTGCCTCCTGTGCCTCAGCCAAGTATCTCTTCAAGTCAATTTGAGCCTGAGGGAGAAACAAGTTCCTCTTGTGGTGAAGGCCCGATTTACCCTGTGGGAGAATCTTCTTGCCTCTGCTCCTGTGGGGCGTCTCTCCATTTGGCATGCGTTTTGAGAGAGGGGTCCTGCAGTTTACTCCCTCATGCAGTCCATCGCTTATCTTCTTCTTCCGGGGTTTGGAAGGCGTAGCTCTTGTTTTTTTAATGAGGGTCTTTTTCTGATTGGGGGGTAGCTGGGAGTTGTAGTTGTATTTGATGGCCGACACGGGTGTACCTTTTGGAGGGTTGTTCTCCGAATGCTGGTTCTGCCGGGACTGGATGATAAAGGCCAGGTCCGCTAACTGAGCTGCAACCTCCTCCTCATCTCTGTTTCTCCTCACCTTACTGACAACTCCATCTTTGTCCTCCCCAAACAACCGCTCATGGTCTTTACTGAACATCACGTCAGTCTGATCTTTATAGCTGCATTCCGACTTGATGACATGAGAACCAAAGCCCTGCTCTGTCCTCCTGCAGGGTGCTTTATCACTTCCTGAGCTGGCCTCCAAAAGGTCCTGCAGGGACAGCTTTGTGTTTGAGCTCGACCCCTGGGAGCGCTGGATAACATTCCCTTGTCTGGCCACAGGAGGGCGTATGACTGACGTCTGGTGTAGTGGTGAGCTGATGACTGAGACCTTGTTGTAGCGGATAGCTGCTGTGGGTCTGGCCTCTTGAGTTGTATTTGTATTGGAGGTTGAAAATGGGGCAGCAGTAGAAATGGGATGTTCACACTTACTTTCAGCTTTAATGGACCCTGGGGTGCTTTGAGGTATAGCTGCCAGTTGAGTCAAGGCCTCAATAGCAATAGCCTGATCAAAGCTCAGATTTCTCTTCTCTGCCAAAGACTGCACGCTTGGTAGCAAGACACTTGGAGGAGGTTCACTTTTGATAGGGTGGGGAGCCCTTTGCAGGCTAACAGGAGTGTTTTTCTGACACAAGCCATTCTTTAAGTCCTCAGGCTCTTTTTTGACATAGTGCAAATCTGGCGGCTCTGTTTTGATGGAGCGAAGAATTGAAGAACGTGAGCTGAAAAGTTTCTCCTTTAAGCCCTTCCTCTCTGTGACAGAAAGACACACCACGGCTGCCAGAGTGGACAGCGGGTCTTCGCAGACCTCATCCTCATCGCTCAGTTGCGTGGTGGCCTGCTCGCTGATCCACATCCACGGCTCCTCCAGCTTGATCTTCTTTAGAGGAACTGACGTGTCATCTTCAGGGGTCTTGGGTCCATTCTCAGAGCAGTCTTTAGGGATTGCAGCTATTATAGTTTTTTGAGGCTCCGATGCTGTCAAAGTCCTTTTAGATACAGACTTCAGATCAGAGTGTGACCCAGTGGTCATGTTAGCACCGTTAGGTTTTGTCAGGTTCTCAGGAGAACCATTTTGAAAAGTCACAGAAGAGCATACATGTTGGTGAAGTGCAATGCTGGTCAGCTCCAGACCGGGCTCTCTTTTAACAAGTGCTGGCGGACCGCCTTGGTCTGAGGCCAGGCTGTGGGTGTGCGAGTGGGTAATGTGGGGAGATTGTGTATGAGGTATGTGGCCTTCCTCCCCCTCATCCTCCTCTGCTGCCGTGTGGGTGTCATCCATCTGTGCCTTGCCTTTGCCATTTACCGACCCACTTTCTGGAACCACCTGAGACGGAAAGAGCAAGAGAGAGAGACACACACAAGAAGAGAGAGGTGAGTCAACAAGCTCTGGCAGTATACAGTGATTCAGCTTGTTCTAAACAGTCACGGCGCACAGCACAACAGATTGCCTCCCAGCATGGCACGAGCATCTGCTGCAGCCACTATCGAGGCTGTGGAAAATATTATGGCATGTGAAAACAAAGAATCTGCTTTCTATAAATCTTGCAGAAACTGATCTCTAAACAGAGCTAATAAGAAGTTAAACTATGTCAGTTCACAGTCAAGGCTTCAATCAGTACTACATTCCTGCCCGAGCTGTGGAGTGTTGAGAGCCACAGACCCACAGGTAGCCAAGAGCCAGCGAGTAAACATTCAGAGTCACGCACAGTTCACGATTGCGTCACTACCGGTGGGTCACTGAGGTCCTGTGTGCAGCGTGAATGCACATGCTGGGTTTAAGCAGGGTGCGTGTGTATGCAAGCACATGTGATTATTAACACAGCAGCCCTGCCATGCTAACCCCTGCATATTGTTAAGTAAGTGATTAACCCACTCGGGGTCTTATCCAGACTCAGCTCTGCTTGACCCTTCAGCTAAGACGGATTTTGACTGCCAGCAGAGCTACGACCATCCAAAGGTCCACAGTATTGACTTATCAATTGCCTTCAAAAGTCATGTTGAAAACACAATACCATTGATTGTCTTAAGTGCTGAAAATCATATCCATAACTCCCAAAAATCTATTGATTTGTTGAGAAATTGCAGTGTAACATAAACCAAAAGGGCACTGACGAAAATACATTCAAATGAAAATACACAAAGTGTTTCTGCAGTTGTTTATGTGAAAGCCTTCTCTATTTTTCATCATCTTGAGTGAACATATGATCAACTGAAGTCAAGTCAAGCTGCTTCTCATTTTAGGATTTAACCCTGCTTCACATTCATAACTAAAGCCTTTGGCAGTGAAAGACTGATTAAAAATTTTGCAGCACGAGAAAGATAAAAAAACACTGCATCATGTGCCAACACTCAGCTGACAAAAGGATCTTAAATTCGTTTACAGGAGCTGGAGGATATGTGTGCATTACTGTGAGCTGTGTGTACGGTATGTTTATGTGCACGTGTGACAGAGTGAGGCACCCGATTTTCCCTCTAATGAACTAGCACAACTGCAGGGTAGCTGGAGATCCGTTATTTATCACTGTTTACCTGGCGTAAACACCCATTAAACTCCATCACTGCCACTCTTTTAATGTGTTTTGCAGCGGGAGATGCTCACTCCCAGCCAACAGATCAAGAGTAAGCAGGAACAGTACTTCAATATGAACCAGACTCCTTTGAACCCACAGACCAAACAGAAAACACTTGAGTTTATCAGTTACATGTGCTCTTTGTTCTCTCTTCTTCCACCAGACATAAACTAGGTTGGACTGATACACTATTTCTATACTATTTTTACTGTATTTAACTGAACAGAGTGGTATATTGGATGCTACCATGCAATACTGTGGCCTAACCATTAGGACCCACGGTGTCTTGGACAAAAAGCCCTGTTGGGAATTGAATCATTAACCCTGAGATTATCTTAGGCCCGCTCTACCCCCTGAGCCACAGCTGCTCGTCTATCACTGTTACTATACTATAAAATACTCCTAGTAGTTATGCCTTGTTTTTCACAAGAGAAAACAATGTTTCTAGTCATATTGCTGCTAAAGATCAATTCAAAGCTGTGGCTGGGGCTGGTCCACATGAAAGGCATCCTGGATAAAATGTTAAGTGTGTCTGACTTTCAAGCTTGTACAGTGAAAAAACACAAAACAATACAATCAAGCCTTGTGATGTCTCACATGTGATGGCTGCTGAGCAAACGCATGAACTGTCATTCATGAGGAAAAAGGCATTGGCGATAAGGGATGACGCAGTCTTCTTAAGCTAAAAGGACTCAATGCTGGAAAATAAAAGGTGTTGACGGCAGCACTGAGATCCCTAAGAGGATTAATACTGAGCTATGTCCTGCATTGGGTGTTTAAAGACAGCCATTAAAGACGGTGGTTATCTGTTACTGTGCAGTGTGAAGTCAGAGAAGTTCTTCACAAAACAAAGACTGGTCTGGGTAAAGCTACTTTCTCAACATCTTTCATCAACATCTTTACAAGAATCACAGCAGCAGACTGGGGTGCAATATATTCAGTTTGGGCTGAAGAATCAAGGATGTACTTCAAGAAACATTTTGTGCTTGGTACTTTATTATATATCTTAATATCATCAATCTGTTGCATTCAATGCACTCTAGAGGTTGAATTTATGAGGAAAGACTTTTCTTGTGGTATGCTGGCTCTCAACTTATGCTTTATAGTCAAGGAAAGTAACATGTGTTGAAGATGTTAAGACAATTGAAGCCAGTATCATTGGAAACATCTCTATATCTACCTCTTGTGCAATTATTTTTTTCCCCCAGTCTTATTGAAAATCAATAAAACATGCTGTTCTAGACAGAAGCTCTTGTTCTTGGACTAGGTGGGGCTGGCACTGGAAAACCTGATTTTAAACTGATGGCTGAGATAGCTGAAAATGTTTCTCATATTCAACTCCACTGTGGCTGTGCAGGAAATATTTAAACATGACAACACCCTCCGTGCATTAATTCAAACTACCAAAAACTGTTTACTAGCAACACTTTTAATGGGAGATTTTTCCTTGAACAGTTGGTAACGCAACAGAGAGTTTAAGCAACCACAAAGGTGTTCAGGATTAATACAATGCCGAGATCAGACTTGATTAATAAGGTGGAGCCGATCTATCACCAACTGATGTAGCATTCCTGATCACTTTCTGATCCATTGCGCTCTTGGCCCAGTCCGCAGCACTCTCCATGCCTCTCAGGACGTTGCCTTATTACTAGAAACACGTCATTGATGCAACAGATAGCTCATGCTCAGGCTGAGGCAATACCAAAGCTGCCGATGCAACAGGGCAAGTGACGCGCTCTGCACAGCATGTGGAAATGTGCCACCGCGACGTTCAAATGCGAGAGCAAGAGAAAGAGTGGAAAAGATGGGGAGCAGGGAGGGAGGAAGTGAGGGAGGGAAAAGGCAGTGTGTCTGTCACAATAAACTGCTTTCAATGACAAAGCAGCCCTGGCTGGTTTCCAGCACTGCACCAGACACACGCGTGTCTCTGTGGATGTGTGTGCGTATGCATCCATTTGCGCGAGTGTTCAGGATCCGGAGCTGACATCAAAGTCTCGCCCCTGCTTTTAATTATGTTACATTAAGCCTTGTGATAACAAACGCCTAATGCGGGATGTAAATGTAGTGTCATGTGCCCTCGTTTAGACACAGAGAGAGCTGGGTCTGTGATGTGTTGGGCTGTGTCTTTGTGTTGCGCTTGTTGTGTCTGCCTCAGGGTGTCTGAAGTCGCTCACATGGTGCTGTGCTGTTAAATGCAAACACAGTCTTTATTTTTTTTTTGTTTGACAAAAACATACCCAACTGGTTCTGTCCCTGCCATCATCGTAACAATCAACAAACGACACGCAAGAGTAGCTAAGGGTGAGTGCTTTACACAAACACACGTTCGGAGACCTAACCTAGCAACACAAGTGTGACCGCTGCTTGAATCCTAACAACCCCCTCTCTCCTTCTCTCTAATGGGTCTCCAAGGAAGTTTGAAGGAGCGTGTATCTATTCTTAACTCGACAACACAGACAAACACACTCACAGACGCATACAAACACAAACACACCAGAATTCAAACACGGCAACTGAACCGCTCTACAAGAAAAGGGCGCGCTCCAAAAATTCACAAAATAAAGTCTGATGCGCTTTGAGCTGCATTCCCTGTGTTCACTTTGTGGCAGTGCAGAAAATCGTAAGCTGCCTCACAATAAAACACTGAAAAGGTGTGCTTCCTTCCTGGCTGAGAGCGTAAGTGGTGGTTTATGTGTGTTTCTCTGAACACGTGAGAATTTCCTTCATTCATTGAGTGAGCGTTTCCTGTCTGCGCTGAGCTCTATGTCACGTAGTCGACACACAAAACGTGCAACACAGAAAAATAAAAACACTGACAAAGAAAGCTACATAGAAGACATTAATTCTAATAAACTGGCTCCCAGTACATCAGCATGAATCAGAGCTTAATCAACTATAAAATTACACAGATTAAGACAACATCAGTAGCAGAGGGACCCTTTCTACAAACCACACGATAATAATACTATTTCCACTGCAGCCAAACAAGTAATGCATGCCAAATTACAAGTTACGACCCACAGCTTACAAGCACTCCACTTCTCTGCTCAGAGAAAACAGCAGGTGCAGAAATATGGCTGTCCAAAGCACTGCAAGAAAGAAAAGGGGAAGCAAAGGGTATCCTCATAGAGTGCGATGGCTAAAAAAGACACGCAACGCGCAAAGAGAAGAGGGCTCTCCGTTACCGTGGAAACTGACCTCTTTATTGCTGACTTTGTTGTCACATCCTTGAAACCCACCAGGAAAAGACAAGCCAAACACTCACACACAGAAGCCCAGGTCCTCAGTGGTGATTCAGTGGGAACAATAACAACACCAGCTTTCAGATAAAGTGCTCCAATCAGCTAAATCCAGGGTGGCAGAGAGAAGAGAGACAACGCAGGATAACCTCTAGACGAGCTCCTCTGTGTCTGACCCATCTGCAGCGAGACAATAGACCCCAGGGTGAGCACTTCGGCTGCCTTTACCTTGTCTGTCCTCGGAGGAAGCCCCTCCGGTTTAGGCAGCATATCCCTAAAAGGTATTGGTGGCCATCTTGCTTTGCCTTCCTTCAGCCTCAAAAGAAAACGCTGGCTACAGTAGCCGTGCGCAGGGCGAGCTCCTGGGTGTCATGACTAGGGCGACTGTGAGCCGCTGTAGCAAAGTGCTGCTACAGCAGACGCGCACACACTCACCGCACAGACACATACACACACATACACACACACACACACACAGACGTACAGACACACGCACACACACACGGGATGCCTTTTGCAGACGCAGACAGAGCCTCATCAGCCAATGGCGAGAGGACCTTAGCGGCTTGTAAATTATCTTCCATGCCTAGACTCTCCTAAACAAAGGATCCCCTATGTGGGCTTTTTACTCCAGCCCTACACACATGGATTGGAGGCAAGCTGTGGAACGGACGCTAGACACATGCTGGATCAGGATCACAGAAAAACAACTCCATCACTGCTGAGATATTAACCCCTGAAGCAGCTCAGCGACACTCCCTTAGGGCTCCTGATGATTTCTTACTGAAGTCCTTGCCCCACTGCTGAAATGATTAGTGCATGAATTGATTAGGCCATAGGAGAAAAACTACTGTCGGTATAATTGCATCATTTATTTCACATTTTTAATTTCAGGATAAACTGATTATTTGCTTCCTGTATGAGGAAGAAATGCAAAACATTTGCTCCTCAAGGGTCTTTAAATCAACATAAATTGCATGTCTTCTGGTTTTAGGCTGCTGGCTAGATGAAAGGAACAATCTGAAGAATTCAACATGAGCTCTGGACAAACTTGAAGGTCATTCTTTTCATAGCATATTATATTTAGACTCTATCTATCTATCTATCTATCTATCTATCTATCTATCTATCTATCTAGACATATATATGATGATACATATGTGTGTGTATGTGCGTGTATATATCTAGATAGATAGATAGATAGAGATATAAATTAATAAATAAATAAAAGAACCTATATATTTCTCTTTCTTAAACTTTAACTTTAGCATCTTTAATTCCCACACATCTAAAAATGTTGTGTTGGGATCCGGAAAGAGGATGTTCACAGCATCCATACTGTTCCCTCTCTTACTGTTCCCACACCCCATCTCCTAATTCTCTCTCTCATCCAATCCAAAAGACTTTCTCTCTTTCTAAGCAATTCCCTAAGGAAAAGCTGTGGTTAAAAGAAAAAAAACAAGGAGACAGGAAACCAAAAGACAAAGAGAGAAAAATGTTATGAGGGAGTAAACTACTCCCCCCCTTTTTAAAGGCAACCATGTGGCCAAGACGCTGAGGTCACACCAGGACAGGGAACACGAAGGCAGCCAGTGCCTGTCGGTAACGCTGTCGTAACCGACCTCAGCCATGTATTTGATTGTGGAGGCAGAGAGCGTGCAGCTTAATCCAGACACAACAATGAACATGATATCAGACTAGAGTCCAGCATGCAACAAACATGCAAACATTAAGCGGAATAAAGCAAACACACAAGCATGTCCTGGAGGAAGATGAAGTCATTATTGATAGGGATTTAGCAGTAAGCCATGTCAAAATCTCAAGAGGTATTCATAAGCACATTACACCCAGTAGGACTGAGTTATAGCCAATATCATAAAAATATGATTATAAACCACATAATCAAATGTGGTTTATAAAAGAGAGAAGCTGAGTCAGTCAAGTCAATGTATGTGCACCTGTGACAACTTTAAGGTATGTTACAGTGTATCAATTATCAACAGGTATATTTTCACACAATATCAACATTCAACCGCAATATTTTTAACACTGCCGTGCACTTTTTGCAATTTCTTAGTGTCGTGGCTGCACGACTGTTTTTATCACACTACAGAGTTCAACAGTCAGTCAGTCCGTTAGTCAGTTAGATGCTTATAACTTATCATAGTCAAACTCCTGCTCATGGTAAACAAAATCAGCTTCGACGGTGAATGTCTTTAAGCATTTATCTATGGCAGTGGATGCTGAATTCAATGATTTTTCTCACATAATTTTGAGTTATTTCAAAGACCTTCAAGAAATATCCTTTTCTAAATGAAAGCAGGTAGCTGATATTTTAGTGCTTATCTATGACTGCACAATCAGCTTCAAAAGCAAGTAATTTGGGCCATAAGTGATTTTCCCCAATGATAATAATCACATATTTGTAACACACTGTAAAACAAACACAGATGTAGACTAAACACTTGTTGTATACACAAGGCATGTGTGTGGTGTGCTCAAGCAAACTTCACCCCCACAAAATAATATTTCTCAGCAACAGAAAACCTCATCCCACATTACAAACAACATATTCATAGCTATTTTAATCACAATGTGGATTAGTGTCTGCAAATTTACAATCACAAATTCATATTGCTCCCCACAGTAACCTTTCAATGTTTTCTACACACACTGACATTATAAACCTGGTACGGACACCTGCACAATTAATGTGACCATTTCATTGTCATTTATGCTTGCCAAAATACACAAAACTCCCTGGCCCCACCTACTCTCACCATAACCAACCTGGGAAGAGCATCTACTGGGCTATTGTAACTGAAATATTTTCTGATTGAATGTGGCAGTTATTTTCTTTTAGCTCTCCTCTGAATGGGAACATCAGAGGTAGTCTGACAGGTTTGACATCAGTGGAAATGTCTACAAACTAGACTGTTAAACAGGTTTCACCCACCTAAACAACAAACAAGCCTTTGGAAGACACACCTACCAACCAGTGCCATTTAACTATCAACTTGTGAATGTGCTTGATGAAGCACTCATAAACCATGTATTATCATTTAATAGTATCCACTAAGCTTTAAACTATTCAGTTCAACAACTAATTGAATTTAAATGACATATAGAAATGGTGACTTCACTCCCTTATGATATGGTGTGCAAAGAGAAGAAAAAAGAAATAATCTGCAGTTTTCCGCCTGGCTGTTAAATGAGTAACTAACAGTTCAACTACTGGCTCGTGCAACCTTTAATTCTCTAGTTAAAATACAGAAAAACTATTCCACAATGTTAAACTATTATTATGATGATATGATTTACAAAAACGCATGCACATTTTCTCTATCATAAAAATATGGAGTTTAAAATTAAGCATGAACTGTGCTTCTTGTACCTCAGCCTTCAAAACAGTGCTCCTCCTGCAGCCACTCCACTCCATCATCTGAAAATACTCCACAACTACTAGCAATATTCCACCGCACCCTTAATTTTCAGCTCTTTAAGTGCCCTATATGTTTTTTTCTCTTTAACGAGCTGCCCAGCTCTCGTTAGGAACAAGCAGTCTGGACATTAATCACCCTAAGCTGCAGTACATGAGCATGCAAGTGAGGTAAAGAAAGTCACTCTGCACTACAATCGTAAACTGTCTCTGACACATCTGGAGGCTGACCCAGTGGAGAGCAGCCCAGTGATGGAGCCGTGCCAAATGTGACTGTTGCCAATAGTTGTCATTGCTGCCATTACCGCCGATGCTAATGTAAACTTTGTCTCTTATTTGCATGGAAAAGCTACAGATCTTTGAGGAGGGGACATATTTTGGAGGAATTTCTCCACTTCTCTTTTCTTCAGTAAAGTTGTGACTTTCTACCTTTTTTGTTCAGTGAAAAGCAGTGTGGATAGAGTCAAGGGTCAGGTGAAGAAGAAGGCTGGGGAGGGGTTGAAGGTGCTGAAGTGAGTGTTAACTATGTGAAAATGTGAAAACGTACCATTGTGCTCCACATCCAGTCCACTTGTGCGACAACTTTCACACAATCACATCACGTCAAACACCTCTTTGCAAAGGTCACAGCCCAAATGACCAACACACACAAATGTTGGGAGACAAACAATACAGTAAGGAGTATGCAAACACTCATATTTGCATTTGGATCCAGTGAAGCCAGAGCGAGGCAGTATGAGAGCAGATTTTTCCTTGAGGAGAACCTTGAAACCATAAAATCTGTGTTACCTGAGAGGAGGCAGCAGCATGGCTCATATTCAGCAGACCCAAGGGGCTGCTAACATATCACACTACTCGCTTATCCAACCGAACATCTGTAGACTCAAAACTGTGACTAAACGTCAACACGAGCGCTCTGTGCACTCTCTCATACTTGCTGAACAAACACACATTCACACACACACAAATTCAGTCTGTAGCTTCCACACTTCCTGTACGGATGGTGTGCGACTAAGGCTATTTTAAGGACACAATGGAATTATATTCAAAATTCCATTTCACAACACACGTTGCATGTTACGTAACATACTACAAATCCAACTCTAAGAAGGAAATGTGCGCCATTCAGCGCCACACCCTAAACCCACATGGACTTAATTTAAGGGCTGACAGTTGTTGGTCAGCATGAAGGAACAGCAGGTTATTCTAAGCTCTCACACCTCCAGCCTGGCCAGGAGAGAATAATTTTAAAATCTGTATGTGTCGACCAAATGTCCTTTTTAATCCTGTGCCTGTTTCATTTGGTTAAACACATTTATTCGTGTGTCTATACCTTCTGATTTTTGTGAGCAGATATAAGACAAACATCAGTGCAAACACACAATGACGTATTAACTCTTATCTGTGCTGGTGAGTTTTGTAATTGCTGTGGACATAAATATGGACATAAATGTTTCACCTTGGGAAAGACAGATGAGAAAGGTGAGCGGGTCCATTAGTTTATGTAAACACTGACACAGACACGCACGCACACATACACTGACCCATATACACACACACACAAGAACACACAAACACTATGAAGGGCAGAGCAGCATGAGGCCCCAGATCCTCTCACAATGAGACAGGAAAAGGCTTACTTACATTTGTGCTAGTGAAACATGCTGAGCTGGCATGTCGGCAATATGACCGCACGTGAGCTTGCATGCACTCACGCGCACAAATATGTGTAGACTCCAGTGGTGGATTAAAGAGTGACTTCACGTGCCGTACAGCAGAAAAGTGTGGTCGGCGGGCCAATGGTGGCCGTCAGAACCATTTTGTGGGACCCCTAAACTCAGCAACAGCTTCAAACTGTGCCTCCTCACAAGCATCTGTCAAGGAAGGAATGGCAAATCCTGGTTCCATGGCAGCTAAAGGCACAGCGCTAATGCTGTTAGCTGAAGTTAGTGATTTCAGTGGACTACTCAGCAGTTTAATGTGAAAATGATGCAGACGCTCTGCCGAGGGGAAAAGGATGCTTCAGGAAAAATGGATCAACTTTCATTTCAAATGACCTCAGGGGAGAGATCAAGTGATCCTTATCTGCAAACAGGTGAAATCAGTGCTCAAGGAATTTTATGCTGAATGCCACTATGACACCAATAACAAATCCTAAGACAAGTTCATGGATGAAGAGCGCAAACATAAGGTGAAACAATTTCAACAAGTAATTGAGTATCTGTGTGCGTTTCTGTGAGAATGATGAACAAAGGAAAAATGGATGAGCACAAAGCAATGAACAAACACAAGTGATTCAGTAATATGGGATTAATGTCATAAGGGTGTAGTAAGATAAGAATTTCTATCCTTGTCAGGTATCTTCTAAATCAGGCAGGTCAGGTTGATGCATGGGTGAGCTCTGGTTTCTCCAGAGGAAGGCCTTTATGTGGCCTTGGTAAGATTTGAGTGGCATTTCTTTTGGGGGGCAAAGTGAGGATTTCTTTTCACCCAGAGAAACCAAGTGGCACGACTTCAAAGCTTATCCAGGGACTTAGAGCCTTACAACAGTCAGGATACAGCACAAACTCACAGATGCAAAGAACCTAAGAGGACTCAGGAGTGGAGCATTAGTGGGTATCAACATTTAACCCGACAAATATCTTTCTGAATTACACATACAAACTTCCATGTTTACACAAATCATTCTATTTTTGTTCTTGAAGGAATAGAATTGCAAATGAATGACAGCTGACCATGCATTAAAGAAAACACACAGCATCTTATTGGAGTCCCTTGTCATTAAATTACTCTCTTTGGGTGGATGTGAGCCTTCAACCTGGCATAGTATGGGCCATACATCTGCTCTGATGTATAGTGAGCTCAAGCCAAATAACTGAGTCCCAAATCAAATAAAACAGACATTTCCTTTTGTCCATAGAGCCCATTTCTGAGCCATTACTCAAGCCCAGCAGCTATTACAGATAACTACCTCACAGGGTTGTTTTAAATTTAATTGGCTTGGACCAAGTTAACAGAAAACACAAAGCAGCCCTAATCAGAGGCAAGCACATGTAATAAAGTGTGCGGCCGTGCCTAGGAAGAGTAGAGGTCCGAGGATTGAGAGTAGGCTAAAGCACAACACACACTGCTTGGTCATAATGAGTTGGCTCTGGTAAAATGTTGGCAGTGGCTCTGACATTTCACGAACCCTCCTCGCTACTTCGGCCCCCTTCTGTCCCACACGTTTACGTAATGCAGAGGAAAAAAAAAACAAAAAACGAGTGGATGTGCATCTGTCCTTCAGCTCATTGCCAGAGTACCCACATGGATATGTGGGGGATCTTGTATTCATTTTTGTGAAAGGAGATGATTTTTTTTTTCAATGACAAAGATAGAATACAGAGTGACACACCAAATCCTCTTGTCATATTTACTTCCAGTCATGCATACAATGTTTTTTTTCAGGCAGCCAGTTGTCCCATTTCACTTCAGAATAACAATCAGCTTTAAAGGACTTGAAATTTGTTTGAGATGGAAAATGCATCACAGTCAACATTATATCTGCTTTAGTAATTGTAGAGCATGTTATTTCTGTGTGGTAAAGCAGGACGATGCAGCCTCAAATCAGTCTGCATCTATATACCTCTTCCTCTTGACACTTGTGGTTTTATAGGGTTTATGTTCAGTTCACCTGCACACCTCTCTACATGAAAGGTGTACAGATCTCATGACTAAAGGCGCTTTTTGGTTAATATTGTTTTATCCTTGAATAAGAATATCAAATGAATGATGAGCTGTTTGTATACATATTCAAGATATTTAATGTTACTACATTTCTGTTCTCACTCTTGCTAATCATACATTACTGGTTCTTTGCAATATACATTATTCACTGTACCGTATTTAATATTTTCAGGGAGGCTTCTTTTATTGAACACTTTAAGCAGTGAAACACGTTGATGCTGAATGAGTGAGACGAGATGATGGCTAATGCAATTCTGCTCTCATTCACTGAGCCAATTGGATACAAAGCCGCACCAACATCATCGGCAGAAATCTGCAAACCAACGAAAAAATCTGCGATATATATATGTTTAGATATGCTTGCATATAAAATCCACGATAGAGTGAAGCCGCGAAAGTCAAAGCGCAATATAGTGAGGGATTAGTGTGAAGCAGCTTTTGGAACTTATCATTTTATATTGTTTTTCTCTGTGGACAAAGCTTTACCTTATTTTAGGTTACATGATTCCTCCACTTCACTCCTCGCTGCAAGGAGGCTACTTTAGCAGCTGAAGCAACTTGAATTCAACCAGAGCAAACCTAAGCGCCAGCGAAAAATTGAACCCAGTGGCAGCCATTTCTATTCATTTTGAATAATTATTAGAAATGAATAGAAATGGCTAATCTCCTCACTGTTGGTAAATCACCTGTTAAAATCTATATAAACCTAAATTCAAATATAGTTTGAAAGTCTTTAAAACCTTTTGACAGAATCTTGAAATATAAATGGATTACCTTGTGTTCAACATCCTTTACTGCCTTAGATATGACAGATGTAGCGTACCACACACCACAACATATATTAATGGTGCTAACTGTGCTACAAACCTGTAGGCCTACATGCTGAAAAAGGTTTAAGATGTTCATCCCTTGCAGACAGCTCTGGCTTGCTGCTGACCCACTATGAGCGGGACAACCTGCGTAGTTTAACCTGATTACCTGGATGTAGGTTACTGAGTTCAGAGCCCTAAACCCATCATAGTGTGTGTCTACTGGTTATCTCCGCTAATCCTCATTACAACCCTGAGAATACTCCAACAGACAACCGTGTCGGGTCAAAGGTTAGTACTAGACAATGAAATCGCCATGGCAACTGTCGGGGCTGAAGACCTTCTCTGCTTTGTGTGCGAGAGGGGGAAGTGGGGTTCAGACCTGACAGGAGCGTCTGGCGGGACAAATCACTTTCACTTTATATTAAGCTGGTTCCATTTGAGAACAATGGGGATGTTTTGTCGCATGATGGCCTGGACTGCAAGGTGTAAAATTCTTCTTGCAAACACACACACACATATATGCATGAACACTGAAAAATACATACAGGTAAGTATCATTCGCATGCATGCAGACACACGCAGCTTTGAATATCTGTTACAAAGCAAACAATGACCGCTGGGTGCTGCAGGCTGCCTGTCCTCCCTAGCAAAGTGCCGTCTGAGGGATAGGCGAGTGTTTTCCTGATACACGTGTTATCACAGCTGGGCAACTCCTCTGGCAAATGCACTGCAGCAGAAAAAGGAGCAGTGGAAGGAGTGTGGGAGATAAATTAGTTTGAAGGAGGAGCTGGCAAGCTGACAGAAGGCATGCAGACTACTATTTGTAAAAAATAGTATAGTGTCCACCCGCAGCTGCATTGTAATGAACTGAACGTTTCTGTTGCTATGTAATTATACTGCACCTCAAGAGTGTACCTCACCAGATGCATGCTCTTGATAAATACGGTGACAGGGAGAGAAACCAGCACTCACATATAATAGCTGACTATCCCAATCACATTTGTTTAATGCACATCACATGTACTATAACATTTACTATTAATCTTCCCAAAATGCAAAACCAAAGTGTTTATTTGAGTTTAAATAATTTGTGCTGATCTCAGTCACTGAATGCAAACAAGTGAAAGACACAAAGTGTTTCTTTATAGGTCTACATTTGTATCATGAATAAAACATAAAATAATTTAAACAAGACACACAATATTGCATCTCTACTACAATACTGCATCCTTACATATTTTAAGATCGTATAATCTACATTTCCAGCACTAACTTTACACAATGGGTTACTTCTTGTTTGTGTATCTGCATTTGTTTATGCTATTTTGCAGGGATGTGAATGTTAAAAACATTATCCATGAGTGCTGACATCCCCATTGTTGGTCCATAAAAAGTGAGTCAGTTATACAGCCTACAGCCCTAAACATGTCAGGACTGTTTCAGTCAAACAAATACAGGAGCTTTTGCACTCTATGAACCGCAGTATTTTGTAGTGTGTGTGTGTGTGTGTGTGTGTGTGTGT
>JBAJHX010000033.1:12165538-12176967 GCA_037176925.1 Amniataba percoides | reverse complement strand
GTGTGTGTGTGTGTGTGTGTGTGTGTGTGTTCAGGGCCAGGTCTCAGCCTTGTCCTCACTGCCCAATATGAGGCGAGGCCACGAGGGGGCCATCAAGCCTGAGTGAAACCAGACATTTTTAAAAGGAAAACTCCACTCTCTTCTCTTATTAACTATGGAAGCCCATAGTTTCTTTTTTAAACTGTTTTGTGTTTTTCTATTTTCTCTTCATATAAGTACCCCATGCACGGTTGAACTTGTGTTCTGTGTTTTGCTTTGCGTGTATTTTTCCAAGTATGTCAGGTAAAACCAAACTAAACCACACCAGACCAGCCTCAACAACTCAGTATGGTAAAACCAAGAACAGAATCCACATGCCACTACACGAACTTCAGTTTGGCCTCTGCCCCCTTTTTTTTTACAGTCTCATGGAGTTAAAAAACATTCAGTGGAAGGGTGTGTGATCTTGATCAGCAAGACTGGCCAGCAAGTATGTCAATGCACTATTCAAAGTACCAGCACAAAGGAAGACAAGCACACAATCTTAGTGTGGTTTCTGGAGTTAAATATGTGTATACACAAGACAGGAGGTAAACTTGCTCCACCTGTTCTCCATCTAGAATTACGTTCAGGATGGATTTGGGGTTTGACAGCTCATCATGATGATAGCTATCCTGACAGTGCCAGCTTGCAGCACCTGGTGCAGTTTCCACCCCTGTACAAAATCAAACAAAAACTTGTTTTCAAACCACAAATACACACTATCTCTCTCTCTCTCTCTCTCTGTCTATCTATCTCTATCTCTAAGACTGAGTTACTTGAATGACAGTGAATAGCGCTATTTGCTGTCCTCTACCAGCAGAATGCCTAGACCCCACAACCACATTTTCTGTAAATGTGTATTTAACTCTGACAACTCCCCTCTCTATTCCTCCATAAACACATAAAAGAGACACATACACACATTAACACACACACACACACACACACACACACACACACACACACACACACTGACCCACATTTCAGGGTATTCCAAATAATGAGCGCATAAATCTCTTGCTGGCCTGATCTTTCGCTCCTTGCCCACTCTTAGACTCAGAAATAGTGCACAAAGGTCGTCACTACTAATACTGCAGGTGTTATATAATCAGCCCTAATCTGCTGCTGCCACCGCTACGATTCTGACGGCTCCGCCAGCGCATGTATGCACGCTTGCACACACTAGACTGCTCAGCCACATGGACCCTCACCCACAGTTGTTCACACAGAGCCCTCCCCCAGCCACATGGACACATCTGAACTATATACATGGTTATGTATCTGTGGTAGCCAGCTGCTGTAAGGAACACTTGTTCCCACCTAACAAAAGAGTTTGTCTTTTGGCTTTCTGTCCACATAAGTACTGGTAGTTTTAAGTAACATGCACAGAAAATTAAACAATTTAAAGCTGCATCAGTTTTGGCAACCAAGTAGTACAAAAACAGTTACTTTGTTACACATGCAGCACAGAGCAGTGTTATAATCAAATGTGAGTTGTGGTTCTGGACACTTGACGGATAAATGTCCAGTAGTCACAAGCCTTTTAATTCTATTAGGTCTCAACCACCTACTGAGAAAATATATAGGTCATTAGGTTACTTAATGCTGATTTTCTTCACCAGCTTGTAGCTAAATTCATTTGTCTGCCAACTGGTAGTGCATAGAAAACATACATGGTGTTGCTGCAGCTGGAGGTTGATAAACAAGATTCAAGTGCAGCATATATATGCCAAAAACCTAAACAACAAAGAGGTTCTAAAAAGTTAGTTGACAATTCTCTTCTTTCAGTGAAAGCATATTTCTTTGACTAAAACAACTGCAATAGAGATTACAGAAATGCAAATGAAACAGAATAAACCAGCAATAACTAATTTTCTGGCCATTTCGAGGCAGCAGAAGTATAATTTGAACATGACATTGACATATATTTGCTTATTTACACATTCAGCAGCATTCATTTTGGCTCATGTTTCTGTCCATATTGTGAATATGAGTGTTAACTCTTTTTAAGCTCTGTTTTTGGTCTCTACCAATTCCTGAGGGAAATATGGCTCTTTATCTGCTAAATGCTTCACTATGTTTGCTGTTCGCTAACTGCGTGACTCTCCTCATGTTGTTTTTATATTCTCTTTTGATAGAAAATAAAATTGTCTTTTTTGGGTTCTTTGCTAAAATGTGCATTCACAATGCCATTCAGTGCCACTGTGCAAAAACATCCGGCTCAAATTGGCTTTAATTACACACCCATACCCATCCACACACACAAGCATGCACACACACAGTCACCATGTGCTGCTCATAAAATAGCTTATTCTCCTGCACAGACACACACAAAACAGACACATACCCTAACCACGTGCTGAGCTGCTGCTGGTCATGTGACAGCGCCTTCCCCTCTAACACAGAGCATCATTAACACTGAAGTCGTGCGTGCATTCACACCTGATCTCTATTATTTGCACGCACATACACACATGAGCACTTCCCCTTTTATCATTCCCCAACATTTAACAGGAAGACACTGTAAAGTTAAGTGTACAGCATCTGTTGAAACCAACCGCAAAAACAAAACAAAACATGTGAATCATATTGTGAAAGTGAAATCTTCTGTTTCAACTGCAATTCAACTCTGGTTCGTCGCTGCTATCAGTGGGCGACTGTGAAACTTCTGAGATCAAAAGCAATGCTGTCAGAGAGTAAAAACTGCTCTTTTTTCAGATCAGCTGTTTGTTAATGCAGAAAAAACTGTAGATTCCAACTCAATTGTCTAAATTGACCTCATTTTGGGAATGAACTAACCTGGCTGCAATAAAATCCTCTGTAATGTGCTGCTATTAAATGTAATTAAAATCCATTCATGCAGTGTAATTTAAGCCTCACCTGTGCAGCAGAGAGAATGAGCGGAGATGAGGGTCTTCTCCTCTTCAGCTCCACGCACTTCCTCAGCTTACAGATCTGGTGGCCTGTCCTGCGGTTGAGGCAGCAACTGCACTGGCCACAGCTGATCTTCCTCAGGCATGGCTCACATGTCCCGCACCTGCTGCGCTTCTTCCTCTCTTTCCTATGCGGCTTCGGAGTGGTCCAGGAAGGCAAGCAGGCCCCCTCTGGCCCCCAGGGCCCAGGCAGAACAGAGGGGCCAGGCTCTCCGTAACCGGCCTCTGACTCGGTGTCAAAGGAAAAAGAGGAGCGAGTGCTTTCTGAGCTGCAGGAGAAGGTGGAGCAACTGTCCAGAGAAGGAGTCAAGATCTTTGGCACTGGCACTGCTACCATGACGCTGTCCTCACTGAGGTTTGTTTCACACTCAGTTGCAACGGCATCTGTGTTCACCTCAGGAACTAGTGACAGTGAAGATGTCTCTCTCTGGCTGTGGCGCTCCAATGGCTCTCGATTGAATTCACTATCTTTGGTCTGTGTCACTGCTGGTGTGCAAGCTTGTCGTTCTCCAAGAGGAGAAGGGGTATCTGGGCTTTGCAGTTGGTGTGGTTCCCCTTGATTTGAATCCCTCAGACTCCTAGGTTTGACAATAACTGGAGTATTTCTCACTACAACAGTCTGCGACATCAGGGCATTTTCAACAACAGCTGAGAATTGAGGTTTAGCACCATGAATGGTAGGTTGCATCTCTGTCTTACCCTGGCTCAGGACCTCTGACTCAAGTGACTCTAAGGTGGAGGGGGCTTTGGTGGGATTTGAGGTAGCTGTGTTGGAGACCGGTACCACATGTGCAGGTGATCCTGACTGTGCTGTCGGTCCATTTTTACAGTGAGGTGGATCTGGAGGTTGAGGGGCTGAAGTGCTGGGTTGGGACTCAGCAGGATTGATGGAGACATCATCCTCCTTTTCTTCTTTTCCTCCTTCGTCTCCCGCACAAACATTCAGCCTCTCAACAGTCTCCTCCATCTCTTCCACAGTCTCATTGCATCTCTCAGCCACTTTCTCTGTCTCTAATTTCTCTCTGGTCTCATCTCTTTTCTCTCCATTGTTCTCCTCTTGTCTATCAATGGCAGCTGTCACTCTTTCATCCGTCTTGTTCTCTTTCGTGTTCAACATGTTATGGTCCTTTTGCTGGACAGGACACACATCATCTTGCTCACCATTGCCGGCAAGATGATCGAGCTTATTCCCAAGGAGAGATGAAAAGTCTTTTCCCTCGCTGCTGCCCTGCTCCCCTGCTGAGCTGATGCTCGTTAGCGCAGAGTGCTCAGGAGGGCTATCTTTACTACTGTCACTGCACATTTTAGGCTGTCCATCAACATCAGCGCACACAGGGGCCCCAATCACACTAGCCAGGTCACCTTCACTGTCGTGGCTGTCAGCCTTTTTGTCTTGATGGGTTATAGTGCTGTCACAGCTGCACTGCACACAGTCTTCCAGTGTGTCATTACATGGTGGTGAATCTGCTTTAAGAGGGCTGCCCTCTTTAGCATTGCTAACTCCTCGGCCCAGATCTTTGACACTTGCAGGAACTTCAAAATCAGTTTTCAGAGAAACTGGAAGGATTTCTTCGGGTTCACAGGTGTCCTGTTTGTCATCTTCCTCATCACGGGTTGAATCATTGGTGCTGGTGCTTGACGGCTGGTTTCTTGTGTGTCCTTGCTGTGATGCCGCTCCTCTCCCCCTGCTGTTTCTCCCTCCTCTGGAAGGTTTAGGAGGCTGGCAGGGAGTAACAGACACCCGTGTGCCCCGCAGGGACTTCCTTCGCCCTAGGGGGTCTTGTAACTCGCCGCAGTGGACAGGCGGATTGCTCGGCTGTCTAAGCCTCGCAGATCCTGTTACATTTAGAGTGTGGTTAACCGTGCCAGGGGACCTCACAGGTCCCTGACTAGTAGGCCTACTAACCCCTCTTCTGCGGGGGCTTCGGCCCGACTGCGCCTGGGCCTTGGCTGTCGACCTTTTGGGTTCTGCAGGTGTTTTCTGGGGCCTCTGAGTGGCTCTTCCTCTGGGTTTATTTGAGTTACAGGTCTGCCTCTTGGTGCTGATCACTTTCAGTCCATTTTTTCTCTGAGCAGGTGTCTGTCTCCTGGTGGGTTTGGTAGTAGCAGGCATGGCTGAGGGTGAGGGGAGGAGGATTTCTTGCAGCCAGCATGGGAGCCAGGTGAATGTTTATCTTTTGCTCAGCACACAATTTTTTTGCCCTCTTCAAAATCTTTCTCTTTTTTTATTCTCGAATAGCAAACTATGATGATGTTATTATTGTGTAATTGCAGAGCATGACCTACAAAAATAGAGGAAAATGTTACAGAAAATCTAAACACAAATAGTGTCAAAACTTTTAAACATAAGTAACAAAAATATTAGGCACACACTGATGACTGAGACCACGATAGTCCAATAGTTCTAAAGCTGAATGTGAGCAATGTTTCTTCACTTGTTTGTTGGAAATGACACTTTTGCCCCGCCTGAAATTATCTACTCGAACGAGCAAGTGTTGAAAATCCAATGCAGTTATGACTATTATCAGTTTTTGGATAAATATATCATAAAAAAACTATACAAAAACAGATAGCATATCTCCCCGAGTTGCTAACAGAGCTTTAACAGTTTAAAGGGCAGGCATGTTGAGGAGTGGGCTCTGGCCGGAGGTCGGATCCTGTTTTCGTCTTTCTGACTGGCGGAAGAGGGGGTTATTACCGTGTAAAAACGCCTTCAATCTCGCTTGTTTATTGTTATTTTTGCACTTGACCACTGTCATTTAGAGCGCTGTGTGGATACAGGTTGTTTTGCTACCCGCGTAGGCTTTTATTTACACGTTTACGGCAGAAATGCTTTACATACCAGAGAGAGAGACAGTTGCACAGTCTGAACTGCTAATAATACTCCGCTCCAGCGAGACAGCGAGACCTTGTATTGGTTTCCCTCCTCGGCAAATATAGACTGCTGGCAAGTTCAATCCTCTCACGACGGTGACACATGGACATGGTGCGGGCAGCACCGCGTAAGCACACCGAGCGGAGCGGCAGGGTTTTTATTTTTCCGGCGTGCACCGTGTCGAGTCTCTGTCCGCGGAGCACGACACCCGTTAAAATGTAAATCCCGCTTATGTCAGTCCATCCAGGGCAGCCCCCGCTCACTCTCTCCCTCCACCAGACGCAAGATACGGGCTCCGCTTGCCCAAAACTCGTCGTCGGGACTGGAGCATACTGCGGAAGAGAAAACCTGGAGTGGAGTAATGGCTCCTGGGTCGTCCCTCTCCTCTCCTCTCCTCACTCACTCAATGCTCCCATTACTGGTGTGGTTTTGGCTACTTGACGCACCGGTGTGCCGAAAAAATGTTAACACCAAGGTAACGCCAGCAGGTTCGAACATGACCTGTTATTTGTGCGTTATTGTTCGCGAGCTAACTGGCTTTTTTATTAAAAAACAAAAACGAAAACAAAAATGCGGGGTTTAAACTGAACAATTATTATCGCGTTGTTAATGTTGACTAAATCTCACTAGTTATTTAAAAAAATGACGATAAAACGTTACATTAAAGATAAATTAATATCCGCTCACTGCGCCAACGTCAATCCATACGTCATTAGTACGCGACAGTTATCAGTGGGAGCCGTCAGTCGTGAACGGACGAAGGACACTGATGTTGGTTACGTGAGTGAGGGGGAAGCGTCTCAGTTTCATTCATAACCACAGTTTCTGTCTGGGTTTTTTTTTGTTTTTGTCAGTCGAAACAATGAACGACGAGACTCTCACTGCGCCATTACGCCGGTGTCAATGGTAACGCCACATTTTGGCAGCCAGGAAGTTGGGGAGCAGAAACGAGAAGACAACTCGGCGAAGGAGAAACACATTTGTTTAGCGAATTTCCACCGAAACGAGCCTCTACTTTTACACATTTTATTACCTCGTGAGTATCCAGACAGCCGAGGGGAGACGCTATCTGTTCGCTATTTTTATTTAACATCTGTTGTCATATGTGTAACTCTGTATTTTGCCCCTGTTGTATATTGTTGTTGTCAGTGGTGGTTTGCTTCTCATCAGCAGTGATGTCCCATTGCGGTGACTTGTCATGTTTACACCCGACATAAGTAAACAAAGTAATGGACTGACCAGAATGAATTATATGTTGTCTTCACACAAAATCCACATGTGCAGTTATACTGTTTTTCCCACGTTGTGCAGCCATGGATTTGTCAGATTCCTGAGCAGGAAGGATGACATCGGAGGCTGCGGTCTCCACACCTCCTGCAATAAGCAGTGCCCCTGCCAAGACGGACTACTATTGGCTCCGCTCCTTTGTAGCTGGAGGTAGGAGCTGACACAGTTTCCACCATCACATTCAAGTGCATGATGAGGACACAGCTTCAAGCCTCTCTGGCTTGAAGGCTGCATCAGTTTACCATAGATGCACTTTCTCCGTCTGTGACTCCCTGATAGATACACAGCCATCCTACTGATCATTATGAAGATACATAAAGTTACAATATTCTAATATTTCTAATATTTCCATTTAAATGAATGACTGTTAAATCACCCTCTATCGCCAAATGAGATAACACAATAGTGACTGAGTGTCAAGTCTGGTGACTTTCCTGGAAAAATCACAAGATGTGCATAGCTAGGCTTTTAATGTAACAGACTCCATCTCACCTGTGGGTGAAGAGGCATAATGTTGCAGTCTCTGGTAGAGTTTATTAAATGGTTATTATGGCCAGTCAAACAAGGTCAATGAGTACAGATGATGAAACTTGAGAAGTGAGGCCCAAAAACACACCAGCAGTTTCTTCATTTTAGCAGCTTTGTTTAAAGAAAGATAAAGATATTGATTAGCAAAGATTTTTACATGCAGTGCCTCAAACAACATGCAAGCCCTCAGTGACAATGATGTGTCTGCAGTAGCAAGAAAATTGGTCTCTATCAATTAATTAATGATAGGAGATGAGTTATTGGCTATATTACTCATATACTATATGCCATTGTGTTTGATATATTGTCACAGCACACTAAAGTAATCAACTAATACATTTATTTCAGTGTGATTATGCCCTGTGATTGTCACACTAATTAAAGGATAGGAGTTGACATTTCAACTCAGAGATAAATGGAACCAGCTACTCTGATTTTTTGTCTCGTCCTTCATTTAACCATTTAGATCTTTTGTAGTTTTCACCTCTTTTTGTTTATGAGTAGTTTTGAAGGAGAACAAAAAACATTTTAATAGCTAATTTGTACTTTAGTGAGTTACTGAATGTTTACACACTCTGAAATTACTATTCTACTATTCTACTATTCTATCTTTGACCTCCCCCTGTAAGTAAAAATAGAATTTCCCATCAAAGAGCAATAAAGACATGCAAAGAAGAAGAAAGAAAGGATGCATTCATGGAGTGACCTCAAATATTCAGCAGCACTATAAACATCCCACCAAAAGTGCAAGTTATAAGTTATATAATTATTCACATACGTTTTTTGCTGTATCCTTCAATGTGTGGTGCTTTCTTGATCCCAGTAGTATAGCCTCACATCTGCAAGATTCATTTAATCAATAGTGATAATCAAAAAGACTTTTTACAAAGAGACATGGATTTTAAAAAAATCTATATACAATATGTGGCTTGAATTTTGGTTGCTCTTTCTAAACTAAAGTACTTTAACATATCACCAACAATTCTGCTACAGTGACTTGAAAAGTTGCACATTTAAAATAAAGGTTTTGCTGTCTTTGTTTAGGTGTAGCTGGATGCTGTGCCAAGACCACCATTGCTCCTCTGGACAGAGTCAAGATTCTTCTTCAAGGCCAGAACCCTCATTACAAACATTTAGGTGAAAGATCAGCAGCCAAACCTGGCAAACCAATAAATGTTTGTTTTCACACATTTGTGAAACAAGAGTATAGCTTCTCATCCATCTTCTTTTCACAGGAGTGATATCCACTATAAGAGCTGTGCCAAAGAAGGAAGGCTTCCTTGGCCTGTATAAGGGTAATGGAGCAATGATGGTCAGGATATTTCCATATGGAGCTATCCAGTTCATGGCCTTTGACAATTATAAAAAGGTACTATCTGCAGTTTATTGTGGAATAACACTTTCAAAGGTCTTTAAAAAAAGCTTTTTGACATAATTAGATCTTGCTACAGTTGAAGTACAGTGTCATTTTTCATATTTTTAAACATTGTTTTTATTGGTAGACCTTTGTTTCCTCCCTCCTGATGTGAATAATATCCCCTTTACAGCTGCTGAGTAAACAGATTGGGATCTCTGGACACATCCACCGCCTCATGGCAGGATCTATGGCAGGTAATTTAGCTTTGTTAATGATAAGACCGGCCTTTTCTGGATATTATGTACTGTACTGTACTAGAGGAACTTTATATTCTTCTTCTCATGGACATTTATTGATTGTTGGCAGAGCACACATCGTGTTCTTGTTTCTTTCGAATCATAGAGCATGTTAACATTTGTCACCTCAGCACAAACAGTCTCATAATATGGCAAATAGTAAGTGAAGTAAGTAAAAATGTTATTAAATCTTTAAAAAAAATGTTGAAGCAGTCAGCCTTCCAGTCTGCTTGCATCAGTATGAAGAGATTGGGAGGCAAAGTGGAAAGTCAGTCACGTTGAATTAAACACAGCTGTGGTAGATTTAGCCGCCATGATGTGTGAGTGTTTAACGTCAGTAAATCACGTTGAAGCATATTTCACAGTCATAAACTGTTTGTTTCTGCAACTTTTGTTCTCATGTTGTTTGTTTTCAGGGATGACTGCGGTCATATGCACTTACCCGCTGGATGTGATCCGAGCCAGACTGGCCTTCCAGGTGACAGGAGAGCATCGCTACACTGGAATTGCAAATGCCTTCCACACCATCTACCTTAAGGTAGACTGCTAGTGCTCAGCTTCAACACAACGCAGTCTTCACAAAGTTTTACTGCATTTTTTTTCCCTTTTCATGTTCTGTATGACTTTCAGTTTGTTAATGTCTTCATGTGAATGTGAACCTCACACCATCAGGCCTGCTTTTGTTTTTCGGACAGGAGGGAGGCGTTTTGGGTTTCTATAGGGGACTTACTCCAACACTTATTGGAATGGCCCCTTATGCAGGTGATTATTAACATTATCTTACATTGATTAATACCAGTCTTTCCTTCACATGGGTAACTAGCATTCTTATTGTTAACTTGACTCAACTGTTTTTATCCTCCAGGTTTCTCATTCTTCACCTTCGGTACTCTGAAGAGCCTGGGCTTGAAACATTTCCCGGAGCTGCTGGGACGCCCCTCCTCAGACAACCCCAATGTTCTCATTCTGAAAACCCAAGTTAACCTTCTCTGCGGAGGGGTCGCCGGCGCCATCGCTCAGACGATTTCGTAAGTGCAGTCAGCAGGCAGCCAAAAAACTCTGAGCCCAAGACTCACATAAATGATGAGCTGATAAACGTGGCTGGTTAATGCATGCTGGCTGACTGGAGTTTGTTATTCATTATGTAGATTTATTGATTGATGATGTGTTGCATTGTGTTTCTTCTCACTAGGTACCCATTGGATGTGGCTAGGAGAAGAATGCAGTTAGGATCTGTGCTTCCTGACTCTGAGAAATGCGTGTAAGTAGCACAAATGTTTCCATACTCTGTTATACTGTGCTGTACTGCTGTACATTTCACCTGTCAGCGTGTGCAGTGTGCCTAATAAAACAATGATTGGGCTAATGTTTTTCCATTAGATTTCCTTCAGCAGTGTCACTGAAGAATTAGTTGTGATTTTATTTTAAAGCTCAAAATACTGTGTTAGTTGCTCTAGCATTGTGTTCTTGTGTAGAAATTAAGGGGAAATAACTGAATTGAACTGAAATGATTTTGAATGTATCTAAAAATAAAGAAAAATAGAAAACAAAATAGAAGTATTATCAAATCATAGTACACATAACACAAGTTTGAAAAAGGGGTTGGAAGAAGTATACACTTTTTTTTTTATTCCTGCCCCTTTTTACTCATCTTGGTTTATATATTTTTATATTGTTGCAAATAGACTGTAGCAATATCCATATAAATGTATAATATATATTCATATTCATATATTCGGGATGGACTGTGATACTGAGATGGATATAATAGAGTCGAAAATGTCTCACGCAACACACAGCTGATAAACTTCATACTTTCATAAGTAAGAGGTTAAGTGCTCTTCGAGCACAGAGTTAATTAGTTCTTATGCCTGTTGTGAAGAAGTCATTAGTGCAGCTCTAATTGGGACAGTTGTTTTAAAATTGAAAGTGTTTACAGATACCCCAGGCAAGTCGCGCTGCATGCTACATAAATGGGGTCCTTAATAAATAACGTACTATTTTTTTCTCTTTTTTCCTTCCTGTTTCTTGGGACCCAGTTAAAAAAACGAAATCAGAGAAAGCACACAGAGCTCTAGCAGTTATAACAGAAAAGAGTTTTGGACATTAAGTGAGGAGTTACCTCTTAAAAT